>AYKW01000012.1:1642947-2190683 GCA_002760635.1 Ganoderma sinense ZZ0214-1 | reverse complement strand
CGCTCGCGATCAAGCGTTAAGGACCGATCGGATGGCAGAACAGCTCGCGGACGTATCGCACGACCTTGCGGAGCGAATCGAGCGAAACATCGATTATCTCTGCAGTCCCGAAGCTTCCGATGCCGCCGCGTTTGAAGAGTGGGAGGACATGCCGGAGCTCGAGGAACCAGGAGGGCCGATCGTCCTCGAGGCCGAATTCTGAGTGGGAAAGCGAGCGAAGGATGCTGGGTGTGTAGGTCGGACTCTGTACGATAGCTAGGATGCGCGAAACGAAACGCGATATTGAAGTTCACCCAGAGCGAATGCGATCGCCCCGTCGCGCGACGCAGTAGTGGCCAGCGCCTCGGAGACCGCGCACACGGACCCTGAAGGAATTAAGTCCGGTGAACTAGGAAAGAAGCCGACGTTAGCACCAAAGCTCGTAGCGCCAGGCACCGGGTACGCATCACTCCGAGCCCGATTTGAGTGGTCGCTGACGCATCAGGGATTGTGCGCGAAGGGCGGGTGCTGAAGGGTTCGATACCGCCGGCTAGGGATGGATAAAGGCGGGCGCGGCGAGCGCAGGGAGGTTTTGACGTCCCTCGCTCTTCCCCATCCACCTCTCTCACATTTGCCTCACTCGCTTCTCCTCACACCTCGCATCCATGTCCTCCTCCTCCAACTCCAAGAAGGGCAAGGCCACAAACCCCCAACACGAAATCGAATCGGCCCGCGAGCGCATCCGAAACATGCGCCACTTCGAGCCCGAAGACAACGCCGAGGTCGAGGATCATGTGGAGTGGGTTGAAAACATGACGCTCGCAATGGTACGTCGTTCGTTCGGTTGATGGCCGATCGCTTACCCCGTTTTCTTCTTCTTTAGGAGGCGTCGCGTCGGCTGGTGCACCGGATGGCGAAGTCGAGGCGATCGCGGACGACGTCTACCTTCAACACGCCGCACAGCTCTCGCACCTCTTCGACAACTGGCCCGAATGGGCCAGCCCCATCCTTACCGGCGCGCACGAACGCGCACAAGCTGCCGCGGCCGCGAGGCGCGTCGCCGATGCTGAAGCCGAACGGGAGCGCAAGCAGGCCGAGAGGAATGCGCGTCTCGACGCATTCCTCGTGAAGAACAAGATTCCGCGGCTCGAGGGTTCGCCATCAGGTACGGCCGATCGCCCAGCAACTCCGGCGATCGCTCAGCCACCCGTCGCAGCATCTTCGGCCACGGGGGCAAGTAGCAAGTCTGGGGCGAAGCGCAAACGCGACCCAAAGTCGCCCGCCACGACCGGTGCGAAGCCGAAGAAACCGAAGGAGGAGAAAGAGAAGAAAGACAACGGGCCGAAGCTGGCGACGATCACCGACCCGAAGCGGATGGTGAGTCCGCGAACTCCGGCTGTGAGAAAAGGACGTAACGACATCGGTTCCCGTACGTGCGATCTGTGCCGCAAGATCGGTGTCGCTGTGTGCGAGCCGCTTGTGAAGGGGAAGCGGTGCGACAAGTGCGTCAGCGACAAGAAGGGCTGCGTGCACGGTGAAGAGCCCTTCGGTGAATGGTACCGGTCGCTCGAGCCGGTCCCTGGGGAGCGAGGTGGGTTGACGCCTTTCGCATCGGTCGGTCGGTTGACGGATCGACTAGTAGCGACGCCGGGTCCCATAGCTGGACCCTCCGGAACGAGCGGAACGCCGATCGCTCCCCGCTCCTCGACCGCTCGGGCGGACCCCGAGACTCCTACGCCTTCGAGGACTCGTCGGGCCCTCTCGGTGGAGCTGGGCGCGCCGATGCTCAACTTCGAACCCCATTTCCCGACCAACCCCACGCCGGAGCCGATCGCGAGTGGGAGTGGGGGAAAAACCGCAGAGGAGGACTCGGGGCGTACTGCGAACGACGCGACTGGGCCCGCCGAAGTGGGCTCGGGCGATCGGTTGCAGGCAGAAGCAACGAAGCTGCTTGCCTCGTACGTTCGCGAGGGGCCGGCGAATTTCGGCCACGCGGTTCACGAGCTCGGGACCGACTCGCTTCGCCAGGAGGGCATCCGGGCCGACGGTAGGCGGGCGATACGGGCAGTGCGAAACGAGATCGCGTTCGCCAAGGCGCGCATCGCAGTCTTCCAGGGGGTCGTTTTGGGGTTGGAGCAGTACGAGGCGGACCTCGTCGAGCGATTGCGACGCGAGGCGCGAGAAGCGGCGGAGTCGGCAGCAAACGCCGACGACACCAACGAGGGCGCGGGCGACAACGAGAACGCGAACGACGGGACTGGCGAAGGCATGGAGGCAAGCGGGTCCGTGGGCGGGAACGAGCCGACGAACACCAGCGAACCGGCGAACGCGACAGCGACAGGCTCGCCTGCAGGCGAAGAAGAGGGGGCGGGGGAATCGGCGAGGAAGCGAAAGGGGAAGGAGAAGGAGAAGGAGAAGAGGAAGCGGAGAAGGCGAGAGGAATAGGGACCGGCGAGCGATCGCGGGCGCGAGTCGCCCTATAGTACTTTTGTAATGTCTTGACGTGCGGATTTATCTCGTTTTTTCTTGGTGAACTATTGAGGCTTGATGAAAGCGAATAAGAGACTCGAATTTTGCGGCTTTATAACTTTATTTTGAGAGATGGAGAAGAAAGAAAGGTGTAACAAGACCGAAAAGACAAAAGAAACCCGGACTCTAAGTCCTCCTCCCCCCCACTGAAACATTGACCGTCCTCGGTCAAGCGATCGGCGAGGTGCTGGAGGTTTTGGTGGTCGGTCGCTAGACCGTTTTATCGATTGGCGTCGGCCAACTCGGCATCGGCAATTCCGTCGCCTTTGTCGGTCGAGGCCTCGAGCTCCCGTATGCGGCGAGAGTCGGTATCGAGGACATTGGGTTGGAAAGCGATTGGCTCGCGTCGCGCGAGGTACGGTAGGACGCGAAACGCGGCGATTGGGCGATCAAAGACAGCGCCGTCGAGTTCGGAGAGGATGTATGCGCCGCCACGATTACGCGAAACGATGAGGTAGGGGCCGAGGTATCGAGCACGCATTTTGCGATTCAGCGACTTTTCGATCGCGGTATTGCGTATGAGGACCAGCGATCCCAGCTGAGCGTCGAAGTCGCGGGTTGTAGCGCGATTGCGAGACTCAAAGTCTTCGGCTTCCTGGAGACGCTGGGCGTAAACGGCGGAGCGAAGGCGATCGACATCGTCGGCTCGCTTTTGTAAGGCGGTCGCGCGAAGGGCGATTAGCTCCTCGGTGGTGAGAATTCCTTCAGGCGGCCCGACGAGGTAAGTAGCCTCCTTGAAGTCGAGGGGCAGGATAGGGTGGCTGCCCGTGACCGCGAAGAAAGGCGAACAACCAAGTCATCGGCGAACCGATGTGCGATCCGCCCAAAGGACGGTGTGAACGCTCGAGTGCCAGTGCGCGCCGTCGCCTTCGGTCGCTTTGAACAGCGCGTCGCGAACGTTGAAGTGCGGTCGCTCAACTATGCCGTTCGCTTGGGAGTTATAACCCGAAACGCGAATGTGGTGTAGGTGATACTTGTCGGCGAGGTAGGTGCATGCTGCGACCCAAGGCGCACCGTTGTCGGTAACAATTTCGGAGAGTGCATTCCATCGGCAGATGATGTCTTGGAAGAGCCATTCGCCGAGCGTGCGAGCGGTTTCGGATAGCAAGGCGCGGCCCTCCACCCAAGACGTCGTCGCGCAGCGGGCGTGAGCGAAGTACTTGTATCGTCCGGGCATGTGCATAGAGTCGGCATGAATGCGAACCATCGGCGCCGTTGGTTCGGGAACGATTGGTGGGATGTGGATGCGAACAACTTGGCGAATCTGGCACATGTGGCAAGTGCGAACATACCAGTCTATATCGCTACCCATTTGTGGCCACCAGAAGCGGTCGCAAACGAACGCGCGAGTTGCGAACAGACCGCGATGGCCGGTACGATCGTGCATTTCGACGAGGATAGAAGGACGTCGTTCCTCTGGGATAACCAGCCGATGCGCGCCGCCTTCCTTACGTCGCCACAACTTGCCGGCCGAATCGAGCATGAAAAGGGTTGCGTATTTGTAGAAAGCAATCCATTGTCGTTCGTCGAGACCAGCCGGTCGCTTCGGGTCGTCGAGGAAGTCGCGAACGCCCGACAGCTGAGCATCAGAGCGGCGCGCGTGCGCGGTACGCGGGAAGTTGGAATACGGGGGCGGTTCAATGTCTGGAGGTCGCGCCTGCGGGACGAGGCCGAGCGCGAACATATCTACGGTGTCGGGCGAAGAGGGAATCGAAGCGGAAGGTAATCGCGGTGTGGGGTTGATAATGTGAACGAAGCTATACAGGTTCTCCAACCAATCTTCAAACTCGTCGGGCGGCGGTTCGGGCTTATCGCCTGGTTGCGGCGGGCGGCGCGACAGTCCGTCAGGCGCGTGCTTCTTGCCGGGGACGTGAACGAGCTCGAAGTGGAAGGTGAGAATGCCCATAATCCAACGATTCATTGACGCAGACGGCTGAAGATCCGGGTTCGCGAGCATTCCCTTAATGTACCCAGCGTCGGTCTCGACGATGAGGTTGCGAATGCCAAGCAGGCGAAGCTTGAGTGCAGAGAGGGCGCGGAAGAGGCCGTAGAGCTCGAGCTTCGGCTGGGAGAATCGGCTTTCGCGGGCGTTGAGGGTGATGCTGCCGAATCGGTTATAATAGCGAATCTTCGGGTCTTCCTCGTCCTGCTGGCAGAGAAGGTAACCGACTGCGATGAAGGACGTATCAACGCCTAGTATAATCGGTGCGTCGGAATCGTAGCGCAGCGGCCGGAGCGCGGGGCAGTCGAGCAGCGCGGTTTTTAAGTCATCGAACGCGGCGAGCTGCGCTGGGCCGAACTCGAACGGAACATCTTTGCGCGTAAGCATTGTGAGGGCGTTTGCCCGTTTTGCGAAGTCGCGAATGAAGATGCGGGCGACGCCCACAGTACCGAGGAAGGCGCGAACTTCGGAGAGGGTAGTACAAGGCCGCCAGTTGCGAATAGCGTCGACTCGTTCGCGCTCGGGGAGGCGACCGATCGGGGTACAGCGGCTGCCGACTAGCACTCGCTCGTCGATACACGGCCAGGCCTTGGGGCCCGAAAACGTTCCTCCTGCATGCGCGATACGGCGGATGATGCGATTCGCGACCAAGAGGTGTTCCCAGACGAAACGGCGGATTCCTGGGTTTTCGGGGATCGTCTCGTACGATCCGTCCGGGAGTCGGTAGTCGGAATCGGGGCCCTTAGTCATGACATCGTCGACATAGACTGCGGCTTTTGCTGGGATTTCGTCGCGAAGGATGTAAGTAACGTCGTCGTGGAAGATCGGTACGGAGTTCGTCCATCCCATCGGCAGGGTAGTAAGACGGTGCGCGCCAAATGGAGTTTGGAAAGTAGTGAGGTCGCGCGAGGACTCGGCGATTTCGCGTTCGTCGTAACCAACAAAGAGGTCGAAGGAGCCGACGCACGGTCGCGCCGCGAACTGTTCGACGATGTATTCGGGGATTGGGGGAATGCCGGAGTGTTGTATGGTAACGGCGTTGAGAGGCTCGAGGCTATGCACGAGGCGAACGCGACCATCCTTCTTCGCGACCGCGAACCAGCGAGAGCAATAGCAAGAATTCGAAGGCTCGTATACACCACTCGCGATCTTCTTCCGAATCTGGTCGCAGATTTCATCGTACAAGCCGGGCGGAATAGGGATATTGCGCAAAACCCACGGCTTGTGCGGAACGGTAGGGATCTCTACAGGCGGAAAGAAATCGCGGCGAAAGCTACCGCGTTCGGCGTCGGTCCAAGCGAACGCACTCTCCTGGTTCTTGATCATATCGTCCATAAGGTCGAGCTCAGCCGGCCATAGAAAATGCGCGTGTCGTGCACGAAGTTCGGCGCGACGTTCGGCGGTATATCGTGAACCGGGAGCGAACTCAGACGGGGGGTTGGGATTCAACGGCGGCATGTCCGCGAGTGGATCGCCGATTATTTTGCGCTCGATGCGAAACTTCTCGGGGAGGTCTGCGAGGAGCGGCCGTGTCTTAAGAGCCACGGGCTTGTACTTTTTCTTCGTCGCAAGGAACGAATCGACGAGGGCGGGGCGATCGGGTTCGGGAACGGCGATTGACGAACGGGAAGGAGAAGACGGAAGCGACTGTTTTGTAGGTTTAGACGTTTTCGACAAAGACGACCGATCGGGCGAAGAGAATTCGGGGGCAGGCGATTCGAGAGAAGAGAGAAAGACGTCGACCGAATGAGATTGAGTAAGTTTTTCTTGAGTGGAAGTATCGAGACCGAAGCCGTCGCAAGACAATAAATAAGCCAAGGTTACCGAGGAGCTGTCTAAGTCGGGGAGCTTCGAGTAGGCGACCGCTGACGCCTTGTCCTCGCGCGCGTCGTATTCGAACACGAATGCGGTCGCATCCCCGTCCTCAAGCAGGTCCTCTAGATCCGAAAACCCCCGATTTGAGCCATCGTGGGCGGACTATGTTCGCCACGCTCATAAGTCACAAGCCGCGCAGTCTCCTTCGTATTCGGGCAAGTCACGGTAAGGAATTGCAAGTCGGGGCTAAAGTTCTCGGTATGGGCCTTCAAAAGAACTTCAAACAGTCGGCCTAGAAGGACGTCGTACGCGGCGTTGCGAATTACGAACAGTTGCAAAAAGACAACGATTTTCGGGGTGAGTCGCACGGGGACGTCGCGCGCAAGACCGATCGCACCGTCGAGCGAACCATTCGCGGAACGAACGTTCATCGTCACCAATGGGTCGATGGGTAGCTTTAGGCGCGAACAGCACTCTTCGCTAATGGAGGCGATCTGCGAACCGCCGTCGAGAATGCACTCCGCGACGTCGGCTTCATTTATTATGCACCAAAGGATGCGGATGGGGTGGCTGTCCTCTCCCGCTATGGGCAAGGCACCGCCGCTCGCGACATCGGCGAGAAAGACGTCGACGGCCGGTACGGTAGATTCGGCGGCGGAACTCCCGGTGTGCTCGAGCGACTCCGCGGTAGCGGCAGCGATCTGCGCTTCTTCCATCGCGTTCATAGACACGGGGTCGTCTTCGTCCGGGACGGTTTCAACGAACGCCTGGCGAACGGCGGGACCGATGACGCCTTGCTGGGGCGGCGAAACGTTCAGTATACCAGGAACTTGACGCTGAGCAGCTGCGGGTTTCGGATCGGCTGGCCGCGTATCAGCGGGAACCTCGGTCGCGACTTGCGCGGATGTGGGTTTCGCAGGGACGTCGGTCGCGGTCGGGCGGCTGCTCCGGAGGTTTCACGACCTTCCTTCCACTGGTCGCTTCGTGCAGACGTCGGCGAACGCCAGGTGCGACACCAATAAGCTCGTCCAACGTAAGCGTAACGAAAGGCATGGATTCTACGGCGCGGTTATACACCCGATCGTCGGCGGTTGCGACCGCGACAGGAGCGCGAATAACGGTGGCGGGGTCGATGTGCCCTGGGGCAACGGCGTGAAAGGGGGCGATCGGACGGGTGGCGAGCGGGGCATCGTTAACGGGGCGAACGTTGGCGTAAGGGTGAACCGGAGCAGCAGGCTGTGGCGCAGACGGCGCCGGAGGCGGGACGACAGGCGAAGCGTCGAGCGGAGCGACAGGTTGCGCGGGCGGCGGGGCGGCTGGAGCACTCGGACTAGTGCCGCGTGCTTGGTCCACCGCGCGAGCGGAAGTCGGCACGACGCGACGAGGAGGACCGCGGTTCATGCGTTGGGGGATCACGACCCCGTCGAATTTGAGGTTGCGGCTACGTTCGTTGCGCAACCGCTCCGCCTCTGCTAAATGAAACTGGACGGCCGACTCGTAGTCGAGCGATTGACTTTCACACTCGGGCGCATTCGGGACGATCTCAAGGAGCATGTGGTCGACAGGGCGCGGAGCGGTGTGCGCGTTACGATCGCAGTACGTGTTTACTTGTTCACGCATCGTTTGGCCGTTAAACCCGACGTGAAGGGGCGACCCATCGTAAAGTACGATCTGGTTCCGCTCGCGACGAATTTTGTGAGCGCGAATGTCGTCCATGACTTCGGGACAGGTCTTCGTGTCGCAATTCTCCTTTCCGCAGTAGTAGCAGCGCATCGGGCGACGACCATAGTTAGGGCCTCCACCATAGCCACCGAAACCACCGCGCATGTGCGGCGGGTGATCGCGAGGAGGGCCCTGGTTATGCCAATTTTCGGCGATCTGCTGCTGGAGAAGTAACGCGAGTGACTTCACGTCTTCCTGCTTAATCGGGGGAAGCGCTTGTGGGATCGGGGGTGCGGGGGCGGTCGCGGGCACAGGAACGGGAGCGACCGCTAGAGGCGGAGCGACTGGGGTGCCTACGGTTCGCGAACTCGATCCCGGGGAGCGAAAAATCGCTTCGGCGTCGTTGTTACGATGGAGGAAAACGTACACTGTGGACTGGTGGAATTGCTCGACCGTGTACGGCGTATCGGCGGTGCGGTTCGAATACGCATGGAGAAGCCGCGTCGTAATGAGTGGCTTAAGACTTGGGTCGAGGGCGTCGGCGAGAAATTGGTTCGCTTCGAGGTTCGTAATGCGACTTTTCTTGAGCAGGTTAGCGAGCATCGGCCGCAACTTGACGTAGTAACGCGAATAATCGTTTACGTCGTTGATATACTTGACGCGAAGCTGCTCGTCAATTGCTCGATGAACGTCGGTCGTCGTAAACTCGCGATCCTTGGTTACGCCCGGATAGAGCGCGTAGACCGCGTCCTGAAAGTCGGTATAGTTCTTCGTCACCTCCGTGAACTCCGGGAGCGACTTCCAGCCGTACTCGACTGCGGCCGGCGGGTAGCGAACAGCCAATTCCTTTCGCACCTTCCAATCGTCCTGATCGGCGTCGGGCATGCTATGACGAACGAAGAGCACTTCAAGATCATCGAAGTAACGATGAAGCGACGTCGGGTCGGCTTCGTCGAACTTCGGACACGTTTTCTCGCCCCGAACGGGCATGGTTTGTTTCGCGGCTTGAGTCATCTTAGAGATAGAAGCGGGAGCGACTTGTGGGGTAGCGGTAGTAGTTGAGAACGAAGGCGGAATAACGGGGACAGGAGCGACAGAAACGGGAGTGATGGAAGGGGCGCGAGCTACTGGACCGGTTAGGGGCGTAGGCTCTTCCTGCTCGACCTTGACTGGTCGCGCGGTCGGGTCTGGAGTCAGGAGACGCGAAGCGGAAGGTGCGGTGGTAGTCGGTAACGACTGAACCGCGGAAGCAGGATTCGAAACGCGAACAGGGGGTGAAGGAAGCGAACCGGGAAGGGCGAGTTCGGTTTCGGAATCGGGGGAGAGCGCAGAACCAAAGGTATCGTCTTCAGGTGCGACCTCTTGCGAATCCGATTCGGTCGGGAAATTTTCTTCGGCTACTCCGAGAGCTCGGAGCTCGCGACGCCAGCGAGCGGACGACACAGCGAAGAAAGAATCGGAATAAGACCGCTGGCGAAAGGCCGGCGGTAGGAATTCGAACGGCGAAACGGGGCGATCGGTGCGCGATCGCGGAGTCGGCGAAGACGGGGTAGAAAGCGAAGTCGGCGATGGGGTGTGGAAGCGACGAGACTCTTCGATGAGACCGGCGAGGTGGTTAATATCAGCTAGGAAATGTGGACCGTCGGCTAGCGACCGAGCGGCTTCGACGGAAACCGACAGAAACCCTCGCGGTGGGCTCCAAATGATGTAAACGGTCCGGGGAACTATCGAAAATCAATAGAACCAGCTGACCACGGTGAAGGAGGGAGTCGTCGGGTGCTCGAAAACCACTACACCACCAAAGAGGGACTGATAAACACACCAAGAGAAGGAGAGGTGCGACGGCGATCGAAAGGCGAAGCTGAGCGAAAGGCGATGGGGAGGATAATGGATCGGGGAAGCTCTCGGCGAGCGAACGATGCGAACGAACAGGGCGCGACAGGCCCGGCGAAAGACGAGCGAAAGGCGACGAGTAGGACTCGCGGCGAGTCGGCGACGAATACGACGATGAGCGAGCGAGCGAAGCGGGCGAAAATGAGAAGTCAAGCGGGGAGCCGAAATCTGTATTGCCCGAACCTGGAACAACAACTATATAATACAAGGATGAAACCCTAAAAGCAAGAAATGAAAATACACAGGAAAGGCGAAGCCGCGACCAGCGGCCAATGAGCAGAAGGGATGCGCGAATACAGAGGAGAAGTGGAGTGAAGCTGTCGGGGACTGTCGTACCGACGCGAACCCCATCGAGCGAACAGCCACAGCCACAAGCATACGGGGTGCGCTCTCAGACAGAAAAGGGCGCGAGGTCGGGCGCACGTGCGCTACGAACGGGCCGCGAACGGTCGGCGAGTGAAGCGACCAATCGCGACTTGATATAGGCGATCGAGGGAGAGGCCTAGAGCGAACGCGGTGGTGGATGAAGAACCAACGAAGGCCCGCGCGTGGTGAACGAGCGCGAACCGGGCCGGAGCGAGCCAGGAAGGGGGTAACCGAAAGCCGAACGATGGGCGAAGTAGGGGAGCGCACCTCGGCGCGCGACCCGCGAAGCGCGAAATCGGGCTGGTGCGAATCCGAGCTCGGAACAGGGCATAGGCCCATCACCGCGCTTTGAGGTGCTCCCTCCCTGGCCACAACCATCTGGCATCTTTGTAAAGGGATCAGTCTTCATGCCTCATGCCTTCCTCCACACTGCACGACAATTCTATCTCAACATGATCACGCTTGGCTCGGGTGGCGGCCATAATGCCATGGAATACTTGGCATTCGCTGAGATGCTCCATTCCTGAACGATCACTGTCCCGGCAGACGACTCGGAATCCACCACCTCCGAGTCGGCCGGCCCTCATCCTAACCCCACTCATCCTGCCCCCGCGCATACCGCTGTCGACTCCAATCCTGCGTCTTCCACTGTGCGTACCACTGTCGACTCCAATCCTGCGTCATCTGCCACCGCTCCTCCTTCTGGTATCCCTCTGCAGGCCCTCATCGACTCCTGCGCGATTGCAAAGGCTGCCAGTGGGTTTGGTAGCGCCCACTCGGACACGGACAACGTGAAGATGTTGTTCTGTCTGTTTGATATGTTCGAGCTTGGTCCATGTCGGAAAGGGTTGATATAGGTGCGGGAAGGTGTCAGGTATCTTCGCATCATGCCATTTCAGGATGGTGCCAAGCCGGTAGAGGAGGAGGAAGAGGAGTCCGAGGAGGAGGAGGAGGGCGCTGGTGGTATTGAGGGGCCGTGTAGCGTCACAATGTGTATTTTTCTTGATGTGGCTAGTATTCTGAACTCCGTATTGCATCCTACTCGAGACGCGATCCTCGCGCGGTCGAATACGGTCCCTGCGCGAGCATAACAACAGTCCTATTCCACCTCCGCCCTCTCGCGACCCCTTCGCGCGCTCGGGCGCTTCTGTAACCCTATTCGAACCAAAATTGGTATTAGGGTTTATTTGGTCGACCATTTCAGTGGCTGGAATGGTCCACCCTTGGTATGGCGCTCCTCCCCCGCCCCCGCCGGCGATAATAGGAAACGTAGGGTTAGGGCTACGGCCCGGGAGAGGATGGACTTGGACGATTCCGAGTCCGTTCTGAATCTGCAGCCACACAATCGACCCTCGCTCCTTCTCCTCCCTCGTCTCTGGGCCTCCTAGGATTGCGCTCAATGTGCACTCCGGCAGCCGTATCTTCTTTGTATGGCGTTGCTTTTGTCCTCTAGGTCGCCTTCCCTTCTTCGGTCGCTGCCGCGTTTGACCCAACCTCCACGCGCTCTCTACCATGACTATATCCGTATATGCACCCCAGGTACGCACATTTCGTAGCATGTTGTCACTATCGATGCTCAGTGCATCTCTCCCAGACGGCGGGACGGTCCGGCTTTCCTTGAACAATCCCAACTTCCTCGGTGTGGCCAATTTCCGAGGCGAGCGCAGGTCGGTAACCCCTACTTATAACATGCGGTAGACAAGACATTGACCGAGCTCACGTTTCTCCGTAAGATATCAAGAAGACTTCTATTCCTTTTCCGCGCTTTCACTCGACCCTGAAGAACTGAGACTCAGCTACAAGAAGGCTTATAACATCGACTGGGATCCCTCTGCCTTGCCCGCCCCCTTAGCCCGTCAATTGCTCTTCGTTGGCATCTACGACGGTCATGGTGGATCCACCGTCTCTCAGTTCTTGCGGCAAGAACTCCATGGTCTCTTCGAGCACGTCGACA
Source organism: Ganoderma sinense ZZ0214-1 (assembly GCA_002760635.1). NCBI lineage: Eukaryota > Fungi > Basidiomycota > Agaricomycetes > Polyporales > Polyporaceae > Ganoderma > Ganoderma sinense. The sequence goes on along the minus strand of AYKW01000012.1, from coordinate 2,178,543 downwards.
AGTCCCACACGCCGGACGTTTACGCTTGGGCGAAAGAGCTTGGCGGATACTTTCGACGCTTCAACGGCGGCGTGCTATCTCCATGGATCGACCCCAGTGCCTCGTCTTACCAAGAACAGCTGGACCTTGAGGCACGGGCAACCCTCGCGTTCTTCGAGGTGTGTGTGTGTGTCAGCCTTCGTGGCCCGACGTGTACTTAATTTCCGCACAGGTGGACAAGGTGATGTCACAGGAGAAGGAAACGAAAGAGTGCGGTGCGACCGCTTCTGTGATTCTTCTCAAGTCGCTGGACAACTTGGGATACTTCCAGTCCAACCGATTGGCGCTAACTGTTGCTCACGTAGGGTGAGTGATTGCTTGTAGGTACGTGTGATGAGCAACAGTTGAGCTCATTACTTTCAGGGACACGCGAGTAATACTTACCTCGACGGATGGCGGCCGCGCCAAACCGTTAACAGAAAATCACCATGCCGATGCACGCGTGGAGTCTATAAGGTTACGTAGGATGATGGGCGGGTTGACTACTGATTCCTTTGGAGAGGTTCGGTACGTATCAAAAGCCTCCCAGGAACTTCATCGATTAACGATGTTGCCACAGCTGGATGGGTGCCCTAGCAAACACTCGATGGTTCGGTTTCCGCTCAGTAGACCATGCTTGTATAACTTAGGGGCTTTTGTGCAGCTTGGGCGACCTGAAGTTCAAGCCATTCGGCGTAACACCTGAACCAGAAGTACGACATATGCTCCTCGAGGGTGAGTCTGGCGTTGAATATTGGCGAAAAACGACGCTGATGTTGTTGCAGGCAAACAGTGGTCACATATCACGCTCATTTCTGACGGAGTATCTTCTGTCGTATCGGACGAAGAGGTCTCCGATCTCGCACGGGGTGCTCTGTCTCCGAAGCACGCAGCAGAGCGCATCTGTTCATTTGCAGAGGACATGGGGAGCGAAGACAACCAGACGGCCCTCGTCGTCCCCCTCGCAGGGTGGGGAAAGATAACTGGTCCGGACCGCACACTGGAGCTCCGCGAGTATCGCCGTAAGGGCATGGAAGGTAACGAGAGGCATCGAGGCAGATGGATGTGAAAGCATTGCCGTGACCGAGTGCTTGCAACGCGTTCGAGCTGGTGAGATATGGAGTGGGTGCATGGGGACACTGCTTTGTCATTGCTTCCTGTTTATATGTAAATTCACCGAACACAGTATACCGTAGTACGTTCCATATAGATACACCCAGCACCAGATATCCTACAATGCTATGATTGATGATATACTTTGACTTCCGCTAGTGACTATTGCCATGACATCCCCTCTCCCTCAAATTTGAGCCGCGGCATGACCGTCTGCCCGGGGATCAGAGCCGGCAGCCCACACCCTCTTGCCCGACTTGTCGTTCAGTTTTTGGATGATTTGACCACGGCCGAACATGCTCCTCTTGATGCCTGTGGCGACGCGAGCGTCGTGCCCCATCCCTGTGCCATCCGTCAGCCTATTTTCCACGTACAGTTCTGGCAAGGCAGCCGACGTACCGCGCAACGTCTCGACCGTCGTATCCGGTATGCCCTCCTCAAAGTAAACTTCGCTGTTGATGTCTCCCGAGCGGCCGCTTTGGTTGCTCTCCGTCTCGGGGCTGCCGGCGGAGATGCAGAAGCGTGGAGCATCCAGTGCTGCTTGGACGGTGAAGCCACGCAACAGGTTCAACAACACCTGGACGTGCCCTTGCGGCTGGGGCAAAGAGTGTTAGACGATCGATATCATCGGCACGGAAAGAAGAGGTGGCAAAGGTATGCTTACTTGCATGAAGCCACCCATGACACCGTAGCTGAGGAAGAGCTCGCCATTGCGGAGGGCCATGGCCGGGATGATGGTGTGGTAAGGACGCTTTCCGCCCTAAAACCAATTCAGCCAGAAGATCAACCGGTGACATGTGCGACAGCTGTACTTCGAGGACGTTCGGGTGACCAGGGGTCAGGTTGAAGTTCGAACCACGGTTCTGGAGGGTGAACCCACAGGCGGCTGGGACGGCTATCGGCGAACGATCAACTTGAGGACAACCGCAAAGCAGTGGATGACGAATCTCACCAGCGGTACCGAAACCAGCGTAGTTGCTCTGGATAAAACTGCAGGCGTTGCCCCATTGATCCGCTACCGTAAAGTAAACTGTGTCGGACGAGTGTTGCGGGTTTCCCTTTCCCATACAAGTCAGCATAGGAAGGAAAAATAGACAACTTGTTAGACTTGCGTGAACAACTTCAGGGTTGGACCGACTGGGGTCGATAAGCTTTGCGCGGGAAGCGAGGTATTCCTATCAAATGCATTAGTCTTACCAGCGTGTCGATACATCAACGGCGCGTTAAACACCTTGCTGAGGAGTTCGTCGACGGGGATCTTGGCGAAAGAGGGGTCCGTGATGTAGTACTGTGAATCTGCGTACATCACGTAGGTCGAGGCATGCACGGGATCCCGGGTACAAAGGCTTCACCCACCAGCGAAAGCGAGCCTGCGACAAGTCAAACAGAATGAGTTGACGAGCTGTTGGGGGATCACTAACCATGGCTGCTAACCTCATAGCTTCCACGAGAACGTGGAGGTACTCTGCTGAGTTATGCTCCATGTCGAGCAACGAGCGTACTTTCCCTTGGTCCACGGCATTGTCTAGAATACCGAGAGCAAGGAGCGCCGTGAGACCTTGGCCGTTCGGAGGACACTATCGGTCGTTATCAGCAATGGCGATGCAAAATTCGACGCAAAATTCGACAACGTTCTTCGAGCTGACCTCGTATACCGTCACTTCTCCATTAAAAGTATATTTTATGGGCTCAACGAAGTCTGTCTGGTGTTTGGCGAGGTCCTCGAGCTCCATGACACCGCCCTTGCTCCTGATGAGATCTACAATGGCCTGGGCAACACGACCTTTGTAAAATCCATCTTTGCCATGGGTTGCGACTTCGCGGAACGTCTTCGCGAGGTTGGTGAGCTTCATGTACTGCCCAGGAAGTGGTGCCTTCCCATCCAATAACATTTCATCACCGTTCGGTGAGGCGCTCTTCAGGAGGGGCTCAGAACGTTGGTAGGAGAAGCTGTTTATTTCCGTAACCGGAAACCTGTGAGGAATTCGCCTTAGCATGGCGTGCGGCTAAAATCGAATGAGGTAGATCGTACCCTTCTTCCGCAAGTCTGATCGCCGGCTCTAGAACCTGCGCCAGAGACAGATTGCCGCTACCGAGTTGCCCGACGGTGTCAACCCATGCCGCGGCACAACCTAGGAAGATAACCAAAATAAGCTTGAAATACTCGGTTGTCCATAAAGAAGTTCTAGCCTGGAACCGTTACGGAGTTCAGGTTAGTAGCCGGGATGTTGTTGCCAGTAATGCCTTGACTGCGGGCGTGATCGATGGTTAATTTTGCTGGTGACCGGCCTGAGCCATTGAACGCCTTGACCGTTTTGGTCTTAGCATCAAAGAAAAGGCAAAACGCATCGCTATGGCATGATTGTGTGAATCTCGGCCTTTGGAACACCGATATGCAGTGAGAGACTTGCCCTCCAATACCACAGCAGCTCGGCTCGGTCACATTCAAAGCGGCGGAAGTGGCGACGGCTGCATCCGCTAAAGAGAGACATACGTCGAAAAAGAGCAAGTCAAGTACGATCGTGTCCAATACCTGCGTTTCCTCCTTTGCGAAGGATTTCCAAGCCAGCTTCGACTGCCAAAGGTTGCGATGCGGCCACGATCCCTTTGGCTCCGTAGACGACAGATCTGCGGCTTGGAAAACGCTGGAAGACGATGTCCGGCTGCTCAACCTTGCCCCAGTCAATGCGCATCTTGTGTCGAGATTGTGGCGTCTCTGGTGGGGTATGGATGGAGTTTGCGAACTTTGGGTGTCTAGGCGAGCACGTAACAAGGGATCGAGGTGTGAGCAGGTGGCCGACACTCATGCTGTGTCTGGATATATGTCGCGTCGTGGGAAGTGCAATCCTGGACATTATCGCGTTTGACAGACCGTCGTGGATAAAAAGTAATAGAGTCGAATCTAAGTCTCAGGCCCGGGCCGGTGGGGAAAGCAGAGGAACATGTGCGCCGTTAGACCTGTTCCTAAAAAGCGGAACAGAGCGGACACCGGATAGTCGAGCAGCGCCTGTGTCATTCACAGCTGACACATGCAGACCCGTGGGTGCCAAGGGCGACGCCTGTAAAAGACGGTATCAGCATGTGATCACACGATCCAAGATTAACCCTTGGGCGTTGCGAGCGACGCGCCGTTCTGGAGGCCTGTTTTGTACTCAAGAAGAGGCACGATTTGGATGGCTGATCGTGGCGACAATCAACTTGGACAAACTTGAACTTGAACGACTGCGTGGTCCATGGGCGCTTAGCCTACCATATCGGGCTCTCCAGGGCCGCTTCGGCTCCCTGAGACATCCGAATATCGCGGGGAGAACTGCGGAGAAGTAAAATGCTTAGTACCACTCATTAGGTCAGTGGTCACACCAGACCCGAGATACTCAGACCTGTTGATACTTACTTACTCGAAGTACTTACTTGTTCAGGAGATATCTTTGCCGGACGATAAGCAGCACTTGATAGTCTTTGACAGGACCCCCGATAGCGCCCATAAATGCCTGATCCTTCGGACCCCCATTTGAGGTGGTTTGGTCCGGACCGATTTTGGGCGCTGCCGGGGTGCTTTGGTCCGGACTTCGGCTCAGGCCTCAGCTTTCATCGGGCGCTAAAGCGGTCGGTCTTACCTAATTTGGTAAGATCAGGTCCGGCAAGGCCCGGCCGACCTCCGCAGAGCCTCAAGCGCCCGTGCTGACGGCCATTTGGTCCGGACATGGGTCAAGCCTTCTGGCCCAAAGAGGCCAGCTTTGGTCCGGATTGGATCAGACACCCCCCCTCTGGATGCCTCACTTTGGTCCGGACCAAGGATCAGGGATATATAGGGATTATCGGGGGTCCTTCTTTGACAGTACTAGTGTCGCCCTCGACCGGAGACAGGGACGATTTGATACCCGGAATGAATCTGAGTGACAGGTGTTTCCACCTCTGATCACCGGTGACGAAGCTGTGTCCAGCCGGTGTCAACACGGCGACAATCCGGCGACACAGGAGCCATTCCCTCCGACTGCTGACCAACACTGGACTGATACTTACGGAGACGTATGTATGTTCACCACCGCGCTTCAGGCCAGTAGCCCGACTATTAGTGCTGTATTCTAGGCCCAGCGCTTTGGCCAGCGTCCCGACGCAGCCGGCAAATCAGTGAAATACTTCCACTGTCACCGCTCGCTGTCGATCGAGTTTAGCGTCAAGAGAATGCTTGGGACGGGGCGACTGAGTCTTTGTCATCCGACTCGACCCAACCTCAACGTCCCTGTTATTCCTCCCACCTCAACGCCTCCTTTCAACCTTCTCTTCCCTAAACACCGACCATGCCCAAGGCTCCCCCTTCGTCCGCTGCCGCTGCTGTCCGCTCTTCAACCGCTCCCTTTCAGAACGCCCAGGTCCTCCGTAGGAATCAGGTAACGTCCCTGTACTTGATTTTTAGACGACTCACGATCATGCTAATCCCGCCGATCGCCATTTACAAAGGCCTGCCACCAATGCCGACGCCGCAAGTTGGTGAGCACCTAAATGCTATCGTCATTGCTATGCACAAGCTGACACTTTCGGGTTTCTTGGAGAAATGGTGTGTTTTATGATACATGCCCGATGCCCGAGTCTGATGAGTCGACCTTGGCGCTTGTAATTACCCCTAGTGACGCTCAACGACCGTGCTCGACCTGCGTTCGCTCCCATTCGTACGCCGTAGCCCACGCTCCTCCCGGCACAGAATTGCCCCCTCACCCCGAGTGCACATTCGATGAAAGTGAGTTATCTGGATCTTTTTCTACCGGCTTCGTTTGACTGTTCGAATGGTATTAGTCCCCGAGACGATTGTTCCTGATGCGCACGACTCCCCTAAAAACCGATTCGAAAGGCTCGAGAGTAGAATCAGTAAGCAACGACGTATTGCATATGGCGTCACTTGGAACTTAGACTCTTGAATAGATGAACTGGAAGCTCTCCTCCGTGAGAAGGACGGGGCCGGGTCCACCCATGGCAGCGATCCCACTCGCGCTAGCTCCACCACCAGCTCCTACAATTCGCCCCCTCTATTCCTGGATTATTCCAACAATATCAATGTTGACTCAAATTTCAGCGGGACCAACGTGGACATGGCAGGCTTTCCTGGTGGTTCGGGCCTCGATGACCTTGCGGGAGTCGCGGTCTTGATGGGGGACAGTAGCCACCTGCAGTCAAGCTTTGCTGATAACGCCACCCAAGCTGACTTCGCTCAATTGCATGCGAAAATGTCATCCGTGCCCGACAACTTCGGTGAGCTGATCAACCCCGCATGGCCGCGGAACTTGCCCGACTTCACGACCCTCCGCCATCTGTGAGTTTGCTCTCCTGATATCCTGTTGCGGGTACGTCCGCTAAGCCTTCTCAGGGTCGAGGCATTCTTCACCTTCACCCCCCTCGCTGGGCGCATGTTCCATGGCCCAACTTTCCAGGCATCACTCTCCCTCCCACCGACACACCCGAAGTTCCCGCTACCGGCAATTCTGCATGCCATGTGCGCTTTGGGTAGCATGTATACTGCCTCCGTTCCCAGTTCTCCCAATAGTACGTCAATTCGTGTGTTCTATATTCCCCCTCCGCTGACCGGGTCGCAGGTGACTCTCTCCATGAAACTTTCGCTGAGTCACAAATCAAAGCCGCCAGGGATAACTTGGATTTTTCTCTGCGCATGACTGTCGATCTGTTTGGATCGCTGCAAGGTACGCCGAGCTTCCTCTATCGACGAGATCAGTTGTGGATTTGGTTGGCTTCTAGCTCAGATCATTATCGCTCTGTGGTACTGGTATAACGCTAGATGGTCCGAAGTAAGGATGTTTCTCCTATGCTCAGCATACAGCCTGCTTTAACGTCTTATCAGGCTTGTGTGGCGTTCTCTATATCACTGCGTTATGCAGTCCCTTGCGGGTTGAACGTAAGCCCTCCTTACGAGAGCATTTCGAGTTCAAACATGGCACGCACTTCCATCATCCCCCCGGCCGTCGACGTGCTGGAGGACGAGATGCGGCGGAATAACTTCTGGATAGGTAAGTTCCCATTTACACCGTGAAAGCAGTGTACCCACACATCCTCCTAGCCTACTTGATGGAACGACATTTCGCCGCAATCAACAATTTTGCCATGTTCCTCGATGACGATGACGTTGCCCAGATGCTCCCAGTCCGTGGAGACCACTTCGAGCACGGGGTAAGCTACATCCAACGCAGGACCTGTTTGCACATTGTTCTGATTCCTTCCTAGATCTTTGTACCCCCGCGCGAACGTCAGTGGTCGTATGAGCCCGGCGTGGTGGACAGGCATCCAGAAGAACAGGTCGATTCATTTATCCTGCATGTGAAGGCGGCGATGCTTTTGTCGAAAGTGAAGGTTTTCAACGGGCGATACAAGAAACGAAAGCAACTCGGTGACCCAGCGTTGATCCCAGACCCTGCGGGGCTTCCGGGCATTCCACGGCCGGATCTTATCCAAACTACCCCTGCATTCGTCGAAATTGACAAACTGATTGTATCGTATCTCGCCTCTTTCCCATCGCAACTGAAGGATCCGCTTGCAAACGGGGTCATTGATGTTTCCTTGCTCACTGCCATCAGTAGCGCACACTTGTGGGTTAAGTTTTACATTGCACTTGCAAAGTCCATGCTAACGACAAACCTCCCGTAGTGCTGCTATTATCCTCCATGAGGGACACGCCAACATCGGCCACATTGGCTGTGTTTCCGCCTGTAAAATTCTCGCCGCTGCACGTGCGATTTTGAATCTGCTCTACGAAGCTTACTCCACGAGTCACAATCTTGCGTACCTGGGAGTCTTCCCCATGGTATGTTGTTCATTCTTCGGAATATGAGTCCTCACGCTGACCTGTGGCCGTCTCCGCAGATATGCTGGTTTGCAGCGGGTAGAGTGCTCATCCGCTTCCTCAGGTCTGCTATCGGGGCGAAGAGCAGCGAGCACATCACTGCTCTACAGGCCGAAATTGACTTTATCAGGTACTTCATCCTAGTGAAACACTCGAAGTAAAGCTGCTCATCACCCTCACATCAGGTCCGTAGTGTCTGAGATCGGAGACAGCGTCCCTCATGCCTGTGCGTTTTGTTCGTCCTAACCTACCGACTTGATGCTAACACTAGCTAACTCCCAGTGCACTACGGGCGGATGCTTACCGAGTACCTCGCTCAAACATGTGGAAGGGAGTACGCCAAGCCGGCCAGCCCCCTCCCGCGTTCTGGCCGCCGCTCCCACCAGCCAGAGGGGCACGGCTTCGCGGAACTTGATAATACCGTGCTCGTCGTTAACTAGTCGGTCTTGGGTTTCTCTAACTCAAGTGGGATGACGCCGCGGACCTTATTTCCATACTGTTCAATCTATCCTAATGTACATGTACAGTGGTGATCGTATCGGATAATGGATAGCTCTCAGCAAACGTTCAATATGATACTCCGAGTCGGCAATGCCGGGCCGTGAACATGACGGGTGTGGCAACGGACGGAAGGACTTCGCTCGGCCCTTGTCTCTAGCCTCCACGCACCTCACCTCACAAGCACAAGCTCCTGGTTTCTTCCGTCTCTCACACCTACTCTTCTGCCCTGGTATTCCTCCTCGATCTCGAACACAATCTCGATGGGCGGCAACCAGTCTGTTCCGAAGATCACGAAGCAGGATCGTGCTATCCTCGAGTCAGTACACCTCGCGCGCCCTGCTGCACCCACCGAGATGTAATCGTTCACAGCCTGAAACTACAGCGCGACGAAGTGAAGAAGTACCAGAAGAAGGTCAGCACTCGTGCCGCTGCTGTACGCCTCGGAGCCTGATGCCTGGCTGCGGAAGATACAAGTGGTCTTGGACCGCGAGCACGAGGTCGCGAAGCAGCAACTCGCGGCGGGGAACAAGGACCGTGCTCTCGTGGCCCTGCGAAGACGGAAGTATCAGGAAGGGCTCCTCGCTAAGACGGATGGGCAGTTAGAGAACTTGGAGCAACTGGTACACTCTTGCTATCCTTCCTCCTCTGTTGCTGCTTATCCTGGCCTCCCCGCGTAGGTTTCGACCATCGAGTTCTCTCTGGTTGAGGTGTCGATCCTGCATGGCCTGCAGCAAGGCAATGCGGCTCTGAAAGAGATCCACAAAGAGCTGAACATCGAGAACGTCGAGCGAGTGCTGGAAGAGACCCAGGAGGCAAGAGAATACCAACGTGTAAGTTTACCGGTCCCACGAGTCTCCCACTCGGTTCTGATGGTACGGCACAGGAAATCGACGAGATGCTTGCGAATTCGCTGACTGTAGAAGACGAGGAGGCAGTGCAGGCCGAACTGCGGGAGTTACAGATCGAGACAGTACGTTTTGTGATTTATTTGGCTTCAGAACATGCCTTGAAGTCTTGGCACAGCTAGGCGTACATGACGCAGAGCGGCCGATCCACCTTCCTTCTGTACCAACGGAGGAACCCGTCAGTCCCATTAGGAGTAAGGGTCCTGCTTGCATTCGCATCAACCCCCAACGCTGACATATTCTTCAGAACCAGGAACAGAATTGCAGTCACAAGAAGAACAACGGGTTCCAGTCGCAGCATGATCCATATACCGTACACACTGTAGTAACCTACTGTATGAATTACTAATACACCCAAAGAACCTTTGAACTCTACCAGCCCTCGAAGTCGCCAAAACCTATTCTCCGTTTCTTCTTGCCCTCCTCCAAAGGTGTTGAGGGAGACGGCGAAACAACCTCCATGGTCCGCTTGGCGTTGATATTCAAGTACTTCCCTACTCCCCCACCAGTGGCGTTCGCTGTCCTATCTGTGCCAACCTTTACGCCGAACCAATTGATGTCATCCTTCGCTTTCTCTTCAGCCTCTTTCGTCCGCGTGACTTGGTTCTCGGCTTTCCGCGCTCGCTTTCTTTCTTCACGCCGTTTGTAGTCGTCGAATGGGTCCTGGTAACTACGGCACAGCAAGTCAGTTAAGTTAGTCAAGGAGAGACTACCACTGCAAACCAGCTACTGACATAATCACTTCTGTGATACGAATCTGCTTTGCTGGTCGCTCTGTCCCAGGCTTTACGGGCAGTGCTTCGAGCGCGTCGAGCACGTCCTCACCGCCCACCAGCTTGCCAAAGACCGTATGCTTCTTATCTAGATGTGGCGTTGGGCGAAACGTGACAAAGAATTGGGAGCCGTTTGTGTTAGATCCCTTGTTGGCCATGGCGACAATGCCACGACTGTCGTGCTTCGCAGCATTGCGGAGGTCGTACTCGTCACGGAACGGTGTGCCCCAATATGATTCGCCACCTGAACCAGTTCCGGTCGGGTCGCCAGTTTGGATCTGCGCGAGCATTTAGAAAGCGGGCCGACAGGAATGGGACGTATACACGCACCATGAAGCCAGGAACAAGTCGATGGAAGAGAACGTTATTGTATTTCCCAGCTTTCGCCAGCTGGAGGAAGTTGTAACAAGTCTTTGGGGCCTGGAATATGCCATTAGATGAGTTGACTACCCACGTCAGAGGTCCAGACGTACCTTCTCGCAGAAGAGCTCGATGTTTAGTGCACCACCGCCGAGACTGGTGATAACACGGACATAAGCACGTCGCTTGCCAACATCCTTCTCCTTACCCTTGCCTTTTGGCGGGTTTTGGAACTCGTCGAACATGAGCTCTTCTTCATCCCAGAGGAGCTGCGAGCTCTGTGTTTGTGGGTCAACCGAGGTTGAAGTCAACGATGCTCCGGGAAGACCCGTGGAGTAGGGAGACGCATTCCCTGCAAAATCCTGAGAATGTTGATGAAGGGATGGTCAAATAACTGAAGCTCACAAGGAGTTGCGCTTTTCGCCTTAGCTACAGGCCCGGGTGCCGCTGGCTTCGCCACGGCTACTTGGCTTTTGTTTGTCTTGTCGGTGCTCGCAGACTGCGTCGGTTTGCTACCAACAGAAGCAGGGGGAAGTCCGTGAGGGTTTTGTAAGGTAATGACGTCCTCCCTGAAAACTCGTCGGCGAAGTTCCTTGATATCGCAAGAACGGCAGGGCTCACTTCTTAAACTTCACATCTGCGACTAGGTCACGACCTCCCTTGATGCTCTCAGCCAGGAAAACATTGCCTGTCGTGGCAATCGCGACGATATGCGAGTGCTCGCTGAATGGTTTGAAGGATATGGGATCGTGGACCTCTCCTGATGGTTTGCGGGAGTAATGGAGGGTGATGAGCTCGGAAGGTTGAAGAGGCTCTTGAGTGACAGGGTTTAGGTTGTTGTGCTGCCTACACGCGGCTGGTTAAATCTAAGACCGTCATAGGTACGAGAATGGGAGATACGCACTTGAGCCACGGAATAATACTAACGAGCTCGAACACGTTCCCGGTCCCATCGAGGTTCCTTGCACAAACAGGGTGGTTGAATGGCTGAAAAGTGAGGGCACAACAGTCGAAGGGCGTGCGTGCACCGGGATGCGGGGCCTCCTGCTTTCTGGATGAACGGTTAATACTGGGCGGAGCTTGGAGGACTTGAAGAGACTTACGCCTTGTGTCCGGCGGAGGATGCGGTGTGCTGACCAAACATCCCAGAATGCTCAGCGTGGGTGACATATAGCTTGTTAGAGTTTCCGTGGCCCATTGTCAAAGCGAGTGAGTGTGACAGAAAAAAGCCAAAGGACACGAAGTGGTGGGCGGTGGCAAGAGCTCGACCTCACTCTGGGCTCCCAAATCCGGCAAATAGCGCGAGTGCACGTGGCCATGACACCCATGCTCAGGCCGTCGCGTCCAAGTCCGGCTAACTTAGAGTAGTGTGATGCCAGTGGACGTGCATCTGCACTCCGGACGCCGGGCCTTGTAGCTTTGTTTCCGCTGCTCCTGCTTTGTTATCTTCTTTGCTTACTCGGATACTCCTCTTCGTTCTTGACCCTCGCCACACCCAGTCACCCTCCTCATAGTCTAGCCCGTGAACATGTTTGACGACTGCAAGTTTGTCCATTGTGCCACCACTGCAACTTATTGACACGTACCGCAGACGTAGAACATGCCTCGGCTCCTGTTCCCGGTTCTGCCCGCGGTCCCCTTCCTCCATTACAGTACGAGGGATTCGAGCCTTCGCCATATGACCATGGTGACGCCAGGGCGGATACCTTTCAGGTGAGTGTTGTACATTTTCTGCGTCTTGGTCGACGTTGAACAAGTTGCGCAGGACCAACTGCAATTTGAGCCCCCCGCTGCTCCAATATTCCAGCTCGGCGAAGTTCAATGCCCTCTTTCTGCCTCCCTCGTTTCCCTCGTCGTGTCCTCCGACTCTTTATACATGGGGCTTGCAAACAATCTTCTCATTCAAATAGAGCTTTCCCGGGCGGAACAGTTCATCCGTATCCAAATACCCCGGAAGCCCAGCGAGTTCACCATCTATAAGCTCTTCCTCGATCCCTCTGGCCGACATTTACTTGTCACTTCCTTGCAGGGCGAAAACTGGTACTTTTATCGAGGTTGGAAGAAACCCAGGCAACTAAAGAGTTTCAAGATGGTCATCGAGAGTGTCGCGTGGAACAAGGCCGCTCTCTTGTCCTCATCACATTCCACTTCCACGCGTGAAATGCTCATTGGAGCGAGGAACGGGACGATTTACGAGGCAGTCCTGGACGCGGAAGAAGACTTTTTCAAGTCCCAAGAGCGATATCTTCAACCCGTTTTCACGCTTCCTGAGCGTCACCCGGTAACCGGCCTGAAGTTCGACACATTTCCCCCTCTCGACCCGAAGAAGGCGCTCGTAGTGGCAACCACCGCAACTCGAATTTACCAGTTTGTCGGAGTTCCGGATAGGAGATCTGAGGACGGTGGCAAGATGTTCTCTGCCCTATTTGGCAGCTATCGAGACACCGCCCCCAGTGAGTTCTTCCTGCCTACCCATCAGTAAACATCTAACCTCTCGAAGAGATCGTGGAGCTGCCCGGCAACACTGAATACTCAGAATTGCACGTCTACGATCCGAATGCTGACCAAGCATACTCTCTGCCGAGGACGGTGGCTTGGATGAATGGTAAGCCCTACCGATGCACCCACCTTGTTTCTCGTGGTGATTGAGGACTTTACAGCTGCCGGTATCTATCACGGGAACCTCGATTTTGAGTCGAACTCGGATGATCTCATCGACAGCGCTCAGCTGCTTCCGCATCCTACACTGCCCGCATCCCCGTCTTTATCCCCATCTCGGCAGGATGCTGCTCAGACCGCGATACCAATTTCTATCGCATTGACGGAGTTTCACTTCCTGTTATTGTATCGAGACCGCGTACTGGGTATCTCGAACTTGAACGAGCAACTTGCTTATGAGGAGCTGTTGCCTTTGGTAAGCACCAACCTCAGCACGTCTCTCAGCAGTTTGCGTTGAACAGCTGTTCTAGAAACCCAACGAGCAAGTCCGCGGACTAACCGCGGACACAGTCCGGAAGACGTACTGGGTATACACTGACCAGTCAATATGGGAGATTGGCATCACCAACGAACGTCGAGACGTGTGGAAGATCTATCTCGACAAGGGCAAGTTCGACGCCGCTCTCCAGTATGCAAACGTAAGTGAAAAATGCTCGTATCGTATTTGCATACTGAATATAATCTCCAGAGTGCCCTTCAAAGAGATAGGATCGTGTCCGCACAAGCCCGAGCGTTCTTCAACGAAGGGCGCTACTTCCAGGCTGCCCAATGCTATGCTCAGTGTTCGATAACCTTCGAGGAGGTTACACTCCAGTTCTTGGACGTTGGTGAACGAGATGCACTTCGATCATACCTGATTTCACGCCTTGAACGAACACGGAAGACCGTACGTTGCTTATCTACGCAGACTGTCGTATATCTGACGGAACCTACAGGACCTTTCACAACGGATGATGCTTGCTACCTGGCTTGTCGAGTTCTATCTCAGCAAATGCAACGAGCTCGATGATCTGGTGGCTTCCGAATCAGCATCACAGGATGTCGACAACCTGCTCGCTGAGCGCGCGATCCTTGAGGATGACCTACGGCATTTCTTCGAGACCTACAAGGTAACCGCGTGTTGTACGCGTTTCAGAGAGTCACATCCACTAACCGTCCGCTTCAGACAAACCTTGATTCGAAGACTGTTTACGAACTGATTCAGGGTCATGGTCGCACAGACATGTATCTTCATTACGCAACTGTGGTCGGCGACTTTGACCGTGTCGTTGAGCACTGGGTCATGGAAGAGGAATGGACGAAGGCTATTGATGTCATCAATCGGCAGGTTGGTTACTTGTCTCAATCCTGGCTACAAGCTCCTTTGACGTCTTCCTACAGTCAGACCTTGACCTTTATTATCGCTTTGCGCCAGTACTCATGAGACATGCACCCAAAGAAACCGCCGATTCGTGGTGGCGCCAATCATTGCTCGATCCTCTTCGGCTTATTCCTGCCATCCTACGTTTGCAGCATGCGCCTCGCGACCCACTATCACCGAATCATGCCGTGCGGTACCTCAACCATGTCATCTTCGAACAGGGTAACACCTCCCCTACGATCCACAACCTGATGATCACGTTCTACGCATCCCCTCCGACAACACCTTCAACCGCCTCGACAACGCCAACAAGTCGCTTGGAAGATGATGGACCGCTGTTGCGCTTTCTCTCAACAGCTCCCTCTGACCCACTTACCAACAAGCCATATTACGACCTTGACTATGCGTTGCGGCTCTGCAAACAGAGTGGCCGGACTCAGCCATGCGTGCACATCTACTCGAAGATGGGTCTATGGGAGAATAGTGTCGACCTTGCGCTCGAGAAGGGTGACTTGGAGCTCGCCAAAATCAACGCTGACATGCCCGAGGATGATGTGCAACTTCGAAAGAAGCTCTGGCTGAAGATTGCGAAGTACGTCGTGCAAGACAAACAAGATATCAAGATGTACGTTACCACATCCGATCCATAATCCCCGCCATTTCCCACCCGAGAACAGCCTGACTTGTCATCGACTGAATATTCTGACTTACGAATCTCTTTGACACTCCAGGGCGATGCGCTTCCTCGAGAACACAGATCTCCTCAAGATTGAAGACATCCTGCCGTTCTTCCCCGACTTCGTTGTTATCGACGACTTCAAGGACGAAATCTGCACCGCGCTCGAGGGCTATTCAGGGCACATCGATGCACTCAAAGCCGAGATGGACGAGGCAACGAAGAACGCTGAGGCGATCAAGCAGGATATCGCTGCGCTGCAGAAGCGGTTCATCACCGTGGACGCCACGGAGAAGTGTTCACACTGCGCCCTCGCGCTCATGACCCGGCAGTTCTATGTCTTCCCCTGTCATCACACCTTCCACGCTGACTGTCTGATTGGTCTGGTGAGTACCCTCTTACCCCACAAGGGGATCCTGTTCTCGTGAAAATCAGAGCCCCCGAGCTTCGCGGGTCTCGCGCTTCGCGTTCACAGCCGCACCACCTACACCTTCATCTCCGTGGGTTCCTGATACGCAACGTATTCATTGCCCACTGCTTGTTTGACATGCATGCATGCGAGCTCAAGCTGACAACGGTGCCCACGCCACCTCCGTAGACGAAAGAATTCCTCCCCGCGCACGCGCTCCGCCGCATCATCGCACTCCAGACCGAGCTCCTCAAGTCCTCCGCCGCTCAACCGCCTACCATCGGCATCGACCGCGCCGCCATCGCGAACCCAACCCTGCTCCCCGCGACGCAGCCCGGGCGGCAGCGCTCGCTCCTCTCCGCCAACTTCGGCGCGGGGGCGGCTGCGGCTGCTGGGGCGCGTGGGGCGAACGCCCTTGGGCGCAACATCCTTTCAGCGGGCGACCGCCTGAGGGACCTCATCATCCCCGATGCGTTAGCGACCCTTGTTACTGCGCCGGTGGGGTGGATCCCCGCGATCGGCGGCGGTGGCGGCGGGGTGAAGCGCGATGTGGGCGAGAAAGACGTGGAGAAGGTGGAGCGGACGCGCCGGGAGCTCGAGGACCTCCTCGCGGCGAATTGCCCGCTATGCGAGGGCGTTGTTGCTGGGCTTGACAAGCCGTTCGTGCAAACGGGAGAGGTGGACTCGAGCTGGGACTTGTAGGTGAAGGCGGTATGTCATTGCTGAGTTGTGGGGGAGGTATCTTGTTCGAGACTGTTGGGCACTCGATCCACATATTCAAAATACCCGCACAAGTTCGATGGTTACTGCGAGCCGTGCTTTTCCGAGTATAAAATCCTGCGCTCGAGATGTGTACCGTCCGATCGATTGTAAAATACAGATACAAGAGCAGAGCAAGTACGCTCCGCGTAGATCTGCGTAGACAGGCGTTGATACTTAATACCTGTTATTTAATATGCGTCGATTCCGTGAAAATTCCGTGGACATAGCTTGCGATCGGTAAGTGATCGACACTACTTGGTACTGCGCTCGTGGAAGAACGGAGTCTGGAAAGGGCAACATACGGCTGTAGTGTACCACCCAAGATCCAACTGTCCCTTGTGTCATGGCGGCAAATCGTGTCCCGGGTGGCGCCTCCCAAGTCCTGGAATCGAGGATGACAGTTGCGACGTGCAGGTGACGGTGAGTGGGTGACGAGAGGTGACGCCACCAAGGTTCTTGCCAAACGTGTGATGCATGGAATGGCTACGGCGCATGATACATAGACCAAAGCCCTCGTCTGCGCCCCGAGAAGTGCCAGACAGAGCGTCCATTCGTCGAATGGGAGCAGTGCCCCGTCCCCGAATGCACGACGCGGCGTTCTGGGCGGCGGGCATGCTGGTTGGTGGTGAGGACTAGTGATTGATTTTCTTGGTCCGCCCGGCTTTGCGGCGTAGCCTGGCGACCTTGCGCGCGCCCATCTAGTGCACATGTCATGACAGGGAGATGCAAGGCAGGATAAAGCAGACTTGAGCGGGGGGACACGTAGCAACAAGCCCGAGGAGGCTTCAGTGCGTACCTTTGCCTTCTCTTCCTCCAGCCTGCGGCGCTCCTCAGCGGCCTTTTTGCGCTCTAGGGTGATCTCCTTCCGTCTGCACGCCGCAGGGGGGAAACATCAAGCAACGACGTCAGAGGGGAAGGAACTTGAGAAGCTAGGAGACGATGGCGGGGTAGGGAAGAAGGACGGATGCGAAGAGAGCGCACCTTTGAATCTCTGCGAGCTTCTCATCCTTGAGCTCAGCCTGGAGCTTTTTGATCGCCTGCTCCTTCTTGACCTTCTGCATGCGATCGTCCCACTTCTTTGTCTTTACGCCCTCTGGGAGGTGAGACCGTCTGATTTGGACAGGCGGGGATTCTAGCATGAGAGACCTCGGAAACATTCTAAGCGATGAAGAGGATGCTCACACAGTAGCAGACTTTGCCGGCTTCCATCCTTTCCCAGAGACACGTCCGCTGGAGGACTGAACCAGGGGCCGTGTATCAGAATTATCTCGGCTTGAAGCACCCTCGACAGGAGGGGGGAGGCCTGTGGGGAGAGCACGGAGGGTTGTGGGTGGGCCATGGATGTTCAGAATTTAATTTTTTAGAGTTGGGGGGTGGTGAGGAGAGCACTGACGCTCGGGCCGATGTCGGCGAGATCACTGCGTGTTCCTGAAATGGCTGAGGCCGCCGGGTAGATGCGATCGGCGATTGGGCAGACACGTGGGCAGATCTGCTCAAGGGTGCAGAACGCTCCAGAGCCGCACCGGTATGGTCCGCGCCGGGGAATACGCTACACGCCAAAGCAGACAGGGGTAGCCCGACGTCGAGCAAGGTCGAGCACCCCGCTCGTCTCTCTCCAACCCCCGCCCCTCCGGAAGCAGCTTGCAAGACATCTCCGTGGGTTCGCAAGGGCACGCAGTGGGCACGCGCAGTACTTCTGAGTGATGATATCATGAGCACTCAGGAACAGCACCAGAAGGCGCTGTGGAGTTCGGATACGGTGTGAATATTGTGAATTGTCGCCTGCTCGTTCGTAGCATCGTGGTGTGGGGTGCAACCATGCCAGACACGGTTCAGCCGCACTGGCACGCAGTCCTCGCGGGAGCCCGAAGCTTAGCTGGCCTGTGAACTGGGGCAGCAGAGGGGCGCCTGCGCACAGGGAGGACGCGGGGGCACTTGTGATAAGAGGACATGTCTAGGCTAGATGCTAGATTGGGGACGGAAGGGGATGAGCGAGGCTGGCCACGGGTGACGGAACCGAGTCGGGTGTTGACCTGTGTTTGTCGTGCCCCCGGGCTAAACTCCGCGTCGCTGGGCCACGGCTTGCGCTTGCGCTTCGAGTCTCTCCACTGACGGCCATCGAGTCGCCTCAGCCCCACCGGGCCACGGTCTTCTTCTGGCCTCTCCTCATCCGCTCTTTCCTCGCCACACGCTCTTTCCTTCTCCTCCCCGGTCGCTCGGCGCGCACCCTCATGAACGTCATGAACTCCCCCGTCGACTACCGCGCCCACGACGACCACCTCAAACACCTTCTCGACCAGCGCGCCGCCCGCGCAGACCTTCATGCCCGTTTTCCCTCCCTCTCAGAGTTCTCAGACTCTCCTTCAGTTTATAGCCATCCTCAATTCTCCCCGTGCCCTCAGGATCGCATGGACGGCCAGTCTCACTCCTTCCGTTTCCCTCGCAGCCCAAACGCCTACACCCCTTCCCTCTCCGAGCCCCGCTCCCCTATCTCGGACAGAGAGCGTCTAAACATTCCCACTGCCTCCAGCCTCGATCTCGACGACGACCCCCGGTCTTCCTCTGAGCTTAACAGCATACGCGATGGCCAAGATCCAGACGACCCACCCCACGACCCAGAAGACGAGCCCCGGATCAGCATCTACGGCCCCAAAATGCGCTTCCACTCCCCCGCCCCTTGGGAAGAGGACGATCTGGATTCAAAGTCCGTTGTCGAACAACCCTCCATCTCGAAGCGTGTCAAGAAGAAATCCGAGTCAAACAAGAAGGGTTGGCCCCTCTCCAGAGTCAGCACCGAGCCCCGTCCCAGCACGGACTCTACCCGTTCTGCTAAACCCAAACAATCCTTTGACGCTGCCTCCACCATTTCTGCCAATGGCGCGTTGGCGTAAGCATCTCTCGTTTTCCCTCGTGTGCGCTTTTCTCATTCCCCGTCCATCCCGCAGTGCCCTCGCCCAGGCCTCTATGTCTTCCACATCCTTGGGCATCCATCAGTCACCCCATTCCTTGCGCGACAAGCTCTCCCTACCCCGACTGCGATCGCGGACTACGTCGAACAATGTTGGCCATCACGATCCCTTCTCTCCGTCAAATGCTTCCCCCATTAATCGCATTGCCACTCCGCCGCATCAGGATATGTATGGCGATAGTCACGCAGTCTTTGGCCATTCCTCTAGCCCGTCCACCGGCAGCTCCCACCCGGAGTACTCACATCCGTACGCCAATCCCGACCTCGCACGATCCATAGACAGCGATCCCCAATTACCGTCTCCGAGCGGGTCAGGCTTTGGCGCTACTCGTACCGATTCAAGTGCCACTCTTACCGAAACGACCCCTAGCAGCAGCATGTCCCAGTTCCGTTCCACGACCACCCTCGGTCTTTCACCCGGCACGTCGACGACCTCGATGAACCCCAGTTTAAACGAGTCGGCCTCCTCCCGTTTTAAGGGTATATCGTCTCCTATGCCGGTCGACAAAGCCTCGCTCCACCCGGAACAACTCAACAAACTGAACGGCTTTCAATCCCCCATCACCCCTGCGAGTAGTATCAGCCCGTTGGCACGCAGTCGAGACATCGTCCCACAGGTCGGGGTACCTATGGGTGGCCTCAACGCATGGGAAGCTGCTAGCCCTAGTAGCAATGGCGGCGGAGGTGGGGCACTGAAGCTCATCTCTTTGGAAGAGGCACAAGCACAAGCCCGCGAACGTTCGAGGAGCCAGACGGCGCAGCCGGCCATCTCGAGTCCATTCACGACGGTGAGACCCCAGTTCCCCGAGTCGGAGATGGATGTGCAGCGTGGGCAGGGGAGAGCTCGTTCAAGCAGCGCAGGCGGGTTGAAGGGGAGAACCGTCTTCGAGTCCCCTCAACGTGGCACAGCAGCGGGCCCTGGTGACTCCCCTATCAATGGTCCGTCGCGGCAAGTGGCAAGGAAGAAGAGCGGGTTCATGCGGTTGTTCAACGGCAAGGAGCGCGTGTCGCCGAGCTCTCCGCCACCCCCAGTCCCAACATTCACCCAGGACGCATTTGCGGCCATATCCCCGCCTCCACCATCTCAGTATTCCCGCCCGCGTCAGGGTTCAGCCCATCGCGTCCCCGTGCCTCCATTATCACCTGGCGATGGAGGTTCGCCCGCTGACTCCCCTCCGGCTTCGTCAAGTGACTCCTCAGCGTCGAATTCCAGCGGTATGCGAGAGCATCTGAGCGTACGGAGGAAGGTCCCAGAGCTCTCAATCGTCACCACTCAGTCAACAACGAGTTTGTCGGCCAAAGTGCCTCACACTGCTCCGTTGTCCGGTGGCTCCAGCGACTATACTCACCACCATTTGACACCGACCAACGTCGCCAACCGTCCAGAATCGCGATCGAATGGTGGCTCGCCGATAAGCGCTCCGTCATCCAAGACGGACTTCGTCGGGCTCAGCATCCGTCCGATGTCCACGCTGTTCACGACTGAGCTGAAGGAGCTGGCGGACAAGGAGGACCCTTCGTTGGCGGCGCGTCCCTCTCTCGATATTGATACCGGTACGCCCACCACCGCCACGACGGTGATCTCGCCTCTCAGTCCGGACTTCCCGGGGGTGAAACCACTGGGCTTCGGGCGTTCGAGCGATGAGAAGTCGGGCCACATTTCCATAGCGCAAGAAGACCGTGATCAGTCGAGCATCATCCAGGCGCTCCAGGAGCAGATCCTGTCAACGCGACGGGCGTGGCAGCGCCAGATTTGGGAACTCGAGGGACAGGTGCGCGACCTCAAGGCGGAGGTTGAGGAGCTCAGGGCCGCAGAGAGCCAGAGCGAGTTCTGCGCGGCGTGCGGCCGTGGAGCTGTCGGGCGCCCCGCTGCCCCCTCGCCTAATGATGATTCCTATCGGACGATCGAGGACGCGGGCTCAAACATGAAGAAGGCGGGCGGGGTGGTGAACCGACCCCGCGCACGGACGGGCGTGGGCTCACGCTTCGCGGCACGAGAATGATTGGATAGAATGGAACGACCTTTCATGCCTGGTGAGCCGTTGTTTATATGCGTGCGCGGCGTACATGTGTATATGCGTTCGGATGGACACTCTTTCTTTCCCAGCCCTTCCCACATCCACCCTGCACGTATACTTCTTGGCCACCCCCTGTGATACTGCCACCGTCACCCCCACTGTAGATAGACCGACCACGTCCGGGCCAGCGACCGCGGGCCGTGAAGGACGCTCTTCACCTTCTCCTCTTGGTGGTGTCTGCGTTTTATTTGTCTGTCTGTCTGTCTGTCTGTTTATTTCTATCTCTATCAGCCTGTGTAATTTTTGCATCCTCCCTCGTCGAGGCTCGTCTTTCTCTGTCCACGCTCATTCTACTCGCACTACCCCCCAAGGCTCGCAGCTTGCAATTTGATACCACACGTACGCGTTGTAGAGTAAAACCCCCCTATATAATGTCTGGGCACTGTCCTTGTCCCTCCCGTCGATCGCACCTCCCATTGCACTCCTCTCTGATCACCCTGCACTCTCCGTGTTGGTTCTTTTGCACGTAGTAGCGTCTACCAATCCTCTGGTACTGGAGAATTTTGTACCCCTGTGGATACACTCTCATTACCCTGTATGGATCGGGCCGCAGGCTATAGTACTGCGGGCACCGTGTCTCTCCTTACCTTCAAGTGCGAGGATGTGTGCCTTCAAAATGGTGCCATCGGCATGGACATGTTCCCTGGCGAGTGGGTACTAACTACTTACATAAATAAACAAATATGTGGATGACGTCCCAGCGTCCTTGCAAGCAATCCATCACTCGTCATCCGCACCAAGCAACCACCCGATACCCTTTTGCAGAGCACGCGAGGCCTGCTCGGAAACGTGTGTACCGTCCGACCGCGTCCTGCTTCCGCTCCGTGACCTGCCCGACTCCTCCGCGAGGTACGACCGCCCCCGGGTCGCGAACGAGAACGGGATGTTCGCCGCGACGCGGCCAAGCGCCTTGCTCGCCAGTGCAGCGGCATCGGGCGAGGCAGGGATGTGCATCTGCATGCTCTGCAGTCGGGTCGCTAGCGACGCAGCAACGTCCGCTCCGGTAACCCGCTGGCGAGACGGTGTGCTCTTCCGGCGGCCGCCACGTTTGCGGGAGGCAAACGTCTCGCGGCGCTGCTCGATGTCTTCGTCCTCGAGCGTGCGCCAGGCGGCGAGGATGTCCGGGAGCTTCTCCGCGGGGCAGAACTCGAGTGCGCGGCCGAGGAGGACAAGCTTCTTCGCGGCGTCGGGGCACTCGGGGTGCCGCCCGAGCTGGAAGCACGTCACCCAGCAGACCTCGCTCGCCTCCTGGATGGCGGGGTCCGTGGTGCCGAGTGCGCTCGAGGTTCGGAGGAGGAGCACGGTGTTCACCATGGTCTCGCTTGTCTCGTACGCGCGTGAAAAGTCTTCAACCTGGAGTGCGGTCTCGGCGAGCATGGCAAGCGTCCTGACCTCGGCGACAACGTCGTTGCGGAAGCCAAGCTTGCGGACAAGGTCGAGGATGACCTCGGTGTGCTTGTATGCGTCGTTGTTGCTGGAGAGGACACGTGAGACGAGCGAGAGGCGGTCTTTGGTGAGGCGGATCTCGATTGGCGATATTGGGATACCAGGGCGGGACATGAGGTTAAATGAACACAGACGAGAAGTGGCTTCAATGAACTCCTTCTCTTGGGTTACGCGGTCCGAGGGTTCGGGGACGTCAAGACTGGCGATCCGTGTCATTGGACGGTCCAGTCCGAGAGGAGGAAAGGCACGCACCAGTCGTATGCCAATTTCATGTCCCCGAAGTGGTAGTTGCCTGATGTCGCATTGTCGTAGAACTCTTGCGAGCATGTGAGACAAATATCCTCGATCACTTGGTGGTCGAGGGACTCATGCAAGCCTGACGACTTGAGCAGCTTCTTCGCGATGTCGAAGTCTTCAGAATTTATCAGTCTTTGCTACTCCGATGAAAATCGAAGGAAACGCTTACTGCCGGTGCTAAGAAGACCACTGAAGAAGATCCTAATCACGTCATCTCTTGATAGTAGACAGAACGCACTCCGCGAATCCCCTTCGTCCGAGCCGGCAAGCTTGAGCATGTCATCGAGCAACCATTCCCAGTCTTCTTGGGTGTCGAGCTGGTCTTCCGCAGCGTTCGCACGACGGGCCATCCGGTTCGCCCGAGAGCGTTGCTCACTAATGTTGGCGTTGCTCTGCAGAAACCAGCGTAACGGCGCTGGAACACTCCACCTTGACAGGATTTCTCCAGACTCCAGATGGACGTCCAAGACGTCAAGCGCGCGCGACAACGATGCCGTGGGCAAAGGCTTGAAGAAGAGGAGCAAATCGGAGGGGGTCGCGCGTGGGCGGGTGGTAGAAGGTGTAACGAAATCACCTAGGGACGCAATGGTCGTGTCGGTCTCATCGGTCTCGTCCTCCTCATCTTCGGGGGTCTCCCATGCGGGGAGGCACTCGAATATGCGACTCATCGTTGGCCATTCGTCCAACTTGTCGCTCCCATAGAGACAAGCTAGAGCGATGCGCGCCATGCCTTCGTCATCCTGAATGATACGCCGGCCTTGAGTAAGCGTCGGCTTCGATGCCTCAAATATTGCAGCGACGATGTCCAGCGGCGCGTTCAAGATGTAGTCGTAGAGCATGCGTGTGATGAGCGACGGGTCCGGCATCCCAGCCCGCTCCGCGCGGGACTCCAAAACGAAAAGGAATGGCATGATGAGTTTCTGGATATCCCGCACGATGCTGGCCTCAGTAGAGTGCGCAAGGTAAGCGCGGACGACATCCTCCGGGGACATTGACCGCCACCTCTCCAACGACCAATCCTCCGCCGCACTCTCCGCTCCTTGGGGTGCGTCGTACACCAAACGCGCGATGAGACTGAGGTCCTCGCCAACCTCGTCTAGCCCAGCGACACCCTGCGATGCGGCATGCTGCACTAGGACGAGCGCGGCGTCGGCCATGCCGGTGGATAGAAGCACATGGTCGATCCTTCGAAGGTACCAAGATGAAAGCTCGGATGTTGAAAGAGGGGTTGGTGTGGGCGGGAACCTTCGACCTGCGGTAGGGGATAAGATGGAGAAAGGCACCCTGCACTCTTCGAGAGCGCGTGTGCATTCCGAGGTCTCCGTGTAGTCCACCTCCCCCCTCCATGGGTTTGATGTTTGCATCAGCTCCGCGTCGAGAGAAGGGTTATAGGGCGGTAGCAAGTCACGGTACTCGGATGCTGGGGCATACTCCGGGATGCAGTCCAGGATCGAGAAGCGGTACGGCCAGAGTGTTGTCCCATGTCGGTTGACCAGTATACGGAGTGCGGCGAAGTGCTCCTGTGAAGCGAGTGCGCACGCAGTTTCTACCAAGTCCGTCGTGAGGAACCCCGCGAGGGGTATGGGGGCCTTGCCGGGCTTTGAGGATGCCTGTGTAGGTGCAGCGTCCCCGTCCGCCCATGGGTCATCCTCCCACTCCCCGTCAATTATGTCCTCCTCATCCTCGTCCTCTGCTGGAGCCTCCTGGCATATCTGCACCCAAGTATTGAGCCGATCGAGTCGTTCGAGCAAGACCGCGCGTATTCGGCATAGTTGTGCGTCTGCAGGTTCGGCTGCAAAGTACGAGAGGAGAGAGGCATGTCGTGTTCGTTGGTCCACCTCCACCGTTTGACCCATTCCCTCATCCTCGTCGCTTGCTACACCTGCGGCAGCTTCTCGAGCGCGCATTATTGACGAGGACGTCCGTTGAACTCCAAGGTTAAGCAGCGCCTTCTGGACAGTCGCGTCCTCCAGTATGCGGTCGACACAAGCGACAGACACCCAAAGATCATCATGAGTAGGCTTTAATAGCTTGTCCACATAGTCGAGAGAGACGTCGTTGTCGGCGAGGGCGATCCATTGTGAGGGTGCGTCCGGCGCGGGGGAGGTTGTGGCGGTAGACATGCTCGAGAGACGAGGACACGTGCAGAGCCGTGTCTATGACGTGGGCGGCAGTCTTTTGGCGACACGGTGAGGGTCACACGAATCTCGCATGCGTGTGGATGCCTGGATGGTCGGACACAACCTGCACACAATGACCATATAGTGCGACGAGACATGATGCATGATGTTGGATGCAATGCGGGCATACAGGCCAACCAACTAATCACCAAGCCTAACAAGAACAATCGCTACATGTTGGCTGCAGTACAGGTATAGATATCCCAGACGAGCGTGGTGCGCGGCCGAGCACTTCATATCCGCACCCACCATGCTCCTAAAAGAATTCGCCCACCTTGAAGGCACGCTATAATGCCTCACATCAATCAGAAGAGGGTTTCCTGGATGGCTCATATGTTAGCGCAAGGAACTCTCGCGTGACCGCCAAGCCACGGACCTCGTCACGAAGATATTCACCCACATCGCTAGAGAAAGAGGTACATTGAGTCAGAAGGAGAACTAAGGGGGAGTTTTAAGGACGTACGCCTGGTGGAAGACGATGATTGCAGTGGGGTCAAGTTTTCTTGTGTCCACTGTCGACCGTGCAGTTACACCAAAACCCTGGTGCCAGATAAGCTATGGTCCAAGCAAGAGTGGGGCGTCGCTCACTAATGGTGTATCATTCATGCTATACACAACCACTCCCTGATGTTCAGGTGTATCCTCCGTTATCCGGCCAAGGTGTGCTTTGAGCACATGGTTGCCATATAGGAAGGGCATCTCTCCATTAGGCTTGATCCAGACCTGCATTGTCCAGTGAGCTTAACACAAAGTACGCAGGTGCGTGCCTTCGACGTACCTTGTACTTGGCATACTGTGCAAGGTAGTCCAACGCTGTTATATGGAGCTTGAACTTCCCGCTCTTGGTGAATTTGCCGAAGCACGTCCCGAGGCTCACAAGATTTGGTCGAGCAACAGAGATAGCCAAACGCATGGAGGACTCGGACACGTAGAATACACGGTCTTTTTGGAGGCGGAAACAGTGGGGTTCATCTTGTCTGTCAATGAGATGGACCAAGTTTTTACCCTATCGTGGACGGTGAGTTGCATGTCCTGAGAATAAGTAAAAGGAATCGTTACGCACGATGTAGTTGGCCAGTTTGGTGAATACCGTCTTGCTCTCCTCCTCTGTGAGTGGACGCATGTCTTCACGGGGGACAAGGAAGGCAAGAAAGGGACGAGGAGGGGAAATAGCGTGCGCGGTTTGAATGTCAGTCTCGCGCGCTCCGAGCCCATGGCCCAAAAAGTTGCAGATCGCGGTGAAGATCCGGATCACCACGTGGGTTCCTGTGGGAAAAGCAAGGGAAAAGTACTTACCTGGCGGTGAGGGCTCGGACTTGGAGTGCGACAGCGTCGAGCAGGAGACCCGACAACTCCATCGACCACGTCCATGTCCCATCCTCATGGCCCCCACCAAAATCGAGCAAGGCCATGGACGCATTGTTCTGCGCAACGACGCCTCCGGGAACGTCTTCTCAGAACTGGCCGCAACATATCCGCTGAAACTTCTCGCTCCTCGGCTACCCTCCCAAAATGTCTCAATCGTTTATATGCTCAGTTATGGCGGTGGGCTCGTCGGCGGCGATCGTATCCGCCTCGATGTCGAGGTGCACGATGCGGCATGCCTTGCTATCCTATCCCAGGTGAGCCATGCTTGTTTTTCATGCGTGTGCATCCTTCTCAAATACGGCCAGGGTTCTACCAAGGTTTTCAAAACCCGTCCAGGACAGCGACTCTCAGCCAACGACCACATTCACCCTGTCACAGCACAATCCCTCAACGTCCGCGTTGCACCGGCTTGCGCGTTATTCTTATTACCTGATCCTGTCACTTGCTTCCGGGACGCCAAGTACCACCAAATCCAAACCTTTCATCTCTCCAAGAATTCCTCTGCCGTGCTGCTCGACTGGGTCACCTCGGGGCGGAAGTCTCTTGGAGAAGAATGGGTTTTCTCTAGATATTATAGCCTAATCGAGGTTTTCGTCGACAATGACCGGATAGCCAAAGACGCCATGCTACTCGATGAACGCAACCCAGACGGTAGCCCTTTCACCCATCGATCGCTGGCCGACTCCCTCGCGCCGTATTCCTGTTACGCAACGGTCATCATCTACGGACCGCTTGTTCGAGACGTTATGCAACACCTATCGGCGGCATACACCGCTATCACCGTCTTCAAGCAACACGCTCCTCCGTCTCTTCTCTGGTCCTTTAGCCCAATATGCTCTGGAGAGGGATGCATAGTTAGGGTTGCCGCGAAGGAAACAGAATACGTGAAGCACTGGCTCGGCAAGGCCCTTTGGGACTTGGAAAAGATACTTGGTATCGATGTATACAGGAGAGCGTTCTCGTAGTTTGCCTGGCAGTATTGTTCGGATGTCAGAAATTTGCCATGATAACGGATAGCCATTCTTGTGAGTGAGCTTTTCTTCGCGGACAAAGTGCTGTTTGGATGATACACTTGTGCTCCAGATATTGACGAGCCACTGTGGCCCCAGCCATACAGGTTGACGTTTTTTGGGGTGGCATGCAATTGCGCCGTTGGCAACCTGACGGATGGATACGTACAGCTCGGTGTAGTCGCCTCTGTGCCGCCGCTCTCTGGATCATGGGCTTCGAAGGCACCATCCGTGGGTTCGTGATCCGTCTTTGTCCTCATCTGCACCTCAAAACTAATGGGTTTCCTATCTAGCCCGCTACAAGGCTCAAACGGACGATGCGGAGCGCTTAGATATACCTATCCCTGCTGGAAACCAAAACGGTAGCGCGTGTATGTGAATGATAGAACACTACACTTGATCCGGTGACCTTTCGTCACGCGCCGTACTCAGCGGGTCAGAATGCATAATCGGGTCGGTAAAGCGCACGGTTCTACTATATTAACCGCGGGTACGCAAGCTGCACTCCAGGAACCTTGTCCTCTATATCTCTGCGATCCCCTACTTACCCGTCTCAAGATGTCTTCCGACACGGCATCCCGCAGCAAAGATGATAAGGACCTGGAAGCGACCGAGGTTCAGGGAAACGTTGGAAACGTCTATCGCTCAGAAGTCGATACCTCTGGTATTGACGAGAAGAAGCTTATGAGGAGGATCGACTGGCATGTTGTGCCGTGGCTGGCGCTCCTCTATCTCTTGAATTTTCTTGACCGAGGAAGTATCGGTAATGCAAAGGTGAGCTATCCGTACTTACGCATATATGTGGTCTTGCAGAAGAAGGCTAATTTGTCTCGTTACAGTTATACCACATGACGGATGACCTGCACATTACCGACAAGCAATACTTGATCGCGTTGACCGTTTTCTTCTTCCCATACTCTTTGTTTGAGGTTCGTAGTATTGCTAGTGACAAGAGAACCGGAGTTTTCATAGTCTGTATGTTGGACAGCCGCCAAGTAATGTCGCGCTCAAGAAATTACGGCCGTCTATATGGCTCTCCTTCATTATGCTCGTATGGGGCATTGCCATGGTACACATCATCTTAGTCATTCTGATTCTACTCTCATCGCAGTGGTCATTTACAGACATTGCACGGCGTCATTACAAACTATGCCGGTCTAGTGGGTATGTCCATAATCATACCGTCCTCGTCGGATGGTCAACTGATCCTGACGCAGGGTTGCGGTTCCTACTCGGATTAGCGGAAGCTGGGTTATACCCAGGCGTTGTGTTTTACATGTCGTGGTAAGTTTGATTTGTAGTATAAGTGTCAGCACCACAATAATCTAACATCTTTTAGTTGGTATCGGCGCGACGAGCTAGGCACCCGAGTAGGAGTATTTTTCTCTTCCGCGACCATCGCAGGGGCATTCAGCGGGCTCCTTGCGGCTGCTATCGCGAAGATGGACGGGGTGGGTGGCAGGCCCGGCTGGGCGTGGATTTTCATTCTCGAAGGACTTTTCACCATCCTCTGCGCCATCGCGTCCTTCTTCATCCTCTCGGATTTCCCTGACACAGCCAAGTTCCTTACGGACACTGAGAGTACGTCGACCCGAACATGACATGCTCTTGCTTCCCGTTGCATTAACCCGACAATCTGCGCTCGACAGGTGTTTGGGTCGTCCGAAGGCTACAAGCTGACATGAAATTCAGCGCAGGCGGAGAATTGTTCAAAATGAAGTATGTATGGCAGGCGCTTACGGACTGGAATACCTGGCTTGCAAGTAAGTACTCGTCGGTATACCATCTTCTTTGGTGTACCAAACTAATGACCCCTCTGCAGTGGGCATATACATGGGCTTGTGCGCGAACTTCTGCCTCATCACAATACAACTCGGTGCTCATGTCTCCTGCAGCGACGGACCGTTGTTCGCGTTCTCTCTGTTTACGCCCACCATTATCAATCAACTGGGATATCAGGCGACAGTAGCCAATCTGCTATCGGTTCCTGTATATGCTTGGGCGTGTATCATGACGGTTGTTGTCGGATTCTGGGGCGATAGGGCGAAGTGCAGAGCATGGATCAACCTGTGAGTTCCAGTTCTCGTCAGACTTCTTGAGGTTTCGGCTCTAACGGCTCTCTTCAGAGGCTTGTTTGGCAGTGGTAAGCATCATAACAGGGATTAATCGAACACTGCCATACTCAGCCTATAATGGCAGGTCTCGTCGGATATATCATCCTCATTTGTTCGAAGACTCCCTCATTATCATACTTCGCCGTATACCTCGCAGCATCGTACGTGACGCTCTATATATCCTAACTCGCGTTTTGTTAATATGTTCTTAGCTCGATATACCCTACCATCCGTACGTCGTTTTTGTCTTCGAAGATGCAGAGCTGATACCAAATATTTATCTATACCACAGCTAATTCAGTGTGCGTACCTCATGCAGTCCCCTTGAATTCTTCTGACTTTATCTACTACTCTCAGTGCATGGGTGTCGAGTAATGTCGAGGGCTCCTATAAGCGTAGCGCGGTCCTCGGGATGGCTATAGGGTGGGGAAACCTCAACGGTGCTGTCACTTCCAACGTCGTACGTCTCAACTTGTTGCATTTTTTTTGTGCCACTGAGCCATTCCTATGCCATCAAACCAGTACCGAGCGGTCGACAAGCCATGGTACAAACTCGGGCATGGGATTGTCCTCGCATATATCGCCATCGGTTGGCTATGTTCTCTGGCATATTACGTGCACCTCAGGTATGAGAACGCGCGTCGAGACCGAGGAGACCGAGACGAAGTCATCAAAGGAACGGACAGCAAGCGAGCAGACGAGAAGAACGGTCGTTTTGAGAGCGTTCAAGCAGCGAGGATGGAAAAAGGAGATCAGTGGAGCGGCTTCCGCTACTCCCTGTGACACTGGATTCCTTGTCTGTACGACGTAGAACATGCAACATGAACGGCACCACGTGCGATAGAACATGTGAACAATGCTGTATTATTGTGAGCAGTGTTGGGGGGTGTATGGTAGATACAGTGAGGAATACAGGCTGTCGCGTGTGGTATGATAGGTCCAACGTGAGCAACTCCATCATCCAAAAGACCTCAGATTAAAGCATGCAAAGGAAAGCAAGGCGACGTTATTAACTTAGAAGGATGCGTCATCTATCCGCTTCGCCGCGGGAGCAGGTGAAGGTGAGGGGTCTGGCGGCGCATTCGTTGGCTCAACACTCTCTAAGGGTGGAGGCGCACTACGCTCCTGGCTGTTCTGCTCCAACCACTTGTCCATCGCGTCCTTGCGGTTGGCGAAAGGTCTGGGACCAAGAAGAGCGATCATGTCCTCACTAGATCCCAGATGTCAGCTTAGGCAAGCCACCGGATGGCAATACAGAACACACCGAGTGATGACTTCCTTTTCGAGGAGCAACTGCGCAACCTTCTCAACATCCTCCTTGTGCTTCGTTAGGAGCACTGTTGTCCGCTGGTGGGCATGCCTACAAGAAAGACATCAGCCTCACGCTAGTTAAGAAGAGATATCGCTACGAACACAATCATCTTCCGTACTTGCTCATCCAGCATCTCCGCCGTCTTCTCGCTGAAGGGCTTGACCAAAGATTCTTGTGTGGCGTTGGCACCTCCGTAGCTGACGGGACCGACAACAGTGTTCATGCCATAGTTTGCGACGGCCTCGAAGGCGATTTTGGTGATCTTCTGGAGATCATCCTGTGCACCGGTCGTGATGTTCTCGTAGCCGAAAAAGATCTCCTCCGAGACACGGCCGCCAAGGGTCATGCATATCCTGTCGAGCATTTGCGGTGTTGAGAGGAGGTACCGGTCTGGAGGCAGGTACTGGGAACGCGATTTCAACAAACCCTTCGCCGTTGAGAGGGCGAGACATGTCACATACCTTGGCATAGCCAAGCGCACCAACACCGCGAGGGATGATGCTGACCTTCAGAAGAGGGTCTGCGTGCTCGAGGAACCAGCCACAGATTGCGTGACCAGCCTCGTGGTACGCGACCGTCTTCTTCTCCTCGGGACTGAGGAGCCTGCTCTTGCGCTCCAGACCAACAATGACACGCTCGATAGCGGCCTCGAAATCGTCCTCGGTGACAGCGTCGTGGCCGACGCGCGCCGCATGCAGCGCCGCCTCGTTACACACGTTCGCGACGTCAGCGCCAGAAAAGCCGGGGGTGAGCACCGCGAGCTTCTCCGCAAACTTCTCGCGCTCAGGGAGTGTGTCCGAGAGGCGGAGGGGCTTGAGGTGGACCATGAAGATGCCCCTGCGGCCGACAACGTCGGGACGGTCGATAGTGATGTGCCTGTCGAAACGACCGGGACGCATCAAGGCCGAGTCAAGGACGTCGGGCCGATTTGTACCAGCGAGGACGACGACGTGCTCCTGGGTGCCGAAGCCGTCCATCTCGACAAGGAGCTGGTTCAGCGTCTGCTCACGCTCGTCGTTCCCGCCGAAGCCCTTCCCCTTGCCGCGAGACTTGCCGATGGCGTCGATTTCGTCGATGAAGATGATCGAAGGGGCGTTCTTCTTTGCGGTTGCGAACAGGTCGCGGACACGAGAGGAACCAACACCGACGAACAGCTCGACGAACTCGGAACCAGACACGGAGTAGAAGGGGACGCCGGCCTCACCCGCAGTGGCCTTCGCGAGCAGGGT
Organism: Ganoderma sinense ZZ0214-1; assembly: GCA_002760635.1. Lineage (NCBI taxonomy): Eukaryota > Fungi > Basidiomycota > Agaricomycetes > Polyporales > Polyporaceae > Ganoderma > Ganoderma sinense. The sequence goes on along the minus strand of AYKW01000012.1, from coordinate 2,146,318 downwards.
CTTGCCGGTGCCGGGAGGACCAGAAAGGATGGCACCGCGAGGGATCTTCGCGCCGAGTCGCTCGTAGCGGGAGGGCTCTTTGAGGAAAGAGACGAACTCCATGATCTCCACCTTGGCTTCGTCCATGCCAGCGATGTCGTTGAAGCGGACGCGGACATCCGTCTCGTTGTTGAACATGCGAGCCTTGCTCTTGCCAACGCTGAAGATGCCTCCGCTCCCGCCTCCCGCGCCGCCAGCACGGCGCGAGAGCCAGATCATGATGCCAGCGAAGAGGAGGGTGGGGCCGAAGCTGAGGAGATAGCTAAACGTAGATACCTCCTCATGGTAGGAAACCGGGATGCGTTCATGCGAGGGGATACCAAGCTCCTGCTGTGCCTCATCGAGCTTTCGCTCGAAGGCCTCCACCGACCCAATGGAGAAGAAGTAGTCTCCTCCGCCGGACGGCGCGTTGGGGTACATCGCACCAGTAGCGTTGGAGTGAAGCTTGACGCGAACCTTGGAGCGATTCACGACCGTGAGGCTGTCGACGAGACCTTTGTCCAGGAATGCTGTTCGGAATTCCTGCCATGTAATCTCGCGTGACGAGGAAAAAGACGTTGAGGAGAGAGCGAAGAAGATGGCTGCAGTGGTCGCAATGACTGCAAGTTGGTTGGGATTGAATGGATTGTTGTTGCTGTTGTTCGTGTTCTCCTGCTTGTTACGTCTGTTCCCATCCTGTTGGCTCTTGTTCTCGTTACCCTCCTGCTGCGATGAACCGGTCGACTGTCTGGCGGCCTGTTGTTGGTGGTACCGTTGGAAGAAACCGTCGAGACCCTTGAGAGGCTCCTGCTTGGACTCGACATCCTTCCCCTCTGGCTGCTTGTTCTCTACCTTGCCGTCCTGTTGCTTCCCACTCTCCTCTGAGGACTTGGAAGCGGTCGGTGGCTTCTGGTCAGGTGGTGGATAGCTATCCGAGGGCGCAGCGTAGAAACGGGAAAATTGTGAGGGCGCGAGAGTGGGCACAGCCCGTCGCCGTGAGAGCGCGACCGCACGAGCTCTAAGGGAGCGAGAGAGCATGAAGAGGAAAGGAAGACAGTCGAGAGACGTGCGGGGGTGAGCTGGGCTGAGCAAACGCGGCCCACCGAGGCTTTCTCGCCAGAGACCGGGGCGCGCGGCCATGACTAACATAACCCCTACCCTAGGGTTTCTGAATCCGTTCATCCATGCCGGCTCTCGACTCTTGCGCGTCCCCTCGGCTGGAGTGCTTCCATATGTCTGGACTCTGGCATGCGTCGGCACATCCATCCTGGCATTCGAATGAACGATACACTCGGGATGTAAATAATGGACACAAAGCAGATAAGCTAGAAAATCGCCGTCATGATCGGCAGCAGCTCAATGCTTCATACGTCCGTCGATGATGTTGTCTGGGAAGCCGGCAGTGTAGTTACCAGTGCAGTCGTACTGGAAGTCGACCTCAGTGATGCGCTGCTTCATGCCCTGGACGAAGTTATCCAGCAGACACAGCCCATCCTTGTTTTCCGTGCAGTGAGCGATACCAGTCAATGGGAGGACACCATCGTTGAGGACAAAGCGGATGTAGGATTCTTTCTCGTCCCTGTTGTTTGCCGCGGGGCAGGACATAACCTGACCGACTAGGTTCGTAGAAAAGGGCGTGATGTGGGAAGCAATGTACATCTATACCAACGCATAAGTAAGACCTGATTCTTGGAAAGCGAGGGGGACTCTTACCCGGTCATTGACAATGCGGTCCGCGGGAAGGGGCCCCTTACCCACCATGGGAATCGACAGGTTCATAGCTGTGAGGACTGTATCACAGCGGGGATCAGGACAACTCGATCTCATAATGAACAAAGAACTGACTGGTGGTAATAACCGTATCGTGTGTCGCGTCCACATAGATGGGCTGGTTAAGGGGGAAAGTGATGTTGCTCTCGTCGATGGTCCGATTTAGAGTGGTCGAGAAGTTGGTGAGTGGGGTTTGCGTCAAACGGGCCACTAACTCCTGGGCGTAGCCGATACCCTGAGCGGCGGCAGACGGCGTGCCAGGACCGAAACTGTACCAGAAGTCGAGGTCTGATCATACGCGTTAATCGCCTTCGAGAAGCGGAAATTTGCATATTCCGCAGCTCACCTAGGCCGTACTCGTAGCCCATCCATTCATCCTCCGTGAACAGATTGCAGAATTCAGAGTAACCCAAAGCAACCGTCTCGTAAGCACAGAGTGATTGCATCGTCGAAACCGCCGTGATGTCGAGCTTAACCCCGTCGATGTACTTTTGAAGACGCTTGACGGTGTCTTTCAGGTAGATTTGCGTCCAGTTGCCGATCGCGATACTGCCGAGGTCGGCATTGGCATTGTTAGCATTGGGACAGGCTTCCCAGGGAGTTATAGCGTCGTAGAAACCATCGTCCTCGATAACGATGAGCTGATGATAGGACGATTGGTACTGTTGTACTCCGAAGAAACCAGCGGCGAAGTGGAGACTGTTTGGATGAAGTCAGCATTGGTCGCCGGGTCGCAAACAAACATGTTAGAGCAAGACGTTCACTTACGCAGAATCGACCATACGCGCCTCGGAAGTAGTACGGAATACCGGGATCTGCGTGAAATTCTTCAAGAGGTGTCCATACTTCACCCTAAAGGCAACCCCGAGGTCGAAACTGAGGGAGCCACTCGTGAGATTCCCACCATAGCATGTACGGAAACCAAGCAAACATTTACAGCTGCTCACGGCCGAAGGGGGTGAGGAGTTCGGCCCCCAGTTTGTACGTCCATGTGTTCAAGAACTCAAGGGGGCCTGAAGCGGTGAACCCGGTCGAGTTCGCGGTGGCATGCAAACTCTCCGCAAAGTGGGATGGACCAGAGTCCGAGGTTGGATACCTCGCGCCGTGCCGGTGGAGCAGGTGGACCTGAGTGAGCTCACAACCAGAAGGCACCTTAGCAGTGGCTTTCAGGCCGAATGCGTTCTCCCCAAGAGACCACCATGGCGAAAGGTTGCCCCAGTAGCGCATGGGGTCGAATGACGGACGGTTCACCGGCGCCTGGGCTGCTACAGGATCCACCAGTGGGTAGACGTCGTGTTTCTCAGGCGCGACGGGGGCGGTCTCGATGACCCAGGCCTCGTCACCAGCTAAAGCAAGGCGTCAGCCATACGTATATGCAATGAAGAAGTACATGAAGCATACTAGGTGTAGGTCCTGGGTGGCCGACCTCCTGGGCATCAGGAAAGTACCCGTCGACAGCGCTGCCTGTGTTGGTCGCGCCAGGAGGAGGGAAAACAGCGGTAACCGTTGAGCCGGCCCAGGGCGCGCCGCTCTCGGCGGCCACACCAGCCGACGCGACACAGAGGGAGAGGAGAAGGGAGGTAGGGAACACCATCAGGCAACGTCCGGCCGTCGTAGGAATGAGAAGACCCTCAGTCTTCTGGCCACCGCAACACGAGGCCTGAGTATTTAAATGTGGGGGGATAGCGCTTATTTTTCTCTCCGCCACCCGGGCGCATCGTCGGGACGAGAAGAGAAACGGCGGTGGGCATAACTGTTTGCTGATCGCAGGGCCAAGGGTTTCGATCGAACATGGATTTTGAAACGTGATGATCTGTACACTTCTGTACAGAACCCTAGGGCCGAGTGATCATTGAGGGATTGATGTCAGTCCGAGTACCAGTGGGGCCCTTCCTGGGTAGAAGTTGGGGGTCCCATACCTATTGGTGAGCGCTGAGCCTCACTGCCCCATCGCGCGGGCTTGCTGAACTTTGCTAACGACAGAAGGTTTGGAGCAATATCAGTTTTATACACGCAATGAATCTCGTCCTCACTGATCTGCGACATACCTATCCAGACCAAAGAGCATCAAGCGCCCAGTCGGCACCATCTATATCGGTCAAGTAGCCACCTATATGTAAGTAAAGTCGTTCATTCCTTACTTGAGCCCTCTTCAGTCTTCCCCAGGAGGCGGCCTGGTGACTTTGACGAAGCGCATCTTTTGCAGCTGGAAGCAATGAGCCGGATTTCTCTAGGCACAACTCAGTCGTCGAACGGCTGACATGTTCATGTCCGACCATATGGCACCACCCATCACTGCCTCACGGTCCGTGGGACCAAAAATATATGATATGCCATAACACCCTCGACCCTTTCGAACTTTCTCTCTATGTGTATTTCAATTCTGCCACTTCCTCTGACTTCTGGGAAACCATGACCTGTCCACCGCGGAATCCCCGATTTCTCACTTGGCGTACGAGTCCTTCAACATGATGTATTCTTCGTTAAGTTTTCGGGCATTTCTCCAGCCACTATGTCTTCATTAATCCACTTTTATGTTCAGAGAACATTCTTCCAGGACAAGCACAGTTCACAGATTCCAGAATGTGGTTAATTGTGTGCCAATGATGTGTGCCATGGCCGACGTGTACATGCCTGGAGTCTATGATGCCTTCACATAAGGCATGTTTCCATATAAGTAAGGTAACAATGGGCAGTAAAAGGACATAATTCCTTACCTACCATAATTTTGAACCTCTCATGGGCGACGAGATTCTTGATAGCCTGCATGGAGTTCAACACTACGCCTTCCAAATTGGTCACCGTGATCGACTTCGGCGCTTCAGACGATCGCTGCTTGTCCTCGGTTGTATTGAACACGTTGGTTGTTGAGTGTTGCACATTCCTTCTATCGGCTGACTCTTGCTATATTCTTTGCTTTGGCTTGCTCTTGATCGTACTATGTCGTCGTTTTCTTCCTTCCCGGCGTTTGCTTCGTTTCCGGACCTCGACCCTGGACCAAGCTCCTCAACTCCTCGAGAAGAGACAAAAGTGGGCAAGGATAAGGGGCACAAGAAGTCAACGAGAGGTGAAGACGGGGAGGATGATAATGAACGGAAGAAGAAGAAGCACAAGTACAAGCATCGGGTGCGCGAAGACGGTGGGCGAGTGCGCCACAAGAGACGTTCTTCCTCTCGGTCCCCCACGCGCGAATGGGAGCGATACGGGTTGGTCGACGATGAACGGAGGAAACAGGAGGAAGATCGTGGTCATAGCAGGGAGGATGGGGACAGACGAAATGCCCAGCAGGGGCTGGTGTACTTCACCGATCAGAAGGGGGACCCACTAAACCTCCGTTACGGTGGTTTGCATGCTGGTGACGTACCCAAATACAGGCTGGTCGGAGGTAAGTCATACGCTATGTCCACCGCTGACAACTAACGAATCGTAAGGTGGCAAGAGGGTGCTCGGCTTGAACCCTGCGTTGTCCGTCGTTTACCGTGGGCGCGGAGGACTCGAAATTGGTCCCTTTGGACGTCGCAAGGTACGCCTTCAGCCCGCTCTCGCAACGTTTGTGGTGGTTCACCACCCAACAGATCCCCGCACTCGGAGACTCCAGTACCCGCGCCTTGCTCGCTGCACCTCCGCAACGAAGATTAATCGCAAGTTCCGAGAACCGGTACAAGTTCCAGGAAGTCGATGGCTTCATTCGCGTCAGGACGACCAAGCCATCTAAAGACAACCAGGCCTATCGGGAGATCGAGTTGGCGAAGCAAAGCCTCGACTCGGACGAATCCAACCTCTCTGAGGAGAGCGCAAGTTCTGGCGACGAATCCGACACCACTCCGCTCACATCGTTGCAGTCGACACTCAAGTCTTTGGAAGGAAGACTTTCCGCAAACCCGACCGACGTTCCTACCTGGCTCTCTCTGCTATCACATACACTTTCCACCATGCCTATCACGTCCAAGAATGCCTCTCGAGCTCGTGCAGACATATCGCTCTCTGTCCTATCGCGTGCGATATCTACACATCCCAGCAATCTTCGCTCCAGGACCCTACGTCTCAAATACCTGAAAGCAGGCGAGACAGTTTGGGAACCTGGAAAGCTCAGGGAGGAGTGGGAGGATGCCGTCAAGGTCGACGATATCGAGATATGGATGGCCTGGTTTGACTGGAGGGTGCGTAAGACACCGAACTTGTTGGAAACCATCACCGAGGATATGGAACGAGTATTGCGCACATCCACCGTCCATGAAGATGAAGTTGGTCAATTACGGATCTTCTGGAGAGCAGCTGTTGCATTGCGAGATGCAGGTAAGTATAGTTCGATGCGGGATCAATGAAGTGCTCACAAGTTATAGGGTACGTGGAGCGTGCCAATGTACTCTTCCAGGCGCAGGCTGAACTGTAAGCGCATCCGCATGTATTAAGTTGGTAATCTTATGATCCTTTGCCGCAGGTTGTATGCTATACCGGAACAGCTGTCCGACAAGCCGTTCGAAGAACAGCTCGACGCCATGGAAGAATATTGGGACTCGGAGGTTCCGCGCCTAGGCGAGCCAGACGCAAGCGGATGGGCTACGTGGGATGCTTACCGTCATGAGCAAACTCTGCGACCGACCAGAGTAGCAGAGGCTGCTCCCGATACGTCAGACCCGTACTCAAAGTGGGCCGCGGCTGAAGGTCTTGCAGATCGCACACAGGCCATGTCGCTGCGCTCCACCGACGAGGACGAGGATGCCGATCCGTATGCCGTCGTGCTCTTCTCTGACATACGACCGCTGCTCTTATGCCTACGCTCATCGTGCTCCAAAGACGTCTTCCGCAGCGTTTGGCTCGCCTTCCTGGGTGTACACGTCCCCGGTTTCATCCAGTCCCTGTCAGAGCACCCCGAGGACAACTCGGACGATCGCTGGGCCTATTCGCATCTTGCTACGGAACCATATCTGGCCTCCCTATTCCCTCCAACCACCTCCGTCAGACGAATCACGGCTGACGCTCACGCCGGCGTGCTAATAGGTCGAGAGCGAGAGTTCGGGAGCGGGTTTGGACCAGTGAAGAACTGGGGTTATGATGTAATTGGACCCTTGGAGACCCATGGGCTGGCCAAGTGGACGATGTGGTCTGCTCGGGATGCTCAGGGTGTGGACCTCACCCTCATGAGAGAGATCTTTCGGCACTGTAGGCTGAAGCAGGGTGGTTCAGATTGGGACGTGCTCGCCGTCGCCTTCGAGGCTGCCGTGGATGTAAAGAGGTTCGTCACCTTGAACGACATATGCTTTCGTTTGACTGACGCCAGGCACAGTGCGGTGAAGTTGTCGAAGTCGCTACTTGCCGGCGCGCCGGAGTCGTTGCCACACTGGGCCACTCATGCCCGTTTGGAGACCCTCCGGGGAAAGCTCAAGGACGCTAGGAAGGTTTACCAGACGGTACTCACATCTGGTCAGAATCGTCCTGGTGAGAGCCCGCTCTGGTGGGACTGGGCCCGAATGGAGTGGCTGGCTGGGAACGACGACACGGCACTCCAAGTCATTATCCAGGCATCCAGAGTGGCCGGCTCCGGAGCTACCGCAGTGCTGCGCACAAAACGGCATTTAGTGGACCTGCTTGCGCAGACTTTCGACCTGCACTGGAAGGAGCGCGAGGCTTGGATCAAGGTAGCCGCACTGCTCGAGCTGTTGACGTCTTCCGTGCAATCCGCGCTCTCCTTGTTCGACACCTATCTTAGTGGGGTGCAGGCAAGATCGTCAGCGCACGAGAGCCTGACTGTTGCGTCATTAACCCTACTCTACAATCACGCCACGGTCCTCAAAAACCCGACACCTCCTGCGCTGCTTCGGGAGCGCGCGGAGAATGCAATCGACATGTACCCGAACAACACCGCTATTCTGGGCATGTTCCTAGAGGCGGAGAAGGGGCAGGGGATTTGGGGACGAGTGCGCGCGGTGTTGGGCGAGACTGCGGTCGATGGAATGGGGAAGGAGAAGGGCATTGCGAGACGAGTGGCAGAGGTCTGGGTTGCTGGGTGGGAGAAGGGCCATTGGGAAGCTGAAGTCGAACGCACCCGAAGGGGGCTGGCCGCAGCGGTGGAAGACGAGAGGTGAGCACACTCTGCTTTCTTGCCGTGCTCCGGAAAGTGGATCGATTGACCGATTCTTATCCCATTCAGAACGCGCGGCAGCCCGGTGCTTTGGAAGGTGTTCATCGCGTTTGAGATGCGCGCGGGGGAGCCGGAGCGGGCGAAAAAGCTTCTGTTCCGTGCCGTTGGCGAATGTCCGCTCGTGAAGGGTGAGTGATATGCGACCGGATCCTTTCATTCTTTTTCATTATAACGTGAATGCTCTGACTCATGTCGGGTCACAGAACTGTATCTACTCGCGTTTGGGCCATTGCGGGAGGTGTTCAGCACGCGGGAGCTGAGGCTGCTTGGAGAGACAATGGCGGAGCGGAGGATACGGATGCGGGTGGGGTTGGACGAGGCGGTGGGGGCTTGGACGGACAATGTGAACAGGGCGAGGGAGGAAACGGGCGAGTCTGACTCTCGGTCTGGGGACGAGGACGAGATCGAGGAGAGCGCGCGGGAGCTGCGGCGCCTGATGCCATATTAGGCAGGTGGGTGTAGCTGTTGTAGCGTGTTTGTACACGATGTTTGTGCATCGGAGGCCAGAGCGTCACGCGTGCGTTCGGCAACGCTGTTTGCGAGTACATCCCCCCATTTTCTCTCAGTCTGCCACCCACACGGCCCTCGTCCCTGCCTCGGTCTGCCCTCCTGCTGCCCTCTTGTCTTTCGCTCTCGCCTTTGGCCTATTTCCTCTTCCTTGTCATCCCCCATGCAAGGCCAATAAGTCACCAGCCGCTCCCTCGCATCTCTCTCCAATCCTATCGACAGCCCCACTCTAATCTCTGCCGTCTACGGGCGTAATACTGTGCTCCTTACTACCCTATTGTTCCACCATGACTACCATTCCTGCTCCCACCATCGTACTCTCCAAGGAGGAGTGGGCAGACGCCGACTTCGACCTCCCCGACGACGATCACATCCATGCTTCCGACGCAGAATCAGACAAGGAGGAAGAGGATTGGGATATGGAGATGAATCTGGGAAAGACGGGCGGAGCCAAGGCGCAGCTTGTCCTTCAGGGCATGACTGCGAGGTCAGGTCCGTCCAAAATTGCTTCCCAAATGTTCACCATCCGTCCCCCTCTCCCCCAAGCCCATTCGACCGACGATGACGATGACGATGAGGGTGTGTCGACTATCAAAGTTACTGCCCTACCCAAACCCGTCGCTGCCAAACCGCCCCAGAGCCCTATCGACGAGGACTTTGAAGACGGTTTCGCCCTTCCGTCGGACCTCACTACGCTTTCCCTCCGGCCGCTATCCCTTGCCCATCGCACTTCCAAGTCCTCCCTCGAGTGGGGAGACAGGGACCAGACGTCGTCGTCTCAATCCTCGGATGCCTACTCTAACTTTGGCTTCGCCGATAACTCACCGTCATCCAACTACACCTCGGCCTCTCTCCCGGAGACAGAGACAGAGGAGGATGAGGATGAGGAGGATATCCTTGAGGGTCTGGATGTCCCGTCAGGACTCTTCGAATCTGGTTCCGGTGCGAAGAAACTAGGCAAAATCCTGGAGCTCAAAAAGAAGACCGCATTCGTTGACGACCGAGTCAAGATCGCCTCTCCTGACCCCGAGGACGATTTCGAGATTGGCCTCGAGATTGGCAACGACACCGAGCTCAGTCCCAGTCGCCTTCTTCAAACCGCTCAAAGTGCCGTTCGCTCCACCACAGCCTCTCGTAGCAAGAGTGCGCCTCCACGGCCACCTGCCGCCCTTCGTCCACCGTCGCGCCTGAAGGGCGAGCGGGCCAAGTCCCCCAGCAACCCTCCCGTTTCCTCAATGTCGCAACTCCGTCGGATAACAGCTCCTCCCGCCTCCCCTCCCTCGAGCAGGACAGCACAGCCATTCCGCGCCCAGACGTACAGTCAAGCTGTCGCCTCTCCCTCCTCAATGACCTTCCTGGCTGTCAAGCCCGGAAGTTTGCGCGTCCAGAAGTCACATTCAGGACTGAAGCCCCCTTCACCGCCAGCAACACGGAAACTCGGCCGCAAGGCTTCCCTGCCGTCCATGTCAGAATCTAACCAACCCCAAGCGTCAGGCTCTGGGTCAGGTTCTGCGGCTTTGGGGCCGAGTCCTGGTGCTCGCTACGATACACCCACGGCGTCGTCAAGGGCTAAGGTGCATACCGCTACAACAGGTCGTTTCCATGGCCTTGAATACAACGTTCCACCCACGCGTCCCTCGACCCCGTCATCCAATCCCGCAGCACTCAGGCTGACGATGCCGACGTCATCATCAAGACTGAAGTCCCGCACACCAATTTCCAATGTGTTCCCGGGTCCCGCTTCTGCCCCTCTAGCCCGCTCCACATCACCTCTTCCTCCACCCCGACCGCCCTCTCGGCCTCCTTCCGCTGCCTCATCTGCTACATCAGCAGCCTCAATACGGTCGACACACACACAGAGCGCAAGTCTCCCAAATGCGCCGAAAGTGCTCAAGAAACCAAAACGAACACGCACTTACGGCGACGGAACGGAGCTTGATCTCTTCGACGACCTCCCAACAGATCGCGAGAAGGAGGGCAAATACCGAGTGCAGCCAAAAGGCTACGGAAACCGTGTTCCTGGCGCGTCGTATCCAAAGCCTTCGGAGGCCTCTGCGATGGGCACCATTCGACGAAAATCCACTCGCAATTTCTCCGGTGGCAGTGGTCAGTGCGCCATTGTTATTGTTTCATAGACGCCCTTGGTTGACAACTTCCGCGCTCATTTTTCAGACTCGTCCAAAGCGCCAGCTTCATCCAAGTCGCTAAAGCGCACGGCAAGGATCGAGTTCCCGTCAAAGACCTCAGAACCGTCAAAACCGGAACGTAGTAAGGATGCGGAAGTCAAGAAGAAGAAAGTCGTCTCTCCCTCACTTACGAGGAGGAAACCGACTCTCATCCGCAATCTGGGTGGCGCAGGCGCAGCCAAAGGTATGAGGATCCTTAGATTGCGGCGTTGTGCGAGATGCTCAATGTCGCAACATTGCAGTTGTTGGCGAGATGAAGTGGAACCCAACCACATTACGCTGGGAAGGAAACGACTCAGCTCTCAAGGATTTCGATGCCGCTATGGTATCGACTCGCCCCGCACTCATTACCCACCTTACTGGATCCTCTATCGGCTCCCCGGTAGGCTCGTTCGCCTCCGGTGCGCGCGTGGTCGGCAACATGATCTTCGACCCCCAACGCATGTGCTGGATCTCGACACTTCCACCGGATGAGGACGAGCCAGACGTTTTCGCCGACCTCGCCGATGACGAGGGTGACGACGACTGGGAACAGAAGGGCGGCACTATTCGCGCAAGCCAACAGCTGTCAGGCTCCCAAGGATCCATCGCCCCCTCCGACAAGTCGTCGAACTCCTCTGCATCACGCATTGAGCCACCTAGCCCCGCGCGCAGCCACACACGGAGCATGTCCGAGTCCGAGAGCGACCGGTGCTCGCGTGCGTCGATGGTCTGCGACGTCGATGACACTTTCGTCGAGAAGTGCCGGCTCGCGGAGGAGCGCCACCGAGCGGAGCTCAAGAACTGGCTCTCAGTGGGCCATGATGTCTTCGCCGACCCCGACCGATCGTACTTGTACGAGATCCGTGCGCTTGCCACGCGGCAATACTAGGTGTACGTTGTACGTTTGTGTATCTCCCACGCTGGTAGCTCGACCTTGGACGCTCGCGGATAACAATCACACCCGACGCGGCTAGAGGTGTATCAGGACAATCTCGCGTTTGTTCCTTCTTCCCTCTTTTCGATATGCACACCCTTGCTTTGTTCTCTGTTAATGCTTTGCGGCATCTCATGATATTCATGACGACCCCTCATGACTCTCCTTACTGTTTTGTTTTGTCTCTTTGTTGATAGCTTTGTCTCGGCTCTCTCGCCCAGTGCCTGGCTTACCTGCTACTCGATCTGTTTCTCGTCGTCCCGGTCATGCGCTTTTTTCGTTTTGTTGATATTGACACCGGTCCCATCTGCTCCCCCCTCCCGTTACCCCTGTGTCGCCCCTCTTCACGTTCGAACCTGTCTATACCTTGCTCCTTGCTTTCTTGGAAGCTACCCTCGTTCATAGTCTCGCGACTGTATGATCCCCAACAACCCCATGAATATACAACTATGTCACCGTCTTCTCAAAGCCCTCTAGAGTCGTTCGAATGTGAGTGCCACCAATCGGCCTCCGCAAATCTATCTCGATGCGTGAGCCTCTTGTCATTCATCGAGCGAAAACAGCTACACATCAAGACAACAGACTAGCTAGCCATTGAAACAATAGAATTCTTAACGTGAACCGAGAGAATCGATATAGTGGGTCAGGGACGACCAAAGCCACGACGACAGAAACAAATACATAGTTTCTTTGGGGACAATACTACTTCACAGTACGCATAGATCAACTCGGGATCAACTACGGAAGGCGTGTGGTAGTGGCTGGGGCACCGGCCGGATCGCGCTCTCCTAAACGTCGTCCACACAAGGACAAGGACAACGTGGAGATAAACACGAAGGTGAGGGTCGGATGGTATACGCGGGTGGGTGGAGAGGTTGTGAACCAAGTAAAGATAGTCAAGGGGATAAATACGCGGAAGAAAGGGCTCGGTGCCCTCACGGCGTCGAGAATGGAAGGGGGTTGGGGGGATGAGAGGGACGTAATACGGGACGAGTTTACGGTAGTCCTATCGGTACACGGGAGGAGAGAGAGGAATGCATAGAGTGACGCGGCTCCCCGGAGACGGACGACCCAAGCCTGTGCTAGTCCTCGCGTCTCCGTTCCGTTAAAGGCGGCAGCGTCTGGTCGCACCGGAGCCAACGTCGGGAGAGATGAGCAAGGGACAAAGAACAAAAACTAAGGGGATAGGGATGGCATAGCGAGGGTAACAACGCGACAAGGTTCACAGCAACAAAGCGATAATACGACGACAATAAGAAAGAGGGGTGATAGAACTCGTAGGGATAGCGTGAATACGGCGGAATGGGACTCGCCGTGAATGGTAGTCAGAATATGTCGACAATCAACCTAGTCGAACCCGCTGATGGTTTTCCGCCGTTTCCTCGGCTGGGTATCCTGCATCTCACAGTCCCCGTCGAGGCTGTAGAGGAAGTCCTTCCGCGACGTCTTCCTGCCCATCTTGAATGGGCTCCCGAACGCCGTCACGCCGACCTCGCCGTCTGCGCCACGGTGCTCCGACTGGCTGTGCTTCCGCCGGCGAGTCTTCTTGTCCAGAATGGCGTCCATAAGCCCGACGGTTGCCGTCGAGGTCCCGAGGGTATGCTTGTGGCCACCGGAGCTGCCACCAGAGCTGCCACTGCCTGCGTTGGATGCACTGCGAGCACGAGAACGGCTGGGGCTGGCCACCCTTCGACCTTGGGAGAAGCTGCTACTAGTGCTTGCAGAGAGGACGAGCCTCGATGACGACGCCCCAGAAGTAGAGAAAAAGCCGCTATCGGTGCTGCTTGTGCTAGCAGACAGCAGCCGGCGACTGTCGCCATCACCTGGCGTGCGCACAGTGCTTTCGCCAAAGACGTCCTGCCAAGAAGACGGCTTGGAGTAGCTCTTTGCAGGAGTCTCGTGGACGATGGCAGGGATCGAGGCAGTATGGGGTGAGATGTCGTCAATGTCCATGATGGGGTCGTCCGTGATCACGTTAGAATCCTCCTTCCCGGCGAAGGGAGAAAGCAAAGGCGCTGCAGAGAGGTCCACAGCCTTCCCGTTAGAGACGCTGGCTCGTCGACTACGATTACTTGCGCTGGGGCTCGCGGGGCAACTAGGACATGGACTAGAGTTGGGGTCCTTGGCAGGGGAGATGATGCCGTTGATGAACATCTTCGTATGCGGAGTGTATTGAGGAGAAGCTGCATCCCAAACTTTGAAGACCGATGGCGTCTTCATGATCCCCAAGTCCCGGTGGAGGGAAGGTGGCGGAGAAAGTGGACGCACCTCCTCCCCACGGTCCTTAGCCTCGGACAGCCCTCGAATGATGTCCTCGAGATCGTAATCAAGGGTGGACTTTTCGCCTGCGTTCGGAGTCGACACGTAGTAAGGAGGAAGGCCGAGACCGGGCGTCGTCGGGACCTCCCAACCCGGTTGGTCAAAGCGAGACTGAATGGAGTCGTTCTCATCTGACTCGGGGAAGAGTTGACGCGGGGACATGGAAAGCAAACTCCTGCGACGTGGCGGGCTGAATATACTACGCTTCTGTCGCTCACTGGCGGGCACAAGCACGATTGGGCTTACGTCCAGGCCACGAACGTTGGGACTAGCCTCCACTCGAGCGAGCATTGCCAAGGTGTAGTCGCGAACCTCCTGACCAACCCTCGGGCTGCTAAACTTCCACGGCTGCCTGACAGGAAGCCGTGCAGGTGAGTGGCGGAAGGCAGGAGTCATAAGGGGGTTGTAAGGTGACTCAGGTGGAACCACGATGTCGAATGCAGGCTCAAGAACGTTGTCCATGGTATCACTGGATGAGACACCCGGAGTCTGCGGGGGAGTGCCCGAAAAGGACGGACCCTCAGTGAGTGAAGGCTCTTCCTCCCCAGAACTCTGGCTGTGATGTGCATCCTCGGGAGTGTTGTCGACGAAGGTGTTCTGGAAGGGAATGGATGGACCAGCATGGCTCGCGGAAGTGCCGACCTCGAGGGATATGACCCGGCGGATGGCCTTGGGCGCGGTGCGCCCTGGAAGATCCTTCTCGGGAGGCTTGGGAGCTGCCTTGTTCTCCTCTGCGAATCGCGGTGGGAACCGATCGTGAGCTACAGCAGACCATAGGCGCTCATAAATGACAAACGTACTGTTAGAACTACGAGCACCACGACCGCTGGGACGATCGTTGGTCTCGCGACGGTTGGCCATGGCGATCTTATGTTTCTCGTAAACATGTCGTCGCCACATTGATTTGGCGTTCACCCCGGCGTACTGCCTACGGCAGAGGGTGCACCTAAGACGTGGCTCCTCCCCCTCCTTCCAGCCATCCTTAGCATCCTTCTTCTTGGTTGGACACCACCCACGAGGGGGCTCGAGCTGTGGGGGGTAGACGACGGCATGAGAGCCGATGAAGTCGTTGACGTCGAGAAACCAGTCAGGGTGAGCAGCAAGGATGTTGTAGGTGAGACCCGTCTTTTGCTTCTCAGAGCCAGGGTAGTCGGTGAACGGTGGTCTGATAAAGAGGCAATCAGGATCGCCTGGAACTGGGTCGAGGTTTACAGCGGCGTTATTGTTGACCGAGTGATGTCGGGTTATCGGTTGCATACGTGGTGACGAGGCGGATCGTGCTGCGTCAAGAACTTGTCGGGTATGGGTGTGACAGAGAGATACGGGTCCAGGGGGAGGGTCGAAGCCGAGGGAGGCGAATGCACCCTCCATTGACGATGGTTTGTTGGAGGGATTAGGGAAGGTAGCAGAGAAGGACTGGTCGGCCATCCAAACGGGAGGGAAAAGACGGACGAAGGTATGACAAGATGGAGGAAAAAGGCGGTGGCTCGAGATCGCCGAGGTGGATGTGAGTTGGAAGAGGACGAATAGAGGTGGTGGGGCTAGTTATATGCTGGGTGAGGGAAGACAGGGTCCGACGGCGGCGAGGAGAGACGAGGGGCGGGGGACGAAGGGGGCGACGACGATGGGAGGAGGAAGAGAGGTCGAGAACGGAGTCGCAACGTCCTAGCCGAACACACCCATCAAAATTTCCCTTTTCCGGTCAAAACGCGTCTGACGCGTACAGCACGTGACCGAGTTCACCGCGTTAATTCACACGCGCCCGTATCGAGCCGAGTCTCTCTCCACTCACGCCTCGGGGCCCGTTCAGCATGTCAATCCTTCTACCAGTACTAGTCCGAACTACATTCCATATTCTCCTGTCGTATAAGTATGTCACAACTACCGTACGTGCTGGGCCAGTTGAGCAGGCTCAGCGCATACCCGATATTGCATTTGTTCCGCCACACGTCGGGTCGCGGCCGCCCCTCGCTCGCCGGCAATGATGGCACAGTCACGAACCGGGTCAACATTCATTCAACACCAATGCCCCCAGCCCCGTCCAGTCTTCACCTTCAGAGAGCAAGAGCAATGTACCTATCATTATCGTATGTCAGCCACCAAGATAACTTGCCTGTCGACTCAGCGTCCTCACCCAGCAATCATGATGGATCCACCAATTGGTGTGATAGGGCCCATCCACTTGAAGCTGCTCCTGTCAGTCAGTCTATGGGCTTTCGGACTCTCAATGTCGCCCTTACTGATCATGAGCAAGCACCAACGTCACAATGCTACCAGAGAATAACATGCTCCCGGCGGCGATCGCCGGCCCAGCGAACCTATGCACCGCAAACCTCGGGTGGAGAGACACCAGGAGAAGAGCCAGCCCGTTAAATATCTAAGTTCGGTGTCAGTCAGTCAAATGTCGTTTACCAGCACAAAGACGGGGGCTAGTGTTCGCTCAGTTCAAAAAATAACACCTACAGCATAGTGGGATGCGGTCTCCCATGCGTGAATCTTGTCGGAGGTAATACCTTCTCTCTTCCGCAATCCATGCGACCCGAAGGCACCAGCGATAACTCCAGCCGCGGCTTGTCCGGATGTGATCCAAGAATACGACAGTTAGCACCAGGTATGCTTCAAGTCACGAGTCCCTTCACCTAGCAATGCGCCGGTCTTCCACAACAGTGCAGGCCCTGGAAATGGCCTAGAGGAGCGAGGGAGTAGTGGAGTGAGAGCTGATGGCCACGGCATGGAGATTTAGCACAATACTGAGGAAGAAATTCAGTCAAGGTGAAGTTGAGAGCAGTGCGAGGTGCTTCGCCGAACCGCTTACGCGCCTCTCCGGCAACGGCCCCGGAAGAACGCGGAGTAGCTCCGACGCATTGGGCAATTTCTTCTCTGACCACTGCCACGCTGACGCACCTCCGGACTTTAAAACACCCCATATATTCCTTGCAGTATATGTAGTCGACTGCTCATTTCAATCTAGAGAGAGACGACAGCAAGTGTCACATGTACAGAAGTGTTCTAGAAGGTCTGGTGAAACTGGCGTCAACGCGTCAACTCCGCGGTCAATTCCCTCACAATACCTACCATAATCATTAGCTGGGACTTCCCACAGAGGTCCAGGCCTCTTCGTCACCTAGCATTGGGCATTGAGACGGGACTTGAGGGTATGCATATCAAGCTCCGCAGTGATTTTATTCTTGCTAAACGTGCACGCGTGCAGGCTTGCGTCATTTTCTCCATCAATTGCGACTTGAAGTATGCGTTAAGCTAGGTGCTGCAAAGGGAGAATTTCCGTGACGCAGACCGTGCTAGCAGTCGAGAACCCACGGAGAAGTCTCGCTCGTTATCGAATATCCACCCGGCCCGTAAGAGAAATTTTTGTGAGGGGCCTAGAGGGTTTGAAGATTGGAATCGGCTTACTTACCCGAACTTCCCCAGGTAAGTATTCCAAACCATGATCTGTACACTGGGCTTCTCGTTGCAATCCAGCCTTGGATGCTGAGCCACGGTCGAAACCAGCCAGGCCTAAGAATACTGCATATATTAACCCCTCATTGGCATAATCTGAAGATGTTGTCTTGTATGATATTAATGATATCTGATGATGCTATAGAAGATGTTCAGTTCACTTCTTACCTTGACACAAGCACCCAAACAACCAAGCAAAAGTTATCGTGCCAGCGATCGCACTCCATTGTTGAGCCTGAAATCACCTTGCCAACTACAGTGGTCCAAAATCGGAGGGTAGGATTAAAATCTTCGAAGCTTCTCGGTGTTACAGGATTTATCAGACAACTTTCTTACAAGGGTAAGTAGTACTCGGCGTACTCGCCTGCGAACGGCTTTGAAGTTGACAGCTTATGCAAGTGGAAGCTCCAGCTGCCCAAAAATATGTGATACATCCTTTCCTGAAAATTTGTGCCAGCTGGTCATCAAGGAGGAAGGCTCCTGCAGAACCTGTCTTATGTGGTCACGGCGGGCGGCGTTGAGTATAAGCGCCAGAAAAGGTAAGGTGTTGGCGCAGACGATTGGCTGCGTCCGCAGTCGGTTTGTCCTTGTTTGCGCTCCACCCGATTGGGGACTCAACGTCCCAATGCTCCATGGATCGGTTCTCGACCCGCTGCGATGTCCCATCCGCAGGTTTAGTCCCATACTGTACGCCATTATGATACAACGTATGAGCTCACCGTATTGCTGACTCGACGAGGAAAACGGTGACGTAGTTACAGGGACTTTCATGTATATAAAGGTCCGGTTCAAGCCGTATGAAACCCCAGTACTCCGTCTTGTCCTCACGCCTGCCGGTTCAGACTCCGAAAGGACAGGGCGCAATCACACTTGATCAAGTGTGAGTTCTTCTCGTTCTCGCACTCCGCTTGACTTCTTTATCATCCTCATCATCGAGACCGTTTCTCTCGCCGACCGGTTAACTTCGACGCGCACCGCCACTAGAGCTGCGCTCGTATCGTTTATTCAATCCGCTCCGTGGTACGTCGCCGTAGCGCTACACACCCTCACATTCCGACGTACTCAGCGCCGTCTCTGCTACTATGCAGACCGATCAAGACCTCTTGGGTCAACTCGCAGCCAGCCTCCCGTTAGAGGCATACAACGCCCTCGCTCCTATCCTCCAAAACCTCGACCAACGGGTTGAGGCCGCCGCTCAGGCACCAGCACCCGCGCCGCCGCCGCCGCCGCCGACAGCACTTACCGTCGACGCCCTACGTACGTCACTCGAGCAAGCCTTTGCATCCGCTAACTTTGTGGTGCAACCGCAGGCACCCATCCCCACTACGTCCTCATCCACATCCTCCTCCCGTCCGAACACCATCAAAGCGGAGCCCCCGCATTTTTACGGGAAGGAGAAAGAAGACGTTAGTGCCTGGCTGCTCATAGTGGAAGGGTACTTACAAGGACTGCATGTTCCAGAAGCCGATTGGCCACTGCAAGTCCCACTCCTTTTCCGCGGCGACGCAATGAGCTGGTACAGCTCCTTCCTCAAGAAGGTTTCCTCTCTCGGAAAAAAGGTTAGCTGGGGGGATTTAAAATCCGAGCTTTACAGCAAGTTCGACTCACCTCTCCGTGTTGAGTCCCTCCGCAGTGATGCCCGCAATGTTCCGTACAAGGGGAACCTTCTCCGATACATCGCAACGTTCCGGGAGATAGAGTCCCAGATCCCCGAGAGCGATATGACCTTCGGCGATCGCTTCGCCTACTTCCTTGCTCACCTGCCAGCCGAGTACCAACGGGATCTACGCCGTGAGAACCCCAAAAACGTCGAGCAGATGTACTTCGCGGCAAGGGAGCTGCATCGCCTGAACACCTTGTACCACACGAACCCTGCTGGTATGTCACAGCCGAAAAAGAAGGGCAAGTTTAAGCCAGCTCACCAGCTTTTCCCTTCCTTCGCATCATCTGCAGGGCATGCTCCGACTACATCCACCACTGCGTCAACCGAGCCGCAGCCCATGGACCTAGATGCGATGGAGAATGCATCACCTAAGGGTCCCGCTCAGCAGCAGAACATGCTTCGGGTACGTTGCTTTAACTGCAACCGGACGGGGCACTACTCACGTAATTGCCGTGCACCGCGCAAACCCCGTCAGCAGGCCCTGAATGCGATGGAAGTGGACGACGAGGATGACAGCACCGCTGATTCCTTGTTCGTTATCCAGGAGCCCGAGAGCCCGAACGACACAGACGATGACGACATGCCATCTCTCGCTTCCGACTCGGAGGACGACACAGACGATGACGACATGCCATCTCTCGCTTCCGACTCGGAGGACGACACCGTCTTCTGGGAAGACAGCGACAGTGACATTCTGCCCCTTACGCCTCTCCCTTCCGACGATGAAGACGATACTTGCTCCACAGCCGCAAACTGGGGAGCCGACACGCCACTGGACGAACGTGATGCCCAGGTTGACGGTGTGTCGCCGTTTTGGCAGCAGCTAGCAAGCCCGTCTGCAGATGAAGCTCATGCAATGGAAGTAGACCCGCCGGAAGCTGAACGGCCGCTGTACATCAACGTGAACATGTCAGACACGAGCCTCCTAGTTCTGAACCTGGACGACGGCGCAGACACCAACCAGGACGTACCGGTCTATCACGTCCTTATCCCGACGCCTAACCGGTTCCGCAGCCAGTTCCGATGCGTCAGCACCATCGTCGACAGTGGTGCAGCTTCCTGCTACATCATCCCGACCGTCGTCCGTGACCTTCAAATCGAAACGATCCCGATCACCCGTCGTACCATCCGCGGAGCTGGAATCACCTCTACGTCAGCCATTGCTCGGTTCAGGATCAAGATTGGCGGCATTGTGCGGCCTATCGTTGCGTACGTCCTCGACCGCGACTGCCTCCGGTACGGTCTCGTCCTCGGCCAAGACTGGATGCGCCGCCACAACGCGCAGCCGGACTGGAAAACCCGGTCCTGGTACCTCACGGACCCGCACACCGAACAAACCACCCGGTTGGCCATGGAGTCGCCTCATCGGCTCATTCAGGACCAGCCGCCGCCTTATGTCATGCCGCCGCCGTACACGTCTTCACCCGAGCTCTACTCCGCGACATCAACGGAGCCGTTGGACTGCCTTCCCATGGACACGCCGCGACCACGCCGTGTTCCGGTACGTGAACAGCTCGCCCAGGCCGTTGGTACGCTTGGCGACAAGTTGAGGAACCTGGTGAAGAAGAGGTTCCCGAAGCTGTTCGGTACGAAGGTACGTTACGACGACATACCTACACGCCGTGTCATGCACACTATTAACACGCAGGGAGCCCAGCCGGTTCGTGCACAGGGCCGCCCGCACTCGCCGCCCGAGCACGAGGAAATCAAGAAGTTCGTCGACGACGCCCTTGAGGACGGACTTATCGAGCCTAGCACGTCCCCGTGGTCAGCACCCATCATCTTCGCGAAGAAGAAGGACGGTACTAACCGCCTGTGTGTTGACTATCGCAGGCTGAATGACGTGACCGTCAAAAATGCGTACCCGCTGCCACGCATCGATGACACGTACCAGCACTTCCACGGTGCCAAGTTCTTCACGACGCTCGACTTGAAGTCCGGCTACTGGCAGATCCCTGTCCACCCC
Organism: Ganoderma sinense ZZ0214-1; assembly: GCA_002760635.1. Taxonomy (NCBI): domain Eukaryota; kingdom Fungi; phylum Basidiomycota; class Agaricomycetes; order Polyporales; family Polyporaceae; genus Ganoderma; species Ganoderma sinense. The sequence continues at coordinate 2,125,372 of AYKW01000012.1, read as the reverse complement.
GAGTCCCGCGAGAAGACCGCCTTCACGACGCGCTTTGGCCACTATCAGTTCCGGGTTATGGAGTTCGGTCTGTGCAACGCACCGGCCACCTTCCAGAGCTTCATGAACGAGCTCCTCCGTCCCTTCCTCGACTGTTGCGTCATAGTGTACCTGGATGACATCGTTATCTTCTCTAACGATGAGCACAACCATGTCCTGGACGTACTCAATGTCCTCGGGGCCTTGAACGAGGCCGGCATCGTGCTTAACGAGAAAAAGTGCGTCTTCGCTCGTTCGAGCATCCTGTACCTTGGCCACATCATTTCTAACGAGGGGATCCGTCCTGATCCTGATAAGGTCAATGCAATCATCAGCTGGCCAACGCCGGACAACATCACGCGCGTCCGTGGCTTCCTCAATCTCGCAGGCTATTACCGCCGTTTCATCCCTGCTTTCGCGCGTCTCGCGAGCCCTCTGTATGACTTGTTGAAGGGTAGCCCTCGAAAGGGCGCACCTATCCAATGGTCAGCCTCCTGCGAGCACGCCTTCGAAACTTTGAAACACAAGCTTACCTCCTCTCCAGTGCTTGGTTACCCTCGTCCGTGGCATCTTTTCGTAATTGATACTGACGCGTCAGGAGACGCTATCGGCGGGATCCTGCACCAGTCCGCCGATCGTTTTGATGGGGGGGAAGAAGAAGGAGAAGCACGCTATCGTTTCAAAGAGTCAAAACTCCATCCTATTGCTTACGAATCGAGACGTATGTCACCCACCGAACAACGCTATTCCGCACAAGAGCGCGAGATGCTGGCAATCGACTACTGCTTGCAAAAGTGGCGGGGGTACGTAGAGGGGTCACCGGTCGTCGTCCGGACAGATCACGAGAGCCTAAAGTATTTCCTTTCGCAGAAACACCTTGGCCGCCGTCTCGCCCGTTTCGCTGACAACATCGCACACTTCGACGTGCGCATCATCTACCGTCCCGGCCGCAATCAGCTCGCTGCAGATGCCCTCTCCCGGCGGCCAGGAAACCCGGACGTACCCGACTCCGAGACCCTCGGTCCCCTCTTTGCGCACCCTCTCGAACCCGAGCCCGTTCCAATTGCGCACTTTGAAACCCTTGAAAAGTGGCGCCAGCAGCTCCTCGATGATCCCTCCTCGGAGCCGTCTCGACGCGGCTACGCGCTGCAAGACACACACCTGTGGCGAAAGGTCAGCAACGAATCCGGGGACATCATGGTACGCGTGCCCACCAGCTTGGAGGATGCGCGTAAGCTGATCCATGCCGTGCACGACCAAATAGGCCACCTTGGGGCCCGTGCCGTCCTCGATGCGCTCCGCGTACGTGCCCAGGTCCCGCGCGCGACCGACCTTGTCACAGATGTCGTGCGCCGCTGTGACCAGTGCCAATTCACCCGGCGCGAGGCTCCCGTTCCGCAGCACCTGCATCCGCTGCCCCGTGTCGATGCATTCGACTGCTGGGCATTCGACTGGATCGGCCCGCTCCAAAAGTCTGTAAACGGCAATCAGTATATCCTCACCGCGCTCGATCACGGATCTGACCTCCCGCACGCCACCGCACATGCCGCCCGTTCGCACACTGGTGCGCTCGAACTCCTCCGCGCACTCATCACCCAGTATGGCAAGCCGAAGGCGCTCCTCACCGACAACGGCGAGGAATTCCTCTCGTACCCCTTCCAAAACTATCTGCACCGCCTCGGCATCGAACACCTGCGCACCTCACCCTACCACCCGCAGACGAACGGCCGGCTCGAGAAGTTCAACGACAATCTTACGCAGACTCTCGCGTGGCTGGTGGCACCGGACCGACAGGAACAGTGGGACGATTACTTACCCGATGCCCTGCTCGCAGCGCGCGCGCACCAACACGTCCACCGGAGCTTCACCTGCCTTCCTCGCGTATGGCCGTGAAGCTCGTCTCCCGAGTGAGCCGACCTTCGATGTGTTGCGCCGCCCGCCTACTGACGATGAGGTTGCGACCTTGCAGCACGCACGTCTTGAGCGTGTTCGTGACCTATCACGCTTCCGCGGGGAAGCTAACATGCAAGCACTGCGTCGGCTCGAAGCAGCCGCAGAAAAACGCGAAGATACGTACCGAGACCGCGGTATCGGCATCGGCAGCCTTGTGCTGCGCCGTTCGCCCGAGGCCACCAAGTTGCACCCCCGTTGGGACGGGCCCTTCATTGTGCACGACCTAACTGACCGCAACACGTATCAGCTGCGCACCAAAAACGGCTACGTACTACGCACCTTGTACAACGCCGAACGCCTCAAGCCCTACAACTCCTCCGAGGCCGCACCCGGTTTGTGGTACTCCAGCGCCGAGTTGCAGCGGCGCGATGCCAAGTCTCGCACCGAGAACGACCTCCAGGCCCGTCGCATCATCTAGTTCAAGTTGACACGTCACAGCTACTCCCTCGTCAGCCGTAAAACCCACAAAACCCCACAACTGGTTAACACTTACTTCCTGTACAAGTATCTCGACCCTGAAGACAGCAGCCCTGCAGTGGAGACAATGGAGATGCCGAAGACAATGAAAAAGAGACTCGACAGAGCGAGGTTCGAAACGAGGGGATGGTGTTGGCGCAGACGATTGGCTGCGTCCGCAGTCGGTTTGTCCTTGTTTGCGCTCCACCCGATTGGGGACTCAACGTCCCAATGCTCCATGGATCGGTTCTCGACCCGCTGCGATGTCCCATCCGCAGGTTTAGTCCCATACTGTACGCCATTATGATACAACGTATGAGCTCACCGTATTGCTGACTCGACGAGGAAAACGGTGACGTAGTTACAGGGACTTTCATGTATATAAAGGTCCGGTTCAAGCCGTATGAAACCCCAGTACTCCGTCTTGTCCTCACGCCTGCCGGTTCAGACTCCGAAAGGACAGGGCGCAATCACAGGGATCTGCCTCCACGTGGATTAGGCGCCAAGGGTATGATCGTTTCTGTCCATGGCAGTCAATAGACTTAACGACCATCCACCTTCTCCCATCCCCAATCCCCCTCCGTCCCAGCATACCCCTCTCTTTCTCCCTATCAATCTCGACTCTAAGGCGGCAGGCTGCCCGTCTTCATTCTCCAGACACCGCATACCACCCTCTGACGATATCCCATAATGGCCACCACTGCTCCCCCAAGAGCCACGCCTGCCTCACGACGAACTCCTCCCAGCTCCACTCCTCCCCCGACGTCCTCCATTGCCAAGGGCGCAACCGCACGCTCAGCAGCCTCTCCACGTGTCTCCTCTTCTCTCAGCTCTCCCGCCCGTAGGCACTCTATAATCAAGCCCAACGGTGTTTCACCTGTTCCTCCTGGTGAGACCCGTGAGTCTCTGTCAGCCTCACTAAAGGAGGAAACGGAAAAGAAGGAGAAGGTATATTCACTCCCCAGCATAGGCTTCTTGCAGAAGTTCCTCACCGGCTTACCTTTGTCTAGCTGCTTGTCCAACTTCAAGACAAGGAGGCCACCATCACCCAGCTATCCGCCGACAATGATAATCTTACATCGGCCCTCAATGGTGCTGAATCTCGTCTTCAAGAGCTTTATGCAGACCAAAGTCGCATGGAGGAGGAGATGGCTGCCCGTATGGAAGTCGCCGAGAAGCTGCGCACTCAGGTTCGCGAACTAGAGAAGGAGAAGCGCGACATACAACGTAGATATAACGAACAGGTCGGTTCTAAATGCACATTCCATGGAAGAACCAGACAATGTTAACAATGGGTATAGACTGCCACCTTTGAGGCCGAGCGTCAGGCGTTCTACGACAATGAGCAACACCTTAAATCACGCATTCAATCCTTGACACAAACACGCAAACAACCGCCCCCCGTCCTTACGTCTCCATCCGTGGTATCTATTGCCGAATCGGAGACCGACGTCGAGGAACTACCCGCAGAAGCTGAACAGCCCAAGCAGGACCTCAACGATCCGGAGCAGGAACCAGCTGAGATGACTGCCCTTCGTCTAGAGCTATCCACCCTTTCCGTCTCCTATAACTCTCTCCAGTCTACCCTCGCTCTCCTTCAGACTCAGCTTCACGATCTCAAACGCGTGAACAATGAACTTCAGGAGGAGAATGAGTCATACAACATCCTTCTTCGCGAGAAGACCCTCAACGGCCAGTTCGATGTCCTGCGTATGGGAGGCACCCTCACAGAACCTAGTGATAGTTCCGAAGCCGGCGACGATGACGACAACCGCGACGCCGAAAGTATCCTCAGCAGGAACACCAGCAGCCGCAGCGTCCTCGACCCTGTTGATGAGCGTGACGAAAATGCGGAGGAGTTGGCAGGCGACCTTGATCCCGAGTTCCAGCAGGACGAATTGGAGCGCGAGCGCAAGGACGCAGAGTCCCCGGCCAGAGGCAACCCACGCAGAGGTGGCCGCAGGCGTACCACGTCGACCAACTCCCGTTCCTCCCCCGCGCCACGCGGCGAGTCGCTTGCCAACCTTCCCATCACAGGACCCGGTTTGGACCTCGCTGCAGAGCTCGGCCGTGCGGAGAACAAGGATCTCGTGGAAGGTCGTGCCTCCCTGGATACCGATCGCTCTATTCTCAACCCGAAGAACAAGCGTGGTCGGAAGAGCACGGACCGGAAGGTGTCCTCCATGTCCGAAGGCGCAGAAGCCACTGGTTCTCTGGACGACATCGAGGTCCTCAGGAGCGAGGTCAAGAATCTCAAGGATGCCAACAAAGCCCTGTCGCTCTATGCCTCGAAGATTATCGACCGCATCATCTCGCAGGAAGGTTTCGAGCATGTCCTCGCCGTCGATTATTCAGAGAAGGCTCCTCCACCCCCTTCCGCGAAGTTTACGACATTTGCCGACGCCATGTCGCACTCGCCAAATCCGGCTACGGCCTCACCTGCGAAGAAGGGCCGTCCACAATCCGCCATTTTCACGTCGTCTGCTGCCCCTTCCTCTCAACCGGAACGGCTCACTACCTTCGATGATGTTCGCGCCGCACGGGCCGCTGCGAAGTCGGCGGAGACCACCAACAGCCCGCCTGCCCCTGCACCGTCAACGCGCTCGTCACGCCGGTCGTTGTCATTCGACTGGAGGGGCTTCTCGCTCTTCAGCGGAAATGAGGGCGACAAGAAGGCGGACCCGCACAGCGCCCATCTCCGTCCGCTGACCCTCAAGGCTGGGACGAACTCGATAACCGGTGCACGGAAGCTCGACACCACCGAGGACGACGAGGACAGGCGCGAGCGCGAGCGCCTCCACGCAACGATGAAACTCATGGGCATCGAGAAGCCCATGTCTCCGGCAGTCCCGGGCTTGGGCAAGAGCTACTCCTCCCCCGCCGGTGAGGTCCCCGCGCGAACACCCATCTCCGCAAGCACGGCCACGCCGGGCACCGTTGCTCCCATGACGCCCACGACGTCATCGTCGCGCTTCTCGTTCTTCCGACGGACGAACTCTGACGCGTCCGCAAGATCGGCGCCGCCGACCGGGGCGTCGACACCGAACCTCACGCAGGAGGCACTTGAGCAGGCGGAGGCGGAGAGCACGCTCGCGGCGCTGGACGCGCACGAGCGCCAACTGAGCGACCAAATCGCGAAGGGTTCGCCTGGCGGGTTCACGGAGATCGTGCGCAGGAGCGGGGACCGGAGGAGCAGTCGCAGGAGCGGGAGCGGGAGCACAGTGTGGAGTGCAGGGATGAGCAAGGGCGAGGGCGACGACGATTAGACTGAAATTTGGAGGTGAGCGGGTGAAGAGGGTGGCTGCTGCTGCTGTATTCTGGATGCAACACTAGTGTGTTTCTAGATGGGAATTCGTGTTGTTGTCACTTCGGAGCGAGGTGAGTGTGTTCGGATTGTTGCGGATTTCGGCTTGCGGCATTAGCTATACACCGCATGGACTACCGGGTATGGGATACATGCACAATTGCCTGGAGCGTTCGAAGTTCAGGTACTTCGGCACCACTATATTGCCATTATAGTCACGGGTTTCGGTTCGGTTCTTCATTACGGTTACTACCACTTGTGTGTTATACCATCACACTATAACTCACGTTTTATTTTATGCGCTGACGTTTTCCTGGCTCTCGTTATGCAACCGTATGCCACTCAGTAGATCTTCTCGACAACATCCATACCCCGTATGATACAATACAACGACATCGCTTAGTGTACATAATACATATATCACCTTTTCGGTCCTTGGATTTTGACTCCGTCGGGACTCGCTATGATCACGGCACGTCGTGAGGAATTGCATGCGCAGGTCCGCGGGTGCCACCGAGTGGATAATGGAATGAGTGCATGGAAAAGGGGATGAAACAAGTCGCCGATGACAAGCGGAATTTGAGCGATTCGACGATACCCACGGAATCGAACTACGTTGCGGCGCAGGTGTCCAGAGTGACCGGAGGCGGGGTGTGGCCTGAGCTGTCCCAGCACGTCGGTCAAACGTTGAATGTTGAGCTCCAAGGCAGCGAGCGTGCAGCGCGTAGTGCACCGGCACTTGACCATTCAAGGTTCAGCTGGACGTCGAGGCCGCTGTTGGGGGCTCGTGCTTGAGGAGCGAGTTCTGCGCATGCGTGCGTATAGTCTGAAAGGGATTCGCTGCGAACTCCGGGGTTGCCAGGATCATGGGGATGCGCATACGCTCGACTTGTCTGGAAGAACGGGCGGCGTTAGCTTCCCCTCCTTCCCCACATGCACACACGGACGGAGAGCGTGTCTCAAACGCTTGTGCAATATGGATGCAATACGTACAGAGTTCGCTTTCTTTGACTTTTGCTAAGGGGGACGCCCTTCCCTTCGCCTATCTGGCCAGGCTTGGGCCGGGCCTTCTGTGGCCTCGATGCAGCGTCAGCACCCGCGTCATCGGTGGGGACAGAGTTTTGTATTGTTTCTGGGTTGCCGTCTTCCAAGGCGGAAATGGCGGCCTTGATCTCACTCATCCCCCCTGCGACCTGTTCGCGGGCCCTGCGTTTCAACCGGCGTTCGTGCGACTTGGAGTACGGAGATCGAGTCTGCTCCAATCCTGTGTACAGTCGCCATGTCAGCAGGTGAGCGCGGACGCCTTGAAATGGTGTGGTATGGACTGTGAATCCGGTGGGGTGGGGTGCCCGGGTGTAACAAGGTGCAGGGGAACGCAAGTGCAGGGTGCAATATGATGAGAAAACAGGGTCTTACGTTCCACGAACTGTTGGTGTTTCAATGCCTGCTTTTCCTTTTTCTTGAGGGTCGGGCGAGGCTCTTGGTCCGCTGCCATGTCTGCCAGGATCTCTGCGGCCTGATTTGCTCAGCTGAAACACCTAGGCTAGCCCGGAGGCGTACGAGCTAGTACTCACGGAGCGTTCTGCCTGTTCTCCTATGTCCACATGCTCGACAGCGTTGTCCTGGACAGCGAATTCCCGTTGGGAGGGGAGCCTGACGGATTGCTCGTGGGCACCGCTGCGCGTACGCCGTTCTTTGGGCTTCCTTCCGAGAGTGAGCTATTTGGCTTGTCTATTGCCCGCCATGACTCACCATATGGTGTCGTATGCCGAACACAAGCAGCGAGCGAGGAAGGAGTCGGGAGCAGAGGATGGATAGAAATCCAGTTGCAGATATGAAGACGCCTGTGGTGTAGCCGAGAAAGGAAATGACGTGCTCGCGGGGGGACAGTGGCAGTTGGCAGTGGGAGATAGGCTGAGTGACTCGTTCCCACCATATCTCCTCATCGCTCCCTCGACGCTCTTCAGCAATGTTTGTGTTTGGTGCTTGACGGTCTTGCCTCCTCATGGACCCCTCGTCTGTTCGTCCGCTTCGCTCTCGTTCTCGCGCAGAACCGAGGTCACGCGCACTCGCACAAATCGACCAGCGAAGGAACTACTTGGTTGGCATCTTTCTACTACTATGTGTTGTGGTGCTATGGACCACGTCGAACTTCGTGACACAAGTACGTTTCATTCCATGGATTCCAACGTGTCGCGTAATACGGTTTCCCAGGATTTGTTCCAAGGCGGCTATGAGAAGCCATTCCTGTACGTCTCCCCCTCTGCTACACCTCGAATACTCCTCAATTTCGTACAAAGGGTCACATACCTCAACACCAGTGCGTTCGCACTGTACTTACTCCCCTTCGCCATTCGCCGGGCCCAATCCAGGAACCATAAGAATGCCGAGGGCTGTGGGTAGGTCGACCGGGTATGTCAAATTACCTTGTGCTCAAGCCATCGTTTCTAGGAGAGAGGCATATGAGCCACTCTTGACTCATGCCGAAGCGGCTGAAACATTAGGGGTTACAGTATGTCTTGGATTCTGATATTCACCGCCGCCTATGTGGACTGATTTGCGGCTCAGAACACCCAAGATACGCACTTAGACGGCGGCGGCGGCGGCGACCAATTTTCGCAGCCGTTGACTATTCGGGAGACCGCCCATCTTGCCGCTGTGTTCTGTCTGTTATGGTTCATCGCGAACTGGACAGTGAATGCCTCGCTCGACTACACTAGTGTCGCTAGCGCGACGATCCTGTCCAGCATGAGCGGTGAGCACCGATTCCACTGACTCATTCCGAGGATGCAAATTCGTACTCATGCAGGAACAACGGGCCCGGTCGTATTTGCTTCCGTTTAGGTTTCTTCACTCTGGGCATTGGCAGGATCTTCAGAGTAGAGAGCTTGACATTAATCAAGATTGCCGCTGTTATCGCCAGGTATGTGGCAATGTCTTGGGCATCCCCTTGTCCAGCTGACTGTTGCTTGCACATGTGCTCATGGCGGGAGTACTGACGCACATCTACATAGCTTCTTTGGTGTCGTACTGGTCTCCTTCTCGGACTCGTCGCAGCCGCAGTCGCTCGGACCTACGATCCCGTCCGCGGGTATGTCATACCTGCCATCCATGCCAATCGTTGGTGATGTGCTTGCGCTCCTCTCGGCCCTCTTTTACGCGCTATACGTGACATTGCTCAAAGTCCGCATTCGGTCCGAGTCGCGCATCGACATGCAGCTGTTTTTCGGATTCGTTGGCTTATTCAACATCCTGGCGTGTTGGCCGATCGGCGTTGTATTGCATCTCACTGGCGTGGAGCCGTTTCAATTGCCCCATACAAGCAAAGTAGTGACGGCCTTGTTGATCAATGTGCGTATCAATTGCCTGGCGGCGCAGCAATGTCGGTGCTCATATTTGTCTTTATTTTAAATCACAGATGGCCATTACCCTCTCGTCAGACTATATCTACGTTATTGCGATGCTGAAGACCACGCCGCTAGTCGTCACCGTTGGGTTGAGTCTTACGATGCCTCTGGCCGTCTTGGGAGACTTTTTCTTGGGCCGCCCTGCGAAGGCCCAAGTAGTCATCGGGGCGGTGATCGTCGTTTCTAGTTTCCTAGCTTTGGGTCTCGATGACTCTCGCCATGCAGACGACCATGACCTCATCTCCAACAATCGAAATCTAGAGTCAGGAACGGGCGGTGAACTGCTAGAGGAAGAAGTATCTTTGTCGGAGTAGTATTGTACATACTTATTACTCCGGTACCGGGAATTGTACTAGCTCATGTAAGTACTAGCGTAGGATCGGTTAAAGCATCTTCTCGGTTTCTGCTGTTACTGTAAGTATTCGCCCCCTATCACATCTTGGATCTGCTGTTAAAGATAAATCGACTACGTGTTCCCGTGTTTACGGCGACACGACCAAAACAGTGTATGTTACATGACAAAGAGGGCTGGAATAAGGGTCCCGGTACTGTAAATGCGGATTCCGGAACCAGTTCCGAACGAAAGTCCCTGAAATTAGTCGGAATGTACGGTAATAGCGGTAGTACTACAAGGGGAGTCATGGCGTCGGAGTAACGATACAGATCACATAACGGGGTGCAAGAAGAGAAGCTGTGCGGAATGCTGTGGAATGCGAATAGATAGGAATAGATGTTAGAAATCCGGCGGCGAAGTGGGTCTGCGAACACAACGCCCGGCGCGAGGGCACTGCGACCTCAGCGCGAAACGCCGTATGCGCGGTCGAGCTCGGCCCTGAACGCGTCCTCGACAGCGCGCCGGCGAATGTTGCCCTTGGTAGCCGTCCGGGGGAGGGTGTTTCGCGGGACGACGAGCACGAACTGTGGCAAGACGATGCGCTCGTGCATGTAACGTCGCGCATGGAAGGGCCGGATCCGGCGGACGATGTCCCGCTTGAGCTTCTCGGGATCCGTGCTCGCGTCTGTGGGCTCGACGAACAGCGCGGGAGAAGGTCTGCCATTGCCCGTCACGATGCACGCCGCCACGAGGTCGGCGCACGTGGCGAGGACATTGTCCTCGATCGCCTTCGTGTCGCAGCGGAGCGAGTTCTCGCTCTTGATCCAGTCGTCGTTCCGGCCCCGGTAGAGGTAGTGTCCCGGGGTGACCTCGACGAACAGGTCGCCGGTGTGGTAGTTACCGTCCTCGTGCCGCAGCGAGCGGTCAGGGCAGTCCGGCGAGTCGGCGTGCACGATGAGCTCGACGAGCTGCCCGTTGGCGTTGGCATACGCAGTTTCCGCCTCCGCACCTGCGGCGGAGTCGGCCTCTCCATCAATGGGGACAAAGAGATACCTGGAGCCAGGAACGGGGGTGAGAGTGTGCGAGTCCCTTGAAGCCATCTGCGCATCCGACTCCGGGGTGACGAGCATCGAGCCGACCTCAGTGTTTCCGTAGCAGTTCATCAGCTTGATCCCGTTACTATATACCCACTCCTCGTCCTCGGGCGACATCATCAGCCCAGAGATCAGGATGTTGTCGAGGCTCTGCAAGAGGGCGAGGAGCTTGTGATTATGCCGAGAATTGCGAAGGTGTTGGCTCAGGAACGTGGGGAAGATGTTAATGCGCGAGAGACCACATCGCTGGAACATGTCGACGAGCTCGTCAGACGAGAATGCCTGCTCGGTGAACTGGACTGTGCACGATCCGTGTTGGATCATGCCGGCAAGCATGAAAGATTGGCCGAAATGGCACATGCTTCCCCTAGATTGCAAGCGACATTCAGAGTGTGGCCAGGCGTAGTCATGAAATGTACTTACATCCAGACAGTGACATCCTGCCGACCGTTGCGAGGTTGCCTCGGCTTCATGTGCCCATGGATCTTCGTGAGCGCAAAGTCCCACCAAGAATAGCTGACGGGGACGAGCTTTGGCCGACCTGACGTTGAACCAGATGTGTGGAAGATCATAAGGGTGTCGTCGCCATTGGTGCTACCCTGGTTGGGCGAGAGGGATGCTTCGGGGTATGGCAAAGTCCGTGCGTCAACAGCGGTGAAAGTCGGGACGGGGGCATGGTCGAGAACGGACGCGTATGAAGAATCGTAGATGAGGGCGTGGCCATTGGACTTCTCGAGAAGCTCGAAAATAATATCAGGGTTCGGTAGGCGCAGTGAGAAGTACTGCGGAATGTAACCAGCACGCGCGATACCATATATATGAACGGCATCCACGTAGGTCACACCACCGAGCCTATGGGAATGAAGTCAATCACGCGTTGACTACAGTTGCGAAGAGAGACGTACCATAGACCAACGACAGAACGAGTGCGAACTCCACAAGCAGTGAGTTCCCGTGTCCAATGCCTTGCGAATCGCTCGACATCTTGCCAGAACTGGCTGTAGGTGACGATGTCCCATTCCAAGATCTTGTTGGTGTTGGGATCTGTGCGCGGGGTGCGGAAGACGGGTGAGTCAGGATAGCGAGCAGCAGACTGCTCCAGTACAGTCAGGTGAGTCCGATATGAAGCCATGGTAGGTTGGTATGAAGAATGAGTAGGGCCTGAGCGGATTTGACTCGGGACTTATATAGCGAGAATGCGTGCATAGGAAATATGACTGAGCCGTGGTGATCTGGCGGTGTGGCGGGGGTGGCCGGGGTGTCAATCTCAAACGCTCTATACAGAATAGCCAATGCCAGAGCAATATCTCTAACTAAGAGATGCCTCCAACAAACCAGCGTACGGGGACCACTGTGTCGGGCAGATGATGGAACGGAGGGATCAGGGCGAGATCTCGACTGCCGGAAATCTGTCGCCGTCTTGAAACTAGACAGAAACGGCTCAATGGACGATGGGAACGAAGATGTCATAGTGATTTGCCGAGTCAGCACGGGTGCCACTGCCTTTTGCCTCCGCCAGCGCCGCTAGACGAGTCATGATGCTAATAGCGAAACCATACAAGGTGAATGTCGCAATTAACTCGCCCTCGGGTGAGGACGAGACGGATCGCTATCTGTGACAGATGACTAGGTCAGCAACCGGTAGACCAAGTCCGAGGCACAGCAACCAGTAGCAAGCGAATACGGGAGAGAGAGAGGCAGTGAGCCCAAGTTGGCGGCGCGGAGTAAGCGCGGGCAGGCTGAGAGGACTGCCGGAGTTTCCGAGCGACGATGTCGCATGTCGCAATGTTCGGCGATGGAGAATCCTTTGCAGTGCGAGGGCGACGAATAGACGTCGGCCTCGGATGTTTCTGTAACACGCTATCACGTTCTCCGAGGCGTTTTACAGTACAAGGACTGTGACTGTGGTCATCATCTGTTGCCGTAGACGGGCGGGTAAGTTGCACCGCCGGTGACACAGCTCTTCCTCGCGGTAATCGTGGATGCGGTCAATGGACCTGTGTTCCTGAACACTTTAGGCTCAGGATGAGTGCTGCGTTGCGAAATCTACGGAGTGGATATCAGCAACCGCGTTTTACAGCTTCAGGCTGCTTGCTACCGCCCGTCTCAGTCTGTATGGGTAGGGCTTAGGTACCTGCGTCAGCCATCTACAGAACAGGTTCGCCGTTCGTTAACTGCAGACAGCATATCCTCGGACGTCCGTAGCGTTCCACGTCTAACAAGGCAACAGACTTGGCCTCTCCTAACATGCTCGCATTTGACCCGGCCGCACAGTGACATAATGCATGTGCACATGCGTCAAATGCGACGGCGCGGCGAATGACATGGATACTTCATCAATGCTATATGACTTTGTAAAGGAGGGGTTTCGCCGCAAACCTGCTTTCATCAGAGGTCCTGCTACACAAAAACGGGCCACATCCTGGACGGTGGTGTGGAAGGACAGCGCGGCAGAATAGATGCCTGTGCAGGGATAAAGTTGGGACTGCACCTCGGATGATCGTGTGGCACGCAATGGAATTGCGCGGCGTCGGAACGAAAACGAATGGCATCTTCGGCTTTCAAGGGATTCGGGTGCGTCGTCAGGCCCAAAGCTCGATGGATCCAGCCCCGGTAATTAAAGTAACATCCGATCGTAGGAGGCGTCGTGTTTCCGAAGACAGCAAGAATCGCCATTGACGAGGAATGTACTGGCACATTGGTGGGGTTGTTGCGGTGTCTTGGCAGTGGGTAGCCGGCAAGGCGGCGTCGATGGGGATAGGAGGCGGAGGTTGCATGGAGACGGAGCGGTGTGCATTGCGAGGGAAGAGGTGAGGTGGGGGACATGGGACCAAGAGACTGAGACTGAGACTGAGACTGGGAGACAGTCGCGGGAGGAGGCTGAGGTCCAGTTGGCGCCTGGGCGGAAGAGGCCGAGAGCGCGGCGAGACGCTAAGTCGAGGTCGTCGTTCTGCTCGTTAGCCTCAGTCTCGTCGCCTTCCTCGCCCTCAATTTTGCATGTCCCTGAACTTCCTCTCAAACGCGACGTAGCACCTCCCCCGTGCACAGGTGCGTTTGCTATTCTTGCACGGCAAAAATGGCTCCCTGACTCGCGTCCAGCTCACGGCGGTGACTTGGGGATCTCGCCGTCCCGTCATCCTGGCTGTCCATGCACTGGAGAGTTGGTCGGAATTTCAGGCATCTATCCCAAGCCGCACACAGCTTCCTCGAGAGAAGTCGTACCCTCATTCATCCCCCATGTGTCATCGCAAAGCCCATTCATTCCACTCCTCGCATTCTATGGCCGCCAGCTGTAGCTCCGAAGCTCAGACATTCTCATGCATCGACTGTGGAATCCACGACCGCTCCTTTAGAGGACACCAAACGAACGCATGCAGGCGAAAACGCGTTAGATTCATTTCTCCGTCTGGACAGGCCGTTCGAGGAGGGCGGATCCAACTTGGTACCTCTTGTGCCGCCGCCGGAAGTTCTCTCCATCCTCGCAGGTCTCTTCGTCCAGTATCCCTCCAGCTGTACCGTTTCCAACTTGCGCCGAGCTCAAAGTACATGCGACCTTACCACGTATCTGCGACATCCGCGGGCCTTTGCTATCGCACTCCACTTCCTCGAGGAAGGCGAACCGGATCGAGCCCTTTGGCTCCTACGCCTCGTTACTCAAATCGGCGCCAGCTGTTCGCCAAAAACCTGGAATCACTTGACCACCAAGGTCGCGGAGCTCCAGGAGTGGAGGGGCGTCCGCAATCTCGCCGGGCTCGCAAGGCAGCAGTTGGGCTTTACCACAGTCAAGTTGCTGAATTGGAGATTGCGGGCGTGGATGGAGAACCAGCGATACGTCTCGGTGCCGGATGTCTTGGCAATGTTCCAAAGGGAACACGTCAGCCCGTCGCGGTTGACGTATCACCTTCTGGTAGCAATGCACCTCCGCAATTGCGACTTGGCGGCTGCGCTCACCGGTTTACGGACTATGGAGTCCGCTGGGTTTCCCGTGACGGCGAAAACCTGCGCCATCATAGTGCTCGGGTACCGCTCGTTTGGACTCACCCCCTCGATCAGAGCCCAAGCTCTCGCTACGATAGGCACGGGGGACGACAAGGTATCGAGTCTCGTTCTCAACGGCCTTATCCACCTTTTGCTAGATGCAGAGGATGTGTCGGGGGTTGTAGACGTTCTCTCTTCTGTCTCGGAGAATGGAGGCCGTCCCTTCAGCCATGGGGCAGGTTCCACCCGGGGCGACGACGCTCGAGCGGGTCCTTCCGTGGCTCCAGTGACTCGGTCTACTCCCAGAAATCTTGTCAACGTTACAACCTACAATATCCTGCTCAACCACCTCTCACGTCAAGGCGACCTTGCAAGGGCTATGCACGTTCTGCAGCAGATGCACGTCGCCGAGGTCCTGCCTGATAGCAATACAGCCGCTGCGTTGGTGCGATTGTACTTCTCTGCAGGCTATCCCAACGACGCTTTCCACGTTATCGCTAGTGTCCTTGGAGACTACCCAGAGGCCATTGACTTCCTCGTCTCTCTTGGTTTCCTGAGGTCCACTCTTCCTGAACTCCCCATTCCGCCTCCCACCCCGCCTACTACTCGCATTTTCAACGCTCTCCTGCGAAGCGTCAACAGGCGGCACGAATTACAAGATTTCAACGTAGTGCTCACTGCGATGCGGGCTGTGAAGCTGGACCCGGATAGAGCCACGATTCGCATCGTTCTTTCTGCCTTGCGCCCATATGTACGGCCCGGAGAGTTGGTCAGGATTGCGCGCCTTTTGCAGTCCGGAGGTGTTACACCCGCTAAGGAGCATCTCAACGTCCTCCTAGGTGCGATGTTATTGCATGAACGGGCTACAAGCCACCCACGAGGGTGGGATCGGTCCCTACCGTCCGCTCACTCATCCCCCTCTAACGCTTCTCCCACTTCGCCCTCGGAAAGCTTCGCGCCGCAGCCTATCGCTGGTATCACCTTTTCCCGTCTTCGAAAGTCCGCCAATCACCTCCAACCCATCGTCCAGTCGCTATCGGGCCGCGGCGTGCGAGGCGATCGTGCTACTTTCGCCTTGCGCATCAAGCACCTCGCAGTGGTTAAGCGTGACCTCGAGGCCGCCCGCGAGCAGTTCCGCACGATGGTCAAGCTCGGCTTCCGCCCCAACCGGTACCATTTTGGCGCGCTTATGGAGGGCTACGCCGCGACGGGCGACCTCCGGGGCGTGATGGGGGTCATGCAGGCAGCGGCGGACGCGGGGCTCAAGCCGGACGTTAAGATGCACACGATCCTCATTGCAGGGCACGCCCGCCTCGCCCGCACGAGGGGTGCGTTAAAGGCGTTCCGCGCCATGCTCGCCGACGGTGTCCGTCCCGACGTGCCCGCTGTCGATGCGCTCGTCAGCGCGTTCTTCCGGAGGCGTGAGTACGGTGCCGCACGCCGCCTCCTCCTCCGGCTCTGGCCTCAAGTGGCGCCGCTACCCGACTGGGTTGTCGATGTTCCGCTCAGGGAGCTCGCGCGCGCATTCCGCGCATTGCATCCGGCGAATGCCCAGGCTCCGAGGATGTCATCAAAGAGAAGGAGGCGTGTGGTTCGTCGGATGGTGGATAAGTTGTTGCCACGGGGAGGGGGGAAATCTTTGTCAATGCGTGGGGCGAAGGAGGCTACGGAGGCTGCTCGTAACATTGTATCGATCGATACGGATACATCAGCAGAAGTACAGTAATGCTACAAGGGTCTAGGTTCTGCGTATTCCTTCTTGCGTGGGTCGATCGTAACGCATCGGTACTGCATCGGTGTGCCCGTTTGACGACATGGCATGGACGCAATGAGTCTGACCTCAGACATTCGACCAGTGCGGGTAAGGTACGAAGCATGTGGAGTGTCTAAATTCTAAGGGAAACATGCATGTGAACTGCGAACAGGGGTAGAATACATGGGGGTGGACGCCTGGTACCGGAAGTGAAGGTATAAGCTTAAACGTAAATTATACACAAGAAGAGCTCGAGGTAGGAATGCATAGATCAAACTGCTACCGAGCTACTCACAATGCTACGGCTGAGCAAACCTGGCGTCAAGCAGACGGAGCGCATCACGGACTCCGTCCGCCATCACCTCTCGAACCCTTTGTCTGCCGCATTTAACCAAGACATCCTGCGGGACTAGTTGGGGGGGCGATGACGTTCCGCTTCCACGCGTACGCTGCCGTTCGTGATACTGTGCATGCGGATCCGTTAGGATGATGGATTGGCTGTCGAACGGCTGGGCGAAGGTAGTCGGAAGTCCGAGTCCTAAGCCCGGAGACACACCACGCTCTGGGGTGATGGAGCCCGGAGCGGGAGAAATCTCGACGCGGGGACCTGTGCACTTCGACCGGCGCGCGACGACCTCGGCCAGGAGCGACAGGTCCGTGAACGCGGCGTTAGGATGGTTCTTGAGCTGTCGCCACGCCGCGTCACAGGGGATGGTCTCGGATGTGCTGAACGCCTCCGACATAAGCAAGGACGACGTAAGTTGTGCGGCCGTCGGTGCCATGGCGGAGCTCGACGCTGCTGTAGGGGAACCTGAGACCGCCAGCCTCATGTCAGGGTTAGCCAGCCCGCACGTGGCGGGGTTACCGCAACAGCCGCCGCCGCTACCTGACGCCGCCGAGCAGCCGCCCCCTCCGTTGGAATGACAAGGACAGTCTTTGCATGGAGACGACGCTGCCACGGACTGACTGATAGCCGCGCAGAACGCCTTGCCGAAAGCATCATCTGCGCAAGCTGGGCAGTTCGAAGGGTCGCCGGTGCAGGATGGAATCTCCGGATTTGTCGGTTCTGGGGCGGGGAGGGTGATCGGGAAGATGGGCTGCAGGGAGGGATTGGGCGCGCGGCGGCGCAGGGGGACTGGGGGCTGGTAGGCGGGCAGGTTGTCTAGGATGGAAGACTGGGCGACATTAATGGGGGAAGAGGACATAGGCACGGGATTCTGGTCGTTGTTCTCCATCTTCATTGAAGAAACTGCCATACGTTCCGCGACCTGTTGGAGGGCCAACTCCCGACAGACGCAAGGAGTATTCTCGCTGCAGAACCCGCAATCGAACGTGTCGAGGGTACCTCCGGGTTCGAATAGACTTGTCTTTCCAGATGTAGCAAGTTCGAAGATGCCGTTAAGGCCGAAGTTCTGAGAGAATAATTGTGTGTCGCGCGCGGACGACGGCATGGGGGAGAAGCTAGAATGGGCATCGGAGTCGGCGGAAGACATAGCTGAGGGGGACGATGCATAGACCACCGGTGTGAATGATGTCTGAGCTAGGCTGGAGAGGGCATCGAACGAGGACCTGGATCTCTTCTTCGCGGGGGACTGGGAACGATCGTAGGGTGGTTGGGGGGAGAACTCGTCGCGCGGCCTCTTGGAAGAAGCGCGTTCGGCCTCATATTGAGCGACCTTCTCCTTGAGAAGGGCATTCTCTGTGCGCAGCTTGTCGTTCTCTTCCTTAAGGCGCTTCGCGATGTTTTGAAGCGCGACGTTCCGCTCTATTTCCCCTTGCTCGTATTGTTGCACACGAGCCTGGAGCTCTGCGAGCTGGGACTGCTTACGCTCTCGGAAGGCACGCTGGGCAGCCCTGTTGGGGTGCGTCAGGAGCCAGGCGACGGATGGTAGTATACAAGGTGCTCACCTGTTCTGAACGCGACGGCCCTTGGCATCGGTCTGTAAACGCGACGGTCGGGTAAGCATCGGAACATTGGCGCCGACGCGTTTGGGGATGCACGAACCTCGGCACCGTCCTGAGGCGGAGGGGCGACGTCCTTCTTGGGCTTCCGTCCGGGTTTGGGCTTTGCTGGGATGACCCACTCCTTGGAGGCTGGATCCGGGGGATGTGAGAACGCGGGATGGAGGCATGGAAAGAGCGTGACGCACCGGTGGCCCAGAGGGTAGTGGAGGAGGAGGCGGAGTCGGTGGGGGTTGGTGGGGCACTCATCGCGGGGGTATGCGAGGAGTGAGCGCGACACTTGCGGTGAGAGGAAGGGGTGCGGACGCTGGGAACGGCGGGGGCAAGTTTTATGGAGCCGCAAGGGCGGGTTAAGTAACTGATTAGATAGCCCAGGACGACCGTCGACGTCTCTCTTTTATCAGGGCCCCCGCGATAATCGCAGACGCCCACGCCAATCTGGATCGGGCCCTCGGCGCCTGCGACGGCAATTGCCCCACAGGGGTTTGGGATTGGCCAGCGCAGGGCCAGCGTGCCTCCCCCGGCTTGGCTACGAGCTGTCCCTTGCTTCCGTTCGCTCCCAACGTCTCTTCGACGGCTCTCTTCAATGGCCCAATCCGGTTTCGTCCGCGCAGAAGGCCTTGGCCCGCTCGCGCTCGTGTCTCCCGGAAGACATGCCTCGCATCCTCGCCGTCCGCACGTGCCGCCCCGCGCGCTGACTGACTCCTTCTGGACCTCCGTCCGTGCAGGGCCCTCGGAGCGTTGGGACGAGACATATCTCCAGACGTCACTCCAATTCCGAATTCGTTGGCTATAGATGACATGAAGTCTGTGAGAGCTGCGTGTTGCTCCGATTCTCCGTGGAAAGCAAGCCGCTGCGTCTCCAGACGTGAATTCCGAATAGCAGGAGTACCGCCGCATGCCACCCTCAGGCTCCATCTGTGATGCCCTCGGACAGCTCCTTGATACGACCAGACACCTCTTTTTCCTCTCGACAGCCTCGCCCTGGTATCCTTTCCAGCATATTCTTTTGTCTCCTCACCAAGTGGTCTGATACCTCTATGTCTGAATCGTCCGCAGGTCCTGTCCACGTCTCCTCAACGAACCCGGTTTATTTATTACGGCATCTCGAGCGCCACCCCAGGCGTTCACCCAGCGCCCGGTGTTCATATTCAACCAGTTTTTTGACTGCCCTCCCGAGCGGGTACGCATTCAAGCTCCATTGCGTCCGGCGGTCGCGATGCTCACGACCAAGCGAAAACCATGTCTCCACGATGCTTGTCGCCATCATCGTCGCGCTGGAACAACTCCCCGTGAAAGGCGGGACTGTCCAACTAACACAATTTCAGGAGACATTCACACGGCCAATATATTCATCACCAAACCCGTCCTCCCAGGTCATGCAAAAACTCTGCCTGGCATGCCTGTTCCGAAGGCTATCCGTCTGCGCCTCGATATGGATGCTGCGGTGCACCTATATGTTCCAAGTCAATTGGCTGCGACGAACCAGGCAAGTGTTACGAGAACAGCCACCCGAACATCCTCCTCGTCGTTCGCCCAGTTCCATCTAGCCTGAATCTTTCTCCACTTATTATTAGCAGAGGCGACGGGTCAACGTGACGTCAAAACCTTTTCCTTTCGTGGATCCCACCGCCCTACCCCGTCCCTGTCACTTACCCTGAGTCTCTAGGTTGATCACCATGCAATCTGACGTCCTTCGGCGGATGTCTTGACGGAACGCCGACCGGGCCGTTTGCGGTCTAGCACTCAACCTCCTTGCGTTAAGGTCGCAGCGCCACTATCTGCGCAATACCTAACGATGCATCTCCCGCGTACGCTCTCACGCACGCTACCCCAGACGGTGGATAATTGTCGTGGTGTGGTCAGAACCATTTATTTGCCCCTATCTCCCAAACACTTGGAGAATCTATCAAATACCCCCGACCCCGTCGCTTGACACCGCCATGGCGCTGTGGACTGTATGAGGTGGGAACCTCTTTATGTGTATGACTGCTTATCTCCCCTGGGGCCCGAGATGGTGACTCGCTAGACCGCACATGCCCCCTTCTGGCGCGGCGTATGGACATCGAGCATGATGCGATGCCATTAAATGTCTTGTCGTGATGCCCCCGCTTCCGAGATTATCATGAGCGCATGGTACCTCTTCCCATCGCATTCGTTGTGAACTTCTCTGATCATGAGCTGACTGAATAAATTCAGTCGCGTCCACAGGAAGTTCGCGAAGCAGTGATTGAGTGCGGGCGAGCTCTCGGGTCCTCGCATGGTTTCTCGACGGTGGGGTTTCGTCGACCTCTTCTCCTCTTGCGGTGCGTCCCGCCATTCTCATGCTGTTCCGACTGGCAACGGCCTGTTGAAGCAGGTGTGGATGCGTAAGTTGTGTGCCAAGGCCGAAAGCCTCCGAATGACTGAATTGCCATATGGGAGAGGCTATGAACAATGATCTTATGCGATGCGCTATCCTACAACCGTCCAAAACTTCTTCATGGTCAAGACCGTTGTTCGTACTTAAGTTCGGCCGAAGATGCGTACCGGTCAAACACCTTATTAAATAATATTGATACCAGTACTTCCGTACTTCGGACACACTCCTTTCATTCTACTGTGGGGTGCTCCGTGCTCGATATATCCCTCCCACACGGTGGCATGTCGGTGGCTGTCAGCTTTGTATTCCATATATCAGTCTTCGAGATCGGCAAACATACAAGGAACATACGGAGGGAAGTCTTCGTTTCGGATTGGCAAGTTGAGCCCGGTCCGGGAGTCTGTTGGACCGGGAACAAACGTCGCCTCTTACCTTAATGTACACAACCAGGCCCAAGAGCATGCGCTACGAGGGCCGACAGATCCGCTGATCTGATCAGCGCGATTCCATATGTTGTCTTACTTGCTGACGCTGCGAGGAGACCCGAGAGATGGAGGAAGTCGGGATTGACGAAGCTTCGCGGAGCTGCACGCCATTCATCCTCGTACGAAGCGAGGAGGATGGACATCTGGCTGGCTAGCACTGGCGAATTAAGCACGCAAGTCTCGGAAGTTTGCGGGCGTTCAGTAGATGGTCATGGTTGTAAATTGGCCTAAACTATTTCCCGAAAGTTGTTTGTTTGTTTGACAGGGTCCGCCGATGTTGTCAGCACGAGCGCACGTCGGTGAGTCGCATATGATACGTGCCGGTTGAGCTCGATCGGGGACGTTCGTAGCCCATGGAGTCGTTGGGAAACGGGTGTTGTTACTGTGCCCCGGTCGTCAACGTGTGCCGGGACATAGTGCGGAGATTGCCTTCGCCGGCGGCATGGTTCAAGTTTGCGCCTAATAGCTTGAGTGGCATTGGGGTACCGGTGTTCTCGCTGCGGTCTATGTCTTCGCACCCATTCGAGGAGTTCTTCGGAAGGAGACGATCCCCCACCCCGTCGCCTCCCGTGCCTGTTTTCATGGCTCTTTCTGGACCGAGGCGAACCTTCTCCCGAAATATCGCGAGCGGCCAGAGGATCCCGTGAACCCATGCTCTCAGGGCCACGATGGCCTCCGAGAGCTATAGTGGGGTCTGTTCGACTGCGAACTCTTTGCGAGGTGCCACAGGCAATGCTCCAGCCCACCGGCAGCACTTTCGTGAGAGATTTTCAGGACATTCCACGTAGTAGCGCACGATTGCATGAACGTCGGAACCTAACAAAGCCAGTGTATCAAACCAGGGAGAGTCTGTCCTTCTCTATTCCATCTGGAGGAGCAACTAACCCGCCTTAGGAATTATTCGCACACGGGCAACACATGCCCTCTTTCGCAGAGCGAATTCCGATAATGTCCAAACTCTGGAGTTGGACGCGGTTCAGATGCTGCTCAGATAATTCGATACCGACGCCTCGCCCGCTCGAGACTTGTCTCATATATTTTTGGAACGGATAAGTATCCAGCTTGTTTGTCGCCCAGGGAAAGTATACTGAACGGCAGACGCTTCGATCCAGACTGAGAGGGGCGAGCAGGGCGCGAGTGTTGGCTCAAGACTCGAGTTGCCGGCGAGCGCGGGTTCGCGCGACTGTCACGCCGTGCGGCTGCCGGATGACATCGAACAACGAGTGCGGGGCCAGCATCACACACGTGCGCATCCTCCTCGCCTGTTCGCCCCTTCCGAGCGTGGTCGGTTTCCTTCAAGTGGGGCTCGTCGTTGGTCAGTCGTTGCTCGTGCCTGCAACTCTGGCTTCCGGGTCAATCATGTCTGATGCCGGTGCTTACGCGCGCCGCGGAACGGGCACCATATACAGGTCGGCTTCCCTTGTCGCTGCTGTCGCTCAGTCCCTTGACTTCCCTACGCCCACCATCATGGCAGACTCTCCGCAGAAGGCGGCCGATGCCAGCACGGTCCAGGTCCTCGCGCATGGAACTCCCGATGTCAAGCAGCAGACGGCAGCCCCGGAGAGCTCGCAGCAGGCCAGTGCGGCATCCAGAAGGGCCGCACTGAGTGCGTACATGACTATCGCTGCTGCGGCATTTGGTCTGATATCGGATGGCTGTAAGTGCGCCTTTCTCTATTCATTGCATCGTATCTCTCTCGCGACCTGACCTGAGAGAATGATCTGATGTTCTGCAGACCAGAACAACCTTATGACAATGTCCAATGTCAGCTGCGTTCACATTTGACGCATGTTCCGTGCGCAATCTGACGATCGATATTGCTTGTCGCCCGCCAGGTCGTCTTCAAGAAGCTCTACCCCAAGGAGTACACGTCCGACGTTTCAACTCGCGTATCGAACGCTCTCCTCGTGGGTGAGCGCACGGAATGTCAAGGTTTGAAGTGGCGTACTGCGAGACTGAAACCTTGGCATCCGCCGGCTTTCCCAGGTGCGGTATTGGGCCAAGTCTCGGTCGGTCTGCTCTGCGATAGAATTGGGCGCAAGGCAGCGCTTGTTGCCACCACGCTGCTCATCGTCGTCGGCGCAATTCTGGGGACCGCCGCCCACGGCGCGAACGGCAGCGTGCAGGGCCTCTTCTGGTTCTTGACAGTTGCTAGAGGCATCACCGGTGTTGTGAGTATGATCATGACGTCCTGTGCGGTATTCTTGTATCTTGCTCAAATCGGTATCTTGCGCAGGGCGTCGGAGGAGAGTATCCTGCTTCTTCGACTAGCGCCAGCGAGGCCGCCAATGAGAAGGTGCTGAAACAAAGAGGGCCCGGTGAGCTATCGTGGACCTCATCACTGCGCCATCACACGGAGCTCATATTCTTCGGTGCAGTGTTCATCATGGTCACGAACTTCGTATTGAGTGTACGTACGCCAACGTTAGGCGTCGCTTTGTCATGGTCCGATTTACTGACGGATCCATTAGTTCGGTGGTCCCTTGGCAGTGTCCGTCTTCCTCATAGTTCTCTCCGCCGCCGGCGAAAACCACCTGCCTACGGTTTGGCGTGTGTGCTTTGGCATTGGCATCATTCTGCCTTTGACAGTGTTTTACTTCCGGATGCGGATGTTGACGACGCAGTTGTAAGTGACAACGTTTCCACGGCTGCGACCTTTTGCTGTCGACGTTAACTGCGTATGCATGTGGCGCTGCCAGGTTCCGGAAGGGGGCTATCAAAAGTGAGCTGTGAGCCGGTAACTAATGACCGCTAGAGAAGTTGACCGAGAATACAGAACATGTGCCATACTGGCTAGTGGTGAAGCGGTACTGGAGGCCACTGATCGGTACATGTGGTGCATGGTACGTTGTCGATGAATGTGGCCGTTGAAGTCACTAAAGATATATTTAGGTTCCTTTACGACTTTGTAAGGAAATGAGATTGCCTCTTGTTACTTCCTCTCAACGTTACATCTCGGCTAGGTTACCTTCCCAAACGGAGTCTTTTCTGGCACCATTATCTCCAGTGTTATCCACAGCGGTGATATCAAGCAAACCGCGGAGTGGCAACTGTTGTTGGGAGCCATTGCGCTCCCTGGTATGTGGTTTCATGGGAATGCTTCGCGTTGGCTCATGGTGCGCAGGGGTGTTCGTCGGTGCATTGCTCTGCAACCCTCTTGGACGGCGTAACACAGTATGTGGCAAAATGACGACATCTCACCGTTCAATTCCGAATCTCAATTCCGAATACTTGACTCTCGGTTCCTAGATGATCCTTGGGTTCAGCGGCTACCTTGTTTTTGGTAAGTACCCGGAAGCTTCTCCGCTGTGCAGATAGAATGCCGACCACCTCTTAGGACTGATCATCGGCTGCGCGTACGAGAAGATCACCAAGATCATTCCGCTTTTCGTCATCTTGTAGGCAGTCCTCGTACGTTCTAGGTCTGGATCTAACGGACAAGTTTAGCTACGGGTTGATGCAGTCCTTCGGTAACTTGGTAACTGAACGTCCGACCCCGGAGGAAGCCACACATGCTCAAATTCGGAATACTACAGGGACCTGGGGACATGCTAGGACTCGTGAGCGCAGAGTGAGTCCGAATTGCTGGATGACGTCACACCGCCCATTCTAATATTACTTTCATGGATCCAGGTCTTTCGCGACTCCCGTGCGGTGCGGGTTCTGTTCCGCGATACGAGGGTTCCATGGTTGACATTGAATTCGCGCAGGGGCACTTGCTACGGCTTGTCGGCAGCCATCGGCAAGACTGGAGCTGCTGTGGGCACGCAGGCATTTACGCCCATCCAGAACCACCTCGGCAAGAAGTGCGCTGCGTTCTTATGCCCTAACTATCGGGTCGACCCGGAGCTTTGCGTTGCGTGTGTCTGACTGCAGGCTAACAGGTGGACGTTCATCATCGCGGCCATCTGTGGCATTACCGGCATTCTGGTCACGTACTTCTTTGTCCCCGATATGACCGGAGTGGATCTGAAGGACGAAGACGAGAAGTTCCTGAAGTACCTGGCCGAGAACGGGTGGGAGGGCGAGGTTGGGGACGATGGGGACGGACTTGTGGACGAGTCGGATACGACAAGCGACGACATCGTGGTGGAAAAGAAGGTTTGAGGGGATTACGCGGCCTGGTTCTCACGTATGCGACGACTCTTACGACAAGACCCAAGACCCGTGTGTTTTGCTTGCGTGTGCTGAAAGAATGTGTTTCGGGGTGTTTGACAGTTAATAACACGTTATTAACTGTGATAAAGTAAGGGGTCAGATTCGATTATGTTAACAACGTCAGATACATCCCCTCCTGAAAACGCAATGGAGGGCACAAGCCAGCCAAATTTTCCCTTGTCTCTCAGGATTGTGTAGCCACCAATGTGTGTTGAAGGGTGTGAAGACACCCTGGATGCTTGCTGGATGCACCGGTCATGACCCCGATGGCGATAGGCGACACCCTTGGGCCAGAGCCTAGAGCCCACCATGAACGCCGTCCTCCGTCCGAGTTCTAGAGATCCAAGTCCCACATTACCTCGAGACAGCATGTTGCGGACTAGAGAACAATTTTCGAGTGCACAAACGTCTCATTGGTGGCAAACAAACAGCTTTAGAGATTTTTTCAGTGAATTGTTAAGTGCCCGGTTAAAAACCGTTAAAAACATGTGTGATAAACCCCTCCTGAGGGACCTGTGTTATTAAACGGTGGGTTACAAAGTCGGTGAGTTTCTCACAGCACCCTAGTTTGGTAAACTTGGATGACTTTGGCCGGCCCGGTGGCGGTGGGGTGGGTCACAGGCGCCCGGAGTGTCAGATTGGGCGTCAAAGAAAAGTCGCGAGTCGCGACGGACTGGCTTGTCAAAGCGTCACCGGCCACGACTCGCTGGGTGCTGCCCATGTCTGTATCACTTCTCCGCCAGGCCAGAGCATCTCATTCCCTCTCTGCCACTTGTCGCGCACTCTCTCGGCCATGTCGCTGCAACTCGTCCTTCGCCAGCCAACCACGTCACGACTCCCAGCCATCGGAATCCGCACCAGCCGCCGGTCCAAGCAACTTGCCCGCCTCCAGCACATCATCCAGTCCACACAGGAAACTGGGTCCGACCACACCCCAGGAGACTGAAGTCGTCGAACCATTCTCTCGCGTCCAATTCTACCTAGCCTCCATCAATGCCGAAGGCATCGAGCCCACGCGCGAGGACCTCGACCGGTACAGACCCCAGCTTCCTCCCGTCCAGTCCCCCAAGTATGCCGAGGTCTACACCGCGACCCTCAACACATTGATCAGGTCGTTCACCAAGGAGCAGCTGCGGAAGTTCCTCGTCCACGCCCTCGGTACTAGCAGGCATTGTTCCACGAACCGGAAGAAAGTGGACTACGCCGAATCTATCTTGGAGCAGCTATGGGAGTGGCCTAAGCTCGCCGATGTCGAGCAAGCAAAGCGCGACAAGATCGAGATGGTTACGAAAGGTTCGTATGTTGTTGGCTCTGAGAAGAGCATTCCTGACGTAGCCATCTCAAGAGCTCCCTGTCACTGTTAGCCAGCTCTTTTTGATTCTGGGCAAAGGTGCGGTCCACCCCCTGTCGCGTTCAATGTAATCCTCACTTTCTGCAGATGGAATGGACCTGAAGCGCATGTCACAAGACTACGACGTGCACATATCGCTCAAGCGTCTTCCCAAGTCATTGGCCTTGCGAGTAGAGGGGACTCGAAGTGGTGTCAGGGAAATAACCCAGCATATCCGGACCATGAGCCAGGTATCTGCTGCATGTTTGTCCAATGGCCGCGATCGGGAACTGAATACCATTCATTCACCAGTCGTTCACTGCCGACACGTTCAATTTACCCTCTCCAATGCCCGTTCCGCCAGACATGATAGAACGAATATCTCGGTTGTCCCAAGCCTTCATTGAAGACATTTCAAGTTCACCGGGACAGGTATGTCGTCTCTCAAGCTCACGTTCTCCCCCAATGTCTCAAACTCTTGCAAGGTGAGGATTACCGCCAAGAACGCTCAAGCGTTGGAGGCTGCTGACAGGCTGGCGAGTCGAGCTGTTCACGAAGTATACCTTTTCCTCGATGGTTAGATTTGCTACGAGCTTATAAATTTTGGATAGATCGCCGAAAACACTCTTTCGCCCATGCTGGCCTATCTGCCGGTTAGTGTAACTCACTCGACCTATTTGACCGACCCTTTGGCAATGTTTCCCCGGGAATACGCTCTCTATCCCTATTATTCCCCACGAGAACTGCCATTCTCGATGAATACTTCTGGCACATTCCGGTTACGTCGAGTCGGAGAGTGGTTGAGTGGCGGTTTCCGTGAAGATTTGGATACGGCGGAGGGACTGGCCCATGGGAAGGGTCACTTTGTGGCAGATTTCGAGTAAGTCCATCTCATGACGTGCACAGCCACAGCTCGTCTCATTTCCTGTTAGCAAGACTATCCAGCTTAAAGACATGTTGCTTGCGGCCATCCCAAGGGATTTGGTACAAGGCAACATGATTGTCAGAGCCACGTAAGTGTACGCAAGCATGAGCGCCTACTTTGCGCTAACCGATTAACCACAGTCTCGGCCATATGTTACTCACAAGAGTATCCAAGGACCAACGGACGACACTTGTACCGCCACTCACAGGGCAACATCCGTTCGGCAAGGTTCGGAAATGGATGGCTAACAACGCTGGTGTCAAGATGACATTTGTCCCAGAGTGCGTGTTTCCTCTCCATCAATTGCGTGCTCGGGTCCTTCAATGACGTGCACCGGGTAGCCTGCCCCTTCCCCTGTTGAGCTCCTCCCCGGAACACCAAAAGGTGGTACATCGCCTCGTCTATCACTCATTAGTGCCATCCCCCGCCTCCGGCCCTGGCAAGGGTCGTTTAACGTCGACAGATAGCGATTTCTTTGTGTCAGCTTCAACCCCGATCTACCACAAGAAGACCCTGTCCCTCGAGATCACGCTCGAGGAACCGAAGTCTGCAGGTTATCGGGAGACACCTCGCGCACTAGAAGACATATTCTCCGACATTCAAGAACCCGAGAGCGAACAGACCTCGACGGCACCCGAATCGGGCTCTTCAATCGACCTGGAGGTGAAACCAGAGCAACGACAGGAGCAACGACAACAAACGCCACCGATTTCGATACCGATCCTGTCCGCTGCCAGATGTTGGACCGGCGTTCAAGCAGATGTGAATGTCATGATGCCCGACCGGTCAGTATTGTGGTGGCCGTATTGCGTGCTTTTCGCGTTGCCGTACTCACCTCTATCTGCGATTCGCGTTCTGGCACCAGCCCGATGGATTTGCAATTCAGTGTGGACAGCCCGGCGGATCTATCGCCGTCGCAGCAGCCTCCGGAGTTGCGGGAGTACTTGCGGGAGCTGGAAGCTTTGTGCGTCCCAATTTGTTAGAGGTCTCCCCTTTTTTCGACTGACCTCGACTTCACAGCTTGAGTGGTTCGGACAGTCAGTCTGAGCAGCCCACGCCACCACTAAAACTCCAGTATCAGGGGATGAGCTACCTGTTGCACGCGAATGCCAGTATCCGGCAGAGCGAGGAAGTGGTCACTAGTTCTCGTTTCCCCACTCAGAGCCTGCCAGCCGACCAGGCGTCCTCGACGCGGGCGGTTTGTGAGAGTATTCTTGACCTAGAGAGTAACCAAAAGATCATGCGTTGTGAGGTGCGTGCCCTCGTTTGATTACCTATAGCGTCTCATGTTAATACGTTGCATGCCAGGTTTCTTGCCGCGACGTGGTGTCGGAGGACAGCTGGCAGCGATTCCTCGACGACTGCGACAAGCTCTCGACCATGAGCCATCGGTCACCCAATACCATGCCGTTCGTCACCGGAGACGAACAGTTCATATAGAAAACGCATATCTCTATCGATAATATGGTAAAATAATGATAATGGGATATAGGAAGCATGGATACATAATGATGGCGTGTGCGATCACCCCAAATGACTGTGGCGTATACAGGGTAAGGAATGGCGGGATGAACAGGGTGAATAGTCTTAAGCCCGCGTTCGCTTCTTGTTTGCTTTTTCTTTCCGTTTCCGTGCCCGCATCTGCCATAGAGCGGATTCAGAGCATGCGTCAACGGGCGAGTTGCGAGGATGCGCACCTCTTTCTTCATTCTCGAATCCACCATAACGTACTTGCCCTTTACACCCTTCGGTCTTCCCTTCAGCCCCCGGTGGACACCTTTGGCGACGACGACCTTGACTTCCTTCCGTTTCTTCGCCTTCATGCCCTTTTCCATGAGCTTCTCGATCTGCTTCGCCTTTTCGCGCTCCGTCATATCGGACGTCTCGTTCACGCCCTCAGCCTTCTTCATCGCCTTTTCCAGCCGCTGCGCCGCCTTGAACTTCTTGCGCGCCTTAGCCTCGGCGACTTTCTTGATCGGACGTGCGTCGAGTGCGCGCATCTTGGCGCGAAGCGCGGCGACAGCCTCCTTGGTGATTGGCAGGTTCGACTTGTAATGCTTCTGTTCGTCGTCAAGGAACCAGGAGGGAAGACCATCTTTCGCGTTAAGGGAGTAGCGGTTAAAGCCGTCGTTGATGAGGTCCGTACGGGTTTTCTGGCGATTGACGAGGGCTTGAGCGAGGGTAACGGCTTCTGCTGTAACAAGACCGTGTTCTTTGACCCGGATGTAAACGTTTTGTCCGTACTAAACGAAACGATGATGGCTTACTTTGAATCTTCGCTTGCTTGACTTCGTCCTCGTTCTCGCCATCGACATCCCACGTCTCCATGTCATCGTCCTTATCTTGTGGTACAACCTCGAAGTCATCGTCACTCCAGCCAGCCTATGACAAGTGCGTCAGACAGCATTTTGGTTTGAAAATGCTTCGAACCTTACCTCATCCTCATCCTCTTCGCCCTCTTCGCTCATATCCTCATCTTCATCTACTTCATCCTCCTCGTCTCCCTCTTGGTCATCTCCTTCCTCCTCATCCTCGATGTCCTCATCAGCTCCTGCGAAGATGTCTTGGTCGAACCAGAGCTGTGCAGACCGACTCAAAGAGACAGCTATCTTGGGAGCCTCAGATTCAACGACTGTCCGAGCCTTCTTGTTCACCAGACCGTCCACTGGTCCATCTTTTCGTCTCCGCTTCTTGCTGGCCATTCGTGAACCCTCCGCAGCACCCTCGTCATCACTAGAATCGTCGCTGGAATCTGCGTCGTTCTCTCCGATGCGTGCCTTCGCCCGTTGCACCTTCTCATATCCGCCCTCCTCCGCGTCGCTAGAGTCTGAATCATCCCCTTTGCCTATCCCATGCCACTCCTCCCGAGCCTTGCTGTTCTTGCGTGCCTCCTTCACCCTGTACTTCGCGTCGCGTTCCTTCAAGTGATCTTGATACGCGTCGTACAGCCCGTCCAGCTCTTCCTCCAAACCTGCGACCTTCCGTTCGCGTTCCTCCTCCCAGTCCAGCATCTCGTCGTCCTCATCCTCTCGCTCAGCATCGTCGGACGAGTCGGACGAGTCGTCGTACCCGACACCAGAGCGTTTGCCCTTGAGAGCGTCCGCGTCGTCGAGCTCGAACATGTCGTCCTGACCTCTCAGCGCAGCATCAGACTGTTCCATGCCGATGTCCATCGGCGCAGTCATGCGCAACTGCATGCGCTGAATAGTGCGAGCCTTGATCTCGTTGGCTCGTCTGCGCTGACGTTTCGCACGGGCGGCGGATTCTGCGTTCAGTCGCTCGAGCTATAGACAAGCGGTTAAAACATGATGCTTGCAAATAAACAGTGCGGTGCTGGACGCACCTCGTCCTGTATCTGCTCTTCCTCGTCAACCTCCTCGACGACCTCGACAGTCTCGGTGAGCTCTTCAGTAAGCTTCGTCTTCACTTCGAGACCCATCTGCGACGCATATAATGATCCAATGAGAAATCATGGCTCGAATAGCACATACCTCCTCTCGCAAAGCTACCCGCCATTTGAGCAGGGCCTTGAAGTCACCTTTGCCCAACACCTTCAAATCCTCGCAGTTCGCAAGCACATCTAACGTCGTGATGTCCAGCTTCTGCCACTCCTTCTCCTCCTCAGTCTTGAACGTGATCTTGTTATATGTCCCAAGGAAAGCGATAGGATCCTGAGATCCGACAAAGTCCGCCGCACCAGCGTCCCTGTAGAGGGTGTAGTCACCGTCGGCGTACCCGTCACGCTGGCGACGCTTCTTGTCGGGCTGGAAGACGTTCGCCTGCGCATTCTTCGCAATAGCTGCGGCGTCTGCGGGTGCAGACACGCTGAGCTCCTTGAAGACGTGCTTGGGATCAAAGAACTTGGGGTCGATGTGCTTAGGTGCGAGGAAGTCGCGGCATACAACGAAGATCTCCGCGGAGACGTTACGCGAGGATGGAGGCTTCGTCGCCTCAACCTTGGCGAATAGTTGGTTGAAGACCCAGATGAGGTTGTTGTAGTCGACGGAGCGGAAGACCTTGGTCACGAACGTGCCGCCCTTGACAAGGAACTCCGCAGCGAGCTTGAGGGACATGAGCACAAGCTCAGACTGGCTGTACGCATCTTGCACCCAGGCGGTACCGACGTTGGGCGCACCATCGTGAAGGACGACGTCGGCCTTCCAGTCCTTCAGCTCGTTCCGGATCAGGTTGCGACAGTGGGTGGTGGTGATGTCGGCGGCGAAGGTCACGACACGGGGAATAGGTTTGATTGGGACCAAGTCGACGCCTACGGCGTTGGATATTCACGCAATGCAAGTGGGAGCAGGGACTGGGGCACGCACCGACAATAACACTGTTCACGGGCATGTACTTGCTCGCGACCTGGAGCCAACCTCCTGGCGCAGCACACAGATCTATGCAACATCTCGCAGACTCGAGAAAGGAGTACTTTTTGTTGAGCTGTATGAGCTTGAAGGCGGAACGAGCCCGGTACCCTTGCTCTCTGGACAAACCTGTTCAGTGGATCCACACTCTTCCCAAAAAAATCGTAACTTACTTGGCGAGCTTGTAGTACTTGTCCAACCGACCTTTTCCCGTCTTCTTCTGAGCCTTCCCCATAGCTACTGATGGATAAGAGAGTGGAAGGGTGGGCCGAGAGGACGAGCTGAAGCAGTTGAGGGTTGGCAGACTAGGTTAGACCTCAACGGCATGGCGCTTAGCAAAAAAAGGTTGATCGCTCTCCACGTGGTCCAACACCTTTGTGATTGCGCCCTGTCCTTTCGGAGTCTGAACCGGCAGGCGTGAGGACAAGACGGAGTACTGGGGTTTCATACGGCTTGAACCGGACCTTTATATACATGAAAGTCCCTGTAACTACGTCACCGTTTTCCTCGTCGAGTCAGCAATACGGTGAGCTCATACGTTGTATCATAATGGCGTACAGTATGGGACTAAACCTGCGGATGGGACATCGCAGCGGGTCGAGAACCGATCCATGGAGCATTGGGACGTTGAGTCCCCAATCGGGTGGAGCGCAAACAAGGACAAACCGACTGCGGACGCAGCCAATCGTCTGCGCCAACATCCCGCGACATGTTTCTGCTTAAGTAAACTTAACTTTCGTACCCCCGGACCCGCGCCAGACTTGAAGCAGTCTACCAGGACGCCGCCCTCAAGTATCCCGTCCGCCCGCCTTGGACAGTGGCCGATGCGATGGAGGGCGGGCTCCGTGCATTGGACATCCTCGAAGACATTCAGACAGAGTCCCTCCAAACCGTATGTCTATTCAATCCTCCCTCAGCAACCTGGCTAACAACCCAGTCCGCAGCTCCTCGCATCCGTCAGACGCGAATGTGAGTGCCCTGACCTCAGTCCCCATTGGTGCCCGTCATCGCGTGCTCACCAGCTTGCAGCGTGCTCCGCGGGACACACCTTCATTCCCGCCCTTGACACCCACTTATCCTCGGTCAATGCCCATCGCACCTCTCACAAATGGCCTCTCAACCGAGGCGACGTCATAGAGGTCCAAGGCCCGGCTGCAAGCGGCAAGACACACTTCCTTTACCATATGTTGGCCACCTGTTTGATGCCTTCCCAACACCACGGCAAACACCTCGGAGGTTGGGGTAAAGCAGCCATCCTTTTCGATGTCGACGGCAACTTCGACATTTCCAGACTCCATGAACTTCTTGTCTCTCGTTTGACTCGTCTCCTTAGCCAGGAAGAATCTCATGCAGCAATGCTCTCTGTCGAATGCGACGAAGTGGCTACCCAGTGCCTGGAAAGCTTGCACATCTTCCGTCCCACTTCCTCGGCCCAACTCGCTGTCACCCTCCTGCACCTTCCAAACTACCACGCGATGGACCCTCGCCTGCAAGACGCTGAGATCGGGCTTCTCGTTGTCGACTCCCTGAGTGCGTTCTACTGGAGAGATCGCTATTCTCTCGAGCAGATCCGCGATGCAGCAGACAGCTCGTCTCACGCCGCACTCCCACCCAATCTGCTCCACCACGTCGTGAAGGCAATTCAAGCACTCCGCTCTTCTCATCGTCCCGTCACCCTGCTGTCCAACTGGGGCTTAAACGCCTTTTCAAAACCGCCGGGCTCTGACGAACCAGAATTTCCGTTTTATAGGCAGCATCTCCACCCCTTCCCTGTCCCTTTCGAAGCCCACGGAGCCGCCGAGGCGATCTCGAATATACAAAGTTCACAGAAGCCGCGTGCTTCGAACGTCGACCCTTCGCGGGACAGCCCTGCCGGCCGTGCACGTCGTCAAGCGGACCCGACTCTGCCTCTCCACTACCACATCACCTTGCACCCGTCACCCATCGACTCGTTCCCCATATCCTACACTTTGGCCGAAGCCGTCGCCCATGAACACATGCGCGCTGCGCTCGTGAACAAAGGCGAGATTCGGGGACTGGTCCGGACGCCCGGGAGCAGTGACGTCGGCGAATTCGCGTTCTGGATTGGGGAGAAGGAGATCTTCGTCAATGACGCCGACCGGCCACCGTAACCGCGACAATGTATGACAGCGAAGGGCATCCTCGACATTCGGATTGCGGAGGACGATCTGGTGTCATGTCATGGGCAGAATGTACCATATGTATGGCTTCTGTCATGTTCTCCTCGACCGGGACGTACATTTGCCGGGCCGGCGTGTACCTGGTCTCACCTATTCCATCCCCAGTTTATGGTTATTGAGACCACCTGCCTAATGCGCATATATTCAACCCTCGCTATTCTGGAACTTGAGACCGAATTTGGTGGCGCGGCAGGTATGGGTTTCCTCTCTCCTCTCTTCGCTCTGTGGTAGCTAACAAGTGCATCCCACGGTGCTCTAGACCTCGTTTCTGAATCGCTCACGGACATTTTCTGTATAATGTGGTGGGGTCGTATGTTTCGAGGCGCTGGCCTTGGGCTGATATCCATCGGACAATCTCGTCAGTGGCCATTGTCTTTGAGAGTTGCGGCACTTTCGCAGTAAATGGGAAGAGTACACTGTTGGTCCGTTTCGTTAGCAGGTCTCCACTGCAGAACGTCAATTAGTTTTCTATAGCCATATTCCCGACCGGAGGGACCCCAGTGTGTACCTTTTTGTAGTGCTCAGAAGAACCGTGCAGAGTAAGAACCTTGCCACTCCCCATCGTCTTAGCATTGAGTGGAATGGAAACTAGAATGCACTTTCTGATTTGCAGCTCCGCTCTTGTTGCCCAATTTCTGCGATACGGTTCGGGCACCGATAAGCGTTATATGTGGACTATCCAAGATGTTCTATTAGCCCAACTAGAATACAAGTATCTTCAATAGTACAGACATGTAATAAGGATAGCTTCGAGATGACGGAGGTCGGCGAAGGAAAAGACGGCAAAATCAGAGGATAGCGATGGGTAGTACAGGGCAGAGATAGAAAGAGAAAGACTAGGTGAACAGAGCTTCTACAGTTAGTACAAGAAAGAATTTTCTGGAAGTGAAATAGCTAGGAATACTACAATATTGAATGAAACCAACAAAGCTAATCAGAGCCGAGTCGGGAATCCCTAACACGCCTCGTAGATCGCGTCGAGCTCCTCCTTGAACTTCTCCTCGACCGCCCGGCGGCGAATATTGCCTTTCGTCGCGGTGCGGGGGAGGGTGCCCACCGGCACGACCACGACGAACGACGCAGACACGATGCGCTCGTGCACGTAGCGGCGGGCGTGGAAGTGGCGCGTGCGGCGGATGATGTCGCGCTTGAGCCGCCCCTCGTCCAGCTCGCCCTTGGGCTCGACGAAGAGCGTGGGGGCCGGCCGACCGTTGCCAACGACGACGCACGCCACGACAAGGTCCGCGCACGTTTCGAGCACGTTCTCCTCGATCGCCTTCGTGTCACAGCGTAGCGCAGTCGCGGACTTGATCCAGTCGTCGTCGCGTCCACGAGCAATCCATCGGTTGGGGGCAACTTCGAGGAAGAGGTCGCCGGTGTGGTAGTCCCCGTCAGACCCACGGAGCACAGGGTGCGGGCAGTCGCCAGAGTGCGCGAGGATGACGAGCTCGTGCAGCCTCTCGCTCCCGTTCGCGTTGACGTAGTCGGTGTCCGACCTGGCCGGCTTGGCATCGTCGGCGCCTGGGGTGGGCGTAACGGGGCGGAACTCGTACGCGGTCCCTGCGATGACTTGCAGCTGGGCCGCGTCCTGTCCTCTTCCGCCCACTGAGAGCATCATCGCGCCGACCTCGGTGCTGCCGAAGCAGTTCTTGATCAGGATGCCGTTCGAGTAGGCCCACGCTTCCTCCTCGACGGCAAGCGGCAGTCCAGTGTACAGAAGCTCATCGAGAGATTTCAGGGCAGCGAGGAAGGCGGCGTTGGAGCGGGCGTTGCGAAGGTGCGTACCGAGGAAGGAGGCGAATTGGTTGAGGCGATTCAGGCCACAGCGATGGATCATGTCGAGGAGCTCATCTGAGGAGAAGGGAAGCTGTGTGGGCTGAATGGTACAAGACCCGTGTTGGAGGAAGCCCATGAGCATGAACGTCTGTCCGATGTGGGACATCGACCCTCTGGTGATGAAATCAACGCCATGATCAGTAAGAGGTAGACACCAGGGATGGTCATGTCAAAGAAACCCACATCCAAACAGTGACGTCTTGCCTACCCGCGCGGTGTGCGCGAGTGACGTGCGCCGCCTTCTCCACGGTGGCGTTCACCCAGTCCGCACTGCAGGGAACGAGTTTGGGGCTGCCAGAGGTAGACCCCGACGTGTGGTAGATCATGACAATGTCCTCACCCTTGGACGGTATCCAGAGTGGAGGGAGGGGTGCATTGCTGACGTCTACCGAGCGAATGTCGGTAGCAAGCTCGGCGGGGATGGGGCAGTCGATGACAATAGACGCAAACGCGGGATCGAAGACCAACGCCTGTGCACCAGCGCGATGAAGGAGCTCGTAGACGACGTCAGGGTTGGGTAGTCGGAGAGAAAAAAGCTGCGGGATGTATCCTGCCCTTGCAATGCCGTAGACGTGGAGGACATCCAAGTAGGTTGAACCACCGAGCCTACCGAAGATGGTTAGTTCGGTTGCGGCCGCAGTACGAAGGTCGTGTACTCACCACAAGCCAACTATGGAACGACTAGGGAGTCCATGCGCAGTGAGAGCACGAGCCCAGTGACGGGCAGACCGTTGGACGTCGAGGAGAAATTGGTGGTAAGAGACGGAGACCCATTCGTCGACGACGGACCTGTCCGCGGAGGACAAGCGGGGAAGCTTGAAAGCCGGGGAAGATGGGTAGAGAGCGGCAGAGTGCTCGAGGACGGTGAGGTGGGTCCTGTAACTCATTGTAGGCGAGCTGTATGTTTGTGGGGGAAGGGTGTTGTGTCGAATGGACTCATGGGTGGAAGTACCTTTATACAGATAGGTCGATGGGACGCACCAGGGGAGAGAAGGAGCTATGCATGGCGGTAAAGCTGTCATCCGAAACAGTCAAAACGTCAAGCCGTTGAATATGGGAGTCGGGCTGGTAAATTGGACAGGCCGCCAGTCGGCGACGTCGCACGGAGGTGATGACATTGTCGGACTGCTGTGCATGGTCTCTCGTTCATCCGAGGGTTGCCAACGCAATTAAACGGGAAAGAGTCGCGAACGGTCCTCCCAGAGCGCATGAAAACGACCAAGCGACCGGGATCGCGTGCTGTAGAATGACATGAGCATCCGATTCTTGGTGGATGAGACAAAGATGAGGCTCTTACCAATCGGGGACCAGGCAGGTACAGCTCATGGGAAGCAAGGACCTGAGAGCTCATTTGACAAACCCCAACCTAGTCAAATGACAGCGCTAGGGGAACGAAAAGGCTACACAGCCCGAAAGTCATTGGTCAATAAGACTGTGACTCTTGATATTGACGGGTTGTGTACAGGTCTCTCCGGGGAGAGAGTTTTCGCTGCCGCACGTCGCCCTGCCATGGCTCTCCGACTGGCACTGTCTTGGGAGGATGCGTTGGCGAAGGCAGGCACGCGAAAGGCTGAGGACGTGAACGTGGAGGAGCTGTGCAGGGAGGGGAGACTAGAGCTGACTTAGACTATAGTGACTGGTGCCTACATAGTAACTGTTGGCGGGATGACGCCGTGTCCAGAACCCGATTCGATCGCGGGACGCTGATCTGATCACGGATCGCGCATGGCCCGATTCCGATCAATGGTGTGGCTGCCTTCACTTCCCTTCTTGCTGCCCACTCGCACCGGTCGTCTTGTCCCCGCAAATCACTTCTCCATGCTTCTTCAAAACCCTCAACATCGATCCACGCGCGCGAAAAATCTCACCAGCGGAGGCTCGATGTGTCCGTTCCTGCCTATGTCGCGCCCTTCTTCCCAAAGCTTGTAGTGCCGCTTCGTCGGACTTTCGTCAACCCTCGCGCAGCCTCATCCCAATGTTCGCAAACCCTGGCTACATTCGGTCACAACGCCATATCGACTGTCGCTACTCACCATGCGTCGCCAGGCCGTACGAGACCCTGTTCATACCGGTTGTCGGCAACCTGAAGAAGCCTGTTTGCAAGCACAGTTCGCGCCCAGCACAGCTCCAGTACGCTCTGAAATACCTGTACGCTACAAGCCATTCGTCTAGACACCTCGCACCTGCCAATGTACCTCGCATCCCGGTACGTTGTTCTTCAATACATGTGGCGTACTCCTAGGCTGTGGTTCAACTCACTTTCTCCCATTTTTCAGGTTCATCGCTCCTATGTTATGGTCTGGCTACCGCCTCGCTCTGTCATGGGACTCCAGTCTTCAATAAAACAATAGCCCCATCAGGGGTTAATGCGGACGACACATCGCAGTTTCACTCCCAACTCCATCTGCTTTCCGCGGAGGCCTCGCCTGCGCCGTTCCGACAATCACAACATCGACTTGGCCGCGTCCAAAGCTCGGCTCCCCGTCACGCTCCTCCGTCGCCCCTTGCCTTTCATGGCCAGCACGGACGGATGCCATCGTTCTTCCTCGCTGCGACGCGTCGGAGTTCCTGATTCGCGTCTATCAGTGTCCCCCAAACCGTGCTTCTCTGTCCCCCTATCTCACCCATCTCTCAAGAAGTTGTCGATCCTGGAGGTCTTCTCGACCGTTGGCGCGGAATTAACTCTGTACCTACCATCGCCTTCTATCCCACTCGCTCGCGCACATTCCATGCTACTTCCTATCACCGGTGCGTGAGCTTCGCGCCCACTATATCACGAGTTCCATCGTGCCCTGGCATGCCGACCTCGCGCCGACTCCCTTTCTACCCACAGTCATGACAATCCGGTGGAGTAAAATGTCGAACCGCACCCGCGCAATAAATGTCGGCCTCTTGGCGACAAGACCTATCGCAGCGGTGTACTTACACATTCGCTGCCAGCTGTGGCACCGTAAGCATGAGCCAGCAGTTTACCTAAACGGATGCTATACCCGTGTACATATGTCGAGCAGCGGTGAGTCATATGTTCTCGTTCGGACGTCATTAATTTAACAGAGACTGACCACAGCCTGCGCCGTAAACCTTTGTGCCAATTAGGAAACTGCATCACAGCCATTGTGCGCCCCTTGCGGACACGACAACTTCGAAGAATGCCCGGCGCGTTGAAGGTTGCGGTTGATCCGGGGGAAAAAGAGATGGACGTATACAAAGAAGAAGTCTGGGGCAGCCTTCTTCTGCGAAAATACTCCCCGGCCTCCTCCCACAGTCATCGACCTTGTTCCCGTTCCAATTCAAGGTTCGACTTCCTGACCGGCGAGATGAAATCTCCTGCTTCAAGGACTTCTTCCGCACACACTATCGGGCTTGGCAGGCCTGACAAGCGAAGGTATGTTTCGTATATGCATAACTTCTAGCGCGTCGTATGCTGAATATAATACACAAATCTTCATGGCATAAATAGGGAATAGCAATCCAATAATGATAGACACAAAACAGGTCCAAAAGCCAAAGCCTCGCCCAGCCCAAGGAAGGTAGATGGAACAGACGCGCTTCGCGCACACACGGCATGCCTCGGCCCAACTCCCATAAAAACAAGACAACCTGGCCCACCCACGCACAAGACACAATGCACTCGTCTGTCCGACGCCTTGCAAGCTTGCCAACCACCTAGGCCTGCGACTCCCAGACTGGGACAGCGGAGGGCGCGCTCGCGCTCGTGCGCGCGGCGTTGGCCGCCGCCTTCTCCACCGACAAGTCGCTCGAGTCCTCCTTTCCCGGTGCGCCGAGGCGGAGGTCGCGGCAAAACTCGCGCAGACGGCGGACGGCGTCCGCGCTCTCGCCCGAGAGACGCTCCTCCTCTGGCACGGCCGACTTCTCGGGGCGCATAGCGCCGACGCCAATGTCGAGCGCGTCCGCGAGGTCAGAAACCGTGCTAACGGTAATCTCGTTCAAGTGCTGGTAGAAGCCGGTCTGGCCGCGTTCCGCTCGGAGGCTGAGGAAATCCTCGAGCGCGGAGCACATGTCGAGGACGTCGTCCTCGTGACACTGCACAGCAAGGCTCTCGACGGGGGAGTCGGAGAGCGTCGCAAGCGTATCGACAACGTTCTCGACGGGGAAGAGGGGTGTGAGGTGCACCTTGCGGAGCTTCTTAAGCGGGCGCGGGGTGTCAGGCTTAGCGTGCGTAAACGTCTGCGCGGTGAGCGCCGTGTTGAGCGCGCACTCGTCAACCGTGTGTCCGATGGTGCCCATGATGCGCTCAGTACAGAGGCGGTTGTAATCGTTGGACTCATGACAACAGCTACCGAGGTCCAGCACTTGAAGCGAGCACGCGACGGGGGTGATAGCCCATTGCGGGTCACCGAGATGGGTGTCGCGAATACGCAGGCTTTTAAGGGTGGAGAGGCGGAGGAGGGAGGGGAGACGGAGCTCGTACCCAAGGACGGGGTGGTCGGGGATGTCATCATCGCCTTTGACGACCGGAACGAAGGGTCGAGCACCGACGAGGTCGGGGGCATGGAGTGCCGAGCGGGTGATACGGTCAAGCGAAAGGTGGCGGAGGTGGGGGACGGAGGCGGCAATGGAGACGATGAGGCGCTCGCTCCTGTGCAGCGATGTGCCGCCGGTCAGTGGACGCCATCAAGCAAAGATTGACAGAGAAAACGCACAGAGGGAAGCGGGCCTCATCGCCGCAATGATCGATGCACAAGGAGGTGAGGGTGGATAGGTCTTCAAAACACGGTATCACCGCCTTTGCCAAAGAGGCTGCGAGGTTGAGCGTCAGGTGCTCGACTTGCTTGCAGAAGGGGAGCACATCGATGAGGGCGTCCGTGACCCGGATGGGCTGTGAGGCGAGGCCAGAGGACTGCTGCGGCTTTGCGCGTTTGGTGCAGATGGTGAGATGGCGGATGTGTCGGTTGTATGATTTTGGGACGTAGGATGCGTATTGGTGGAGCGCTTCGGCGCTCGCGATGCGAACAGTCTACAGGACGCGAGCGGACATGAGTGACATGGGCACGAAACATCAAGCAAGACGAGGGGACGTACGCGGAAGAGAGAAGGCACAGAAAGTTGGTAGCACTCGTGGCTGACCTTTGCGAAAATGCGGACGTCGTCGAGATCAAGTTGATGGACGATTGAGAGCTTCATCTCTGCGGGGAGGCCGTTCCAGCAGGGATTGGGGGTGATGTTGAGAGACATGACGTGAGGCGTCGAGGCGGAGGAAAGGTGTAGAGGAGTAGAGGGTGGGAGGAGGCGTTGGCGGAATGGATGGGGAAGAGGACAAGGACTTAAGTAGTGATACGGAGAAGTGGACAGTGGATAGGAGACCGAAGAGGTCGGGGGGAGGTTGTTTCGTCAGTTTCCGGCATCACGGAGCTCGCGCTTCGAAGATTCTTGTCGCCGATGAGAGCCTGCGTCCGTGCTCTTGACACGCGTCCGCTGCTTAGTTTCCGTCCGATGTGCTCTCGCAGACGCCTCCAGGACATCCGACCATCACCACTGGCATCACCCCAGCAACCCCCATCCTCCTCCACCCCGGGCGCTACCCTTCGTCCTTTCGCTCCCGCCCCGGCCCCCGCTCTCCTCCTGTTATGACCGATGTCGCGCCTCATTCTCCACGCCGTCCCTCACCAACCTCAAACACCTGAGCCCGTCCCGCTCCGACCATCCTCGCGTGCCGCCGACCCCCGGCCTGGGCGAGCATCGGCGCTAGACCTTACGTGGCCTGCTCGTCGAGGCCGATGCATCTCCTTGCTCGACGGACCCGCGCTCAGCTCGCAACGCAATCAATGTCGAGGCTCGACCATCCCATTTCCAGCCTCTTTCCAGCCAACATGTCGCCGACGCCCACTGATCTCCTGACGCCCGCCCACACGGCCCTTATCGGACTGTACTGGTTTGTCGCCATAGCTGACTTCCCTTCCTGTTCCGACAAACCCTCCCGACCATCCTCCATGTTCCATCTCCACGGCCACTACTCATCTTCCCGGGTTGTGTATCCCATCCCCAGCATCTCATCAGCTTCTTCGCGGCTATTGACAGATGTCTACCCTGATACATGCACTCTGTAGTGCCTTCCACCGCGGCGCCTTCCCTCAGTAGACCGGAGCGGCAACCCACCGCGTCCATGGTCCATGGCCGTGTCCTAGGCTATCCTAGCACTCGGCTTGTAGATCCCTTCCCCGAAGTCCAGCTTCCCAGCGTACTGCGTTAAGCACATGCGCTGGTTGGATTCAGGCGACTTGTGGACCCCCCGACGACGCTGCTTCCCTCCGTCATGATGCACGCATGTGGCCTTTGACACTGACAGGCTTCTCACGGTGTTCTCGGAGGGGTTGTTTGCGAGACAGAGGTGCTCCCAAGAGTGCTCAATTCTCATGTGCGGCCATGCTTCGGTGCTTCGTTACTCACATGCGCAGC
The DNA here is from genome assembly GCA_002760635.1 of Ganoderma sinense ZZ0214-1. Classification (NCBI taxonomy): domain Eukaryota; kingdom Fungi; phylum Basidiomycota; class Agaricomycetes; order Polyporales; family Polyporaceae; genus Ganoderma; species Ganoderma sinense. The sequence goes on along the minus strand of AYKW01000012.1, from coordinate 2,083,035 downwards.
CATCCAATATCACGTTCAATCCAGACTGCAGAGCTTCGTCCACATCTGGGCTCACTCTATGCTGCTTTCCGGTCGGGTCTATAGTGGAACTTGCTGGGACACAGCATCTCTTATAGGTAGGTTGGGCTACCGATGTATGAACCAAGCTCTGACTGCTTTTTTCCACATGTCATACCACCAACGACGTTAGCGCCAATAGGTCCCGATGCTGACCACAATTTGTGGCACACGGCCGTTGACATATCGAACGCCGCTGCCCATTTACATGCCCGAGGTGCGGGTCCTTGCGACCTGTATCATGCGTTTTCGACACGCCGACACGCCGACGTACGTAGGCTGGGCAGGCGTCGGCTGCATGGCGGAAGTAATACGGCCCCAGCAAAAAGCGTGCTTGCTGTCCAGCCTCGGGCGCGGCCTCGGAGGAGACGCCCCTTGTCGGTCCCTTTCGCGCACTGCTCGCCGCGCCTGATTGGCCGCTGCGGCGACTGCGAAGAGCTGCGGGGGCCGAGGATCCGTCTATGGTCGGGCGCAGGATGTTATTGGGGCAGGTTCCTGGCGGCGGAGCGGAGAGAGACGCGGGCAAGCGTCAATGTCTCAACGCCAGTCGTGCGCCAGTCTCAGTCTGTGCTGTCCGGTCCCCATCGGAATTCGGGAAGCTGAGGCCACATGAAGCCCCCGTCCGCACTCCCATCTCCCACATGCCAATTACAGCCCTCTGAGCTCGTCTCCAGACTGCCTCCAGCCCACCCATGCGACCCTCCATGCCTATCTCTGTCCCCAATACGAATCTGGCTCAAGCTCCATCCTACCCTTTAGTTCATCCGTTGAATGTACAATGCCATAGTAGCCCTATCCCTCCGAGTTCCATCGGGCATCGATGTAGAACATCCTCTTCCGCAGTCTCAACTGGATTCTACCCTCGAGCTCAGCCATCCTCCGTCTATGCCGAATGTTTCCCTCTTGCCCCGCTGCACGATACAGTGCCTGTAACCCAAATACGCCGATATCGGATCGACAGATTCACTTCTTGCGATCGCCACCAGCCTTGTAACTGTCACATACGCCAGTGGCACCCACCGATGATCAATCCCAACAGGCGCATGGGCCGGCGGCGGTCCGCCCAGCCATGAGACCAGGTCCATCCAGCACTCCTCCGTTGTCCAAGTCGTCGGATCGTTATCTCACCACACCTTCAGGTAGCCCTGATCCCGCCGCCGGCCGGCCGTCTGGGCCCCAGCCCCAAAGCGCACGTGACCAACCATGATTGATCCCGAGCCCCGAGGAGGTCGGATGAATGATTCATCCGCCGACGGCGCATCACTGGCACAGCTCTGCTCGCCACCGGGATCCATCGCGACGACCAACTGGAAGGAGCAGCAGCAACATCATAGTCCGTCATACGCACATCTTTCTCATCGACGTAGCTGAGTATATCCGGATGAGATGAACACAGGATGTGGTATCGGAGGCCTTGCCTGTGCTGCCAAGCTCTCTCACATCTGGCTACGATCCGCCTCCAGCGGCGCACTCCCGCTCGGTGCCATGATCCCCATAGCTCATCCCAGCAAGACCCACTTTCGGAACTCTGGTGCGGCGACGCTCAAGGCACAGAGATCCTCATTGGGTTCTGATAGGTTAGGTGTTCAAGTTGATAGCCACCCCCGCCACAGTGCGCACATTCCCCTGGAAAGCAGAGGTCTCGAAGCTGGACGCTGGAGCTCACCGAATATTCCGATTTCCACGACCGCATCCTCGGGAAGCCTGTATCGCACTGTAATCGTCACTGCGGACCTTCTACCTGGAACACTAATCGTCATCCATTCTCCGGACCCCAGTAAGGAGTCCTGGGGTCAGCGCGCGGCCCCGACATCTGATCCTTGAGTTCGCAGCACCTAGGGCAAATTCAATATCGCCCTCTCATCAAGTCTCCGGCTCGGAATGTGCGCTGGGGTGGTTGGGTGTCCAAGTGGGCAAGTATTTGTCCGTCTGCAGCTGCCAGTGTGGCACCGCTATCGCCTCCTTTTGCCGCCGTGCGACGAGATATCCTTGTTTCTGGATCCGTGTCTCCTCATGATGCCACCCCGCGACCTTTGAACGTCGGTGATGATGCATGATGAACCACAGGGGTCGACGTCGCCTTGCCGCATGTACTTATGTGGTTGTATTTGAGTTGCATGTATTGCGCCATCCTATCTTGACATCCATTTCCTGCGAACGAAGGAGGGACTCTTTGAGTTCCGAACTTGGAAGAAGGCTGTGTGTGTAGCTGTAAGACCCAATGGCCTAAGTTCCGATCAAGATGTTCCAAAACATTTCTCATTGTTTACCAATCTAGCCTTCCAAAAGTTGTCCCTTTTTCGTAACCCTTTAGGTGTCATGGATCTTTCCCACTTCATTACGCGCCGGTTGCAAGGAGATTTCATTCATTTGGTTATTCTACCCCCATTCGTCGTCAGGACGGTATCGACAGTAATGATACAAGTCACCAAAGCATAGTCCTGGACACTGATGGTAGCGGACGGGAAAATAACGCGAGAGACTCGAATAATGGTATGTTTAACCGGAGCCCAAAGCGCAGACGGATACTTGGAAGCAAACGAGGGAGATGATTGCAGTACGACAGAGTACGTAACTGACAGGAAGCGGAAGACGGATACTAGCGTCCTGGTGTTGCGTAGCGTATAGACATCGCAAGGGTTGGAAGAGATTGCACGAACTGATGTGGCGGCATGGTATAGGTAAAGCGATATGAAGGTTGGATGCGGATAGGGTGTGTCGCGGAAACGAGGAGACGGATAGCATCGCTTCGAGCAGAGTAGCACTGGGGAATCGGATAGCGGGAATAGTGGAGGGGAAGAATGTGCTATCTATTTAATATCAAAGCAGGGTGATACTTGACCTTCTCAAAGATCCGGAAGAGCGAGATAAACAGGTTAAAGCAGTACATCAGGAGGCCAACGCCCACCAAGCAGATTAGAGCAACCTGGTCATCGCACAGCGTATCGCCAACACCGCCCTCAAAGCCATTCACCCCGTTCTGCGCGGCCGGACGCGGGAGCTGGCTGTACCAGGAGATGTCGGAGGCGGATGCACAGGGTATCAGAGAGGTGAAAAAGTTGTCGAAACAGAGAGCGAGTGCGGATGACCACGCGCAGATGAAAACGACTTCGAAAAGCGTGTATGCGAGTTTCCAGGAGGTGTGCCAGAGACCCAGGGGACGGCCGAAATACTCGAGCTGGTATCTCAAGTGAGGAGTTTGAACGATTCTGTAGGTTTGCGATGAACACATACGTAAATGGCTATCATGACGTGGACGAGCGTGAAGCTGGCGAATATAATGACCACCGTTCTGGGTAAACCCGACTCAGCTGGCCTCTCGTACCGGATACGTATCAAGAACGTACGGAGATGGACCCAATGCGCCTGTAACAGCCGCATGCTGTTCGATTATCCGAATACGGATGGCGATGGCAAGCGCAGCCGTTGTAAGGACAATGTTGCACAACCGGAAAAGCTGGTTCCACAAATGTTTGAGGGGAGGAACAGCGATATCAAAATGGAAACAAACGTACCAAAGGAACGTAAACGTTGTACATCATGTATGCACGTAGCCTTTTCCGCCGCCTCTGCCATGACGTCAGTTTCTCATCGTCGTGGTGCGAGTCCCTCTGCTCCCGGCGCACACTTCCAGCCACGGACCCGGACATGTTCGGGTGCGCCGACGTCCACGGTGTCTCCCAGCCAGGCGTACGGTTCTGCGCGAGCGTGAACGGCGCAGCGGTGGGGGGCATGTCGATGCGCAACCTGCTCCGATTGCTCATTCGTGGGGGCGCGGGGAGCTCTGGATCGTTCGCATCGAGCTCAGCCTCGTCGTGCAGCGTTGACGGGGTCTGCTCTTCGTCCTGGTCGAGGGAGCGGCGCAGCACAGATACGGAGAGCCACGGGATGGACATGGAGCGGGCGCCATCCCGCGGCCGCCTTGGGGCGCGCTGCAGGCTGGGCGACAGAGGAATGGAACCCGAATCGGTTGGGCGATGGCGAGTGAAAGCCCACCATCGCGATGGACCGGGGTCTTCTGGGGCGCCAGACTGGGAAGAGGACTGGAGGGATGTGGCATCCGAGGGACGCGAGGTTGCGGTGAGGTGAGCGAACCTGGAGTGATCTGCCGGTTCGTTTTCCTTTGGTGAGGGAGGCTCATCTCTCGCCCAGGCTGCACGAAGAGAGGATATGTCAGCCGGTGGCGGACTGAGAAGTGCGCCAAGCAACAGCGATGAAATACGGAGATCGGGGCGCTAGGAAGAGAGGGTACGAACGGGGAGCGGTGTTGATGTAGGTTTTTACGGTGGAAGGCGCTAGGCGGGAACTGTGGAGAGAGTGGTTCTTGGAGAGAGTGGAGGCCGAGGACGCGAAGAGCGGGGGTTGGGACTGCTGCTGGACGGGGTCGGGGTTCATTGGGGCCGCGGGGGCATTGGGTAAAGGAGAGGAAGAGGCGACAGCAGCCTGGAGCGGTGGGGAGATGTGTTCCGCGCAGGGCCTGTACCGCTGTCGCCCTCAGGATCAGAAGAACTGAAAGTGGCGGGCGAGAGACAGACACATGTGGCCGCCGTCACGCCGCGACGACCATCGCCCTTCGGCCCGCGTCTCGGCTGCCTCTGCCGTCCTGCCTCTCTCCAGACTCCACATCCATCCCTGTCTCTCTTGCTGCTGCGCCTCCCGCCACAGACATGGACGATTCAATCCCATCCATACAAACCGCGGGTGTGGGCTCTCGTTTTGTCTCTCAGAATGAACTCGAGGCTGCAAAGGCCCGCCGCGACGAGCAGTGGAAGGCTGCATACGCCAGGTAGCTATATCGGCCCATCTCCGTCTTACACACACGTCTTACCACTCTTCGCACCCCTTCTCTTCTAGGCTGGGCCAAGAACCGCCCCCGCAGCCCACAGAAGATGCTTTCGACGGAAGAAGTCTCGCAGAGGTGCGTGCTTGCCCCAGCCACACTCAGTCATCGGATCGGACCATGACCGCCTCGCCCCTCACGCCCCCCACAATACAGAAACTCGCTGCGAACAGAGTAAGCAGCAGTGCATGCTGCGTGCGACATCGGACTTACGCAGTCTAGGCAGCCAAACAAGAAGAATGGGAAGAGCGCAATAAGCTAGGTGGGTGAAGCAGTACTCTGTTCCTCGGCTCCCCGTGTTTTACTGTCCCTGCCTGCGAACAGGGAATCAGTTCCGTGCGCTCGAGGAGGATGAGGTGCTCTTCCTAGACTCCGTGCTTGAGAAACAGCGCGAGGAGGAGCGCCTGCGGAAAGAGATGGAAGGCGAGGAACTCAAACACTTCCGGGAGTAAGTCTGAATCCCCTTCCGCTTGCACTCTTGCCGCCCCGCGGTGGAGAACCTAGAAACACGGGTGTTCATATGTTCATATTATACATAGAGCGGTCGCCGCACGAGAAACTGCGGCGAACAAACCCCCTCCGATTGGTGCTACGAGTGCCGCCAACAACAGCGGTCCGCCCAAGGCGAAACCTGCTCCGGCACCAGTCAAGAAAGATGCGAAAAAGTCGCTCAAGGGCGTCCTTGTCAAGAAGAAGCCAGTGAAACCAGCAAATCCATCAGGCACGCAAGTCTTAGCAGCCGCTGAGACGAAAGCAGATGACAAGAACAAGTCGGGGGCGGAGAGGCCGGAGGGGAATACAAGGGAGGCAAAACGACGGAAAGTGTCAGCAAGCTGACCTTGCCACCGTCTGATTACATTGTTGCTCGTTTCCCTACTGACCGCTACATCCAACCGATGTGTATCATTATTCCTTCTTCTCCCCAGATGTCATCGTGCAATTCTCTCCAGTGGATACAAGCTAATAGGCATGACACCTCAACCCAGCCTCAGCCTCTCCTCGTCACTGGACTCGGCGTTGGCGTCCACCGAACCTTCTGTAGATCCCTTGTGGTTCTTTCCCCTTCCCAGCCAGCTAAACGTCCCATGGCATCTGCTCGTCTCGACGCTGCCGTTCCCATGGTTGTTCTATCCAGCAGCCGCTTAGCTGCGGGAGTCAGGGATCCTGGAGCATCCGCTCTACGCGGTGTGAACGAGGGCGGCGGCATTGATGTTCTCCGGCTACTTCCTGCGCCTCCTGTAGATCGTGACAGCAGTGGGACCCCGCTGAGTAAGGTAGCCTTCGCCCGCAGACTCTTCGCTGCATCGCTGGATAACTTGTGGGAGAGTCGTTCCCGAGAACTAGGCTCCGCGATTCGGAATGGTGTGGAAGGTGTAGGAATGTCGGCCGGGTCGTCAGACTGAGAGAGCACCCGAGGGGTCGCATTCAGCGTGCCCCATGTCATGAGCTGCTTGACTGCTGCGGGTCCCAACTCCGAAGGCGTGGGGGATGGCATTGAAGGGACTAGCGAATGGACGTTATTTGCTGGTGACCCCGGACGATCTGGCACAACAACCATCAGCTCCTAGCGCGACATACTAAGACAGCAAGTCTTACATGGAGTGCCGGTGATCGCGGCGTCGATTCGACTCCGTGTTGGACTGGGCGGGGCTGAGAGCGAGTGGTCAGGCTTGTCATCTTGCTCCGGTAGCCGCGTGTTTCCATACTTGATAACCCTGGGAGGGCCCCTCGACCCTTCAGCTGCGTTTGTGGAATTGTACGGTGCAACATCGGCGTCGGGGGGGAACATGAGTGCATTCCGTGTCTGATGTCGTACACGAGATGAGCATCATTCCATACAAACCATCTCTTCAGATCATAATAACAACGTACCTTGAACCTCCATCCATCAACCCCTGCAGGCCGTGTGTCTTTCTTGGGTGCCATGACATCTACCACTTCGCTGTCTGGTTCCTTCCTCTTCTCGACCTTGACCAATGCAGTCAACTTCTCTTTCTCTTCCTCCGGCGCAGGCGGCGCGATGTGTGTCCCATCTATCAGGTCCTCCACCTCGTCCTCATCGTCCTCATACACCGCAGGGGTTTCCGAGGGGCCCGCTTCAATGAGCCCAGCGGGCTGTGGAGCCTCGATCCGGAACTTCTCCTTCACGCCCGCACCGGACGGCGCTTCAATGAGCAGCCGCTCCCGCTCCTTTAGCATTCTGTCTTGCTGGGTCTCCACCCGCCGTTGCGCGTCCCATGCCCAACCGTACTTCTCCTTCCGCCGCCGGTTCTCGTCTTCGAGGATCTGAGTGAAGCTCGAGTTGTCCTCGGACGTGTGGCGCGCCTGGAACGTGTCCAGGCTCATGTCGGTGTTGAGACGTTGCCGCTTCGCCGGGCCCTCGCCATCGCCCCTCTCTGTGCGCGGGGTGCGCAGCGGGGTATCCATCGGACCAGCAGCATAAGGGGTTTGGGATGGCGTCTGCCAGGGTCGGCCACGGCGCGAGATGGGGGTCTGAAGGTCCTCAAGGCGGCGCACGGACGCTTGGATCAGCCGAGAATCCTGCGTTCGGAGCGCGTCAAGGTAGTTGTTCGTGGCATCCAAGTGAACCAGTGATGGAAAGAAGTCCCGAGCAATGATATGGGAAAGAGCTTCCGTATACTCGTCTTCATCGAGCACAACTTGGCGGTCGAGAGACCGTGTAGGTGGCTGGGAGCCTGATGCTCCCGGAGTAGACATGGTAAGGGTGGTTTGAATATCCAGACAGAAAATATATGCAGAACGAGCAGTCTGTCAGTGAGAGATTGCTGGAGTGCTTGAGAGGAGGTCAAGAGGAGGTCAAGAGGAGGTCAAGAGGGGATGGAGGTGGTGGACCAAGAGGTGCTAAAATAAGCGCACATATCGAAGTGGATGGTACCGCCGAGAAAGGAAGGAGAGAAAGAAGAGGTTGTTCAAGGTTATTAACCACCTGCGTCCTGCCCAGCGGATTTACGGTAAGGTAGTATGGCGCAACACAACTTAGTCGAGTGTGCATAGGTCCTTGGATAATGTCCAAGTCATCGGACTCTATATCGTGGGCGAGTACCATACACTGTGCGCCTGGAAAGTGGTGGCCGGTACGAGGTAGATTGTTGAAAAGTCGATTTCACTAGGCAACCTAGGGGTTTACTGGTGGGTGGTGATCAGGGTAGTGATCGTCCTAGACACCGCATTCCCCAGGAAAGTTGGTACATCGTTGGCGCCGGAGTACAGCCTGCACAGAACTGGAGGGAGCGTGTTTGCGATCAGGTTGCGTTTGCCTGCCCTAAGCCGAGCGCTTGCACTGGTTTCGTCGCGACCGTCTCATTTTCCATCCCGACGACGTCGGCTGTCTCTACTCTCCTTGACTTTCTTCGCTTTTGCGCCTCTCTGGGCTCCCCGTGTCTGCGTTTGACTCCTCTGTCTGCTGTGACTTCTCTGTCTGCTGTGACTTCTCTGTCTGCTGTGATCTGTGTCTCTGTCTCTGGGTTTCTTCTGGCACGCTCTTTCTCGCTGCTGGCCTTGGGACTCGGACTCTGGCTGGTCAGTCACTGGGTCGAAGACTCGCAACGCACGGCTCGAGCGACATGAGCCGACGCTTGGTGTGAGTGTGCCGGGTGCGATGTCAGGTGCAGGGAAGGTACGTACGCGCTTGGTTTCATTTCTGGTTATGACATTCACTGAGGCTTTAATGACATTGCACTCGGGGTGGGTCCGCCGTGGAGTATTCATGCAGCGTCCGAGTGGTATCAGAGGTGAGTGTTCCCTTCCCAGGAGTCCTCTTCGCCGCCGTCTCCCTACAATCCCATTAGTGTGCCGGAAGGTGAGGTTGTCCCGTTCTCCATTGTTGCTGTTGCCAACGGCAAGCCTCTCTTTCAGTACATGGTGAGTTCTGCACTCATTCGCCTTTGCATCAGCACCGCGTGTCATTTTCGTAGGCAAGGGCTTGAACAGTTTACACCAGCGCAGGTATCGCTACCCCACTTCTAACTAGATATCCTTGTCATCGTCGCCCTTTCGGCTGTGTTTCCCCTTCGGAGGTGGGGCGTTGTTCAGTAGTACTACATGCATGTAATATTGGATATGGCAATACATGTGGTTGATTATCACCAGAAACAAGAGCGGGTGCCGGTGCTCCAGTATCAGTAACATTATCTAAGAAAACTAGGGGTAACCACTACGTTGCCCATTTCCGCTACATGGTGAATCCCGGCAAAATCTTGCTCACTTTCAACAATTTTATCACCTACGATGGCGACGAAAATCACCCGGCGCTCGAATCGCAAAACGAGTGACTACATCCCAATTACATGGTGATACTCCACCGTTTCCACATGGTGATTCACCTGTCGCTTTTCACCGAGACTCGGGCGCACAGTGATACATATAGGTGCCGCCACTCTACCAGGACTAAGTAGAATATCTTCATAAACGTCATGTATAGGGAGGGTGCATAACTGTACAGACGCAACGAACCCGGGCCACCCGGATCCGGGCCTGCGAGGTAGTGTAAATCGTCAGTTCGTAAAGTCTGGAGAGTTCGGGCTGAAAGGAGAGTTACTACTATGTCGGTGGGATGATGTATGTAAATGGTACGCACGCGTGTCAAAGAAAATCTCAGCTAATAATAACAAGAAACGGAGAAGAAAAGAAGCAAGTCGATGTGCGGGGACAGGGAAGGTGCAGGAATAGTATTAGACATGGATACACGGGGGGCGAGAGAAGCAGAAAAATAGACAAACGGTATGTGTGAACAGATAGTGGAAACGCGCATTATGGACATTCAGCTTCCATTCCTACCGTACAGTGCATTTGTGCTGCCTGACCGTGCCCGCCGCTGTGGAGCCCCAGAATCGGAAAAGAACTGTTCAACATCGCTCCCTCCTCCACTCCGTCGTCCACTGGGCTTCCCGATCCGGCTTTGTCCTAGGTTCGGCGCTGGGATGGCGGAGCCCTTGTGCTGACGGATGGTGACATTGGAGTGACTTGTGCTGAACATGGGCGAGTCCTGGGTCGGGGATCTGGAGGTGGGGGATCTAGCGGTGCTAGCACCGAGAGATGCTCGCTTGCTGACAGTGGGCTGACCATACGCTCCGGAGCCTGGCCCCGTCGATCGCTTCAGATTATTGCCACCATAAAGGCTCGCGGAGGGAACAGGAAGAAATGTGGGAGTAGATGGTCGCGAGGAGGGTGTTGGGATGGAACTCGTGGTGCTTGTGGTAGCGTTTGTGCTGATGCTGCTCCGGCCTTCCGTGGATACCGAAAGTCGCGACTGCGGTCGGCGAATGCCAGTTGGTATGGCAGTTTGCGACATAGCACTCGGCGCTCTGCTACTACCAGACGGAGGGGAATCAACAGATATGGAAGACATGGGACGGAACGCAGTCGGAGCTGAGGGAGGGCTCGACGTTCGCCGCCGCTCCTTGTCTTTATCCTTGGCTGGTGATGGAGAGTCCTCCATGATAAGCACCCATCCTGACGAATCCCCACCTGGAGTCCGACGGGCCTCAGCATCGAGATCTACGCTTTGTCGGCGTAACTTCGATTTTGCGGTCGAACGGTCATCTTGAGATGTGGAACGAGCAGAGCGTGAAGAAGAGGCGGTAGAAGGGGCAGGAGATGGAGAAGCCTTCACAGGGATGGGTGGTGGCGGCATTGCATTTGCTGCCTGGCGACTAGTCACGGAGCCCATACGGAGTCTCGGGACACGAGTATGAATCTTCTGTTCAAGAATCTTGACGCGAGCCCTCATCTCCGACACCATCTGAACACCCTTACTCTTCGCCGCAGTCGAGGGGACACCGCCCGCAGTGCTTGCTGTAGTTGCGGCGAGAGACGGAAGACGATTACCAGTCGGTCGGGAGCCTGGAGTACGGAGGCGGCTAGGACTAGTGTTGAGACCAGGGTGTGTGGCGGAGCGTGTGAGAGAAGAGTTGCTATTCGATGGTGTGGAAACGCCGTTGCGCGATGGTGGGAACCCAATACGGTGAAGGATAGCGGGAGGGGTCATCAAACTGGCGTCATTTGTAGGTCGAGGAGAGAGAACGGAAAGAGGCGCTGGAGGGAGTTCCTTCGAAGGAGTTTCAGGCGGTGGATCAAGGTCAGCCAAGCAAAGCTCCGAGGGCGTTGGAACGGAGAGAAGATCTTCGTCTGACAGCGATATGGTGGCATGATGACCAGCTGTGGTGGTTGTTATAGGGGGTTCCACAGCTGGAAAAGCCTTCTGTGCCCGTTCCAGTGCAGCGGCTAGCTGGTCCTTCAGGATGGTGCTTTCCTCATTAGCATCTAAACCAATGCGACCGATGAGATAGCAGACGGCACATATGTGTTTCCCACGCACCCCTGAGCTCGTCCTTAAGTCGCTGACATTCCTCTTCCACGTTCGCCTTGTCAAGTAGCTCATGCTCCAGCAGGATCTTCTCCTCCAGCGCCCGCGCATACTTCTGCTCGACGTCGGCCAAACTCGATGATATTGCCCGTTCATTACGCTCCAAGTCGTCGTTACCCATCTCTAACTCTCGCAATTGAATCTTAATCTTCTGGTGTTCTTGTCGTAAAGTATCCAGTTCGCGCTGAAGAGAAGTTGTGGTTGTATTGTGGGTGGTTTGGAGGGACATGAACTTGGCCTGTACGAAAGGTCAAGGGAAACGGTTTACTTGGCAGAACACAAGACGAACCTTCCAGTCATCCCTCTCCGTCTCAGCCCTGGCCACCTTAACCTTCAGCTCCAGCTGAGCTTTCTCCGTCCGTTCGAGCTCTCGTTCAAGTTCCTCCTCGAGCTCCTTGCTGGAATGGTGGAAGTCGTCGAGTTCGGCACGAGTTTCTGCCAGCATATCGGCTACCTCTAAGTACTTCGCCTTCCAGTCCGTGCCAGAGGAGGGGAAACCACTGGAAGGGGAGATCAGCGGAGTGATGACGGTGTGGGAGGAGGAGTGGTACTTGATAGAGTTGTCGTCCATGGCAGCCATCCCTCTGTCCTTTCGAAGAACGTCTGTTGCGTGAAGGACGGCGGTCATAACGGAGACAGGCTATGTACAGCCGGGGAGACCGAGAACGAGAGCCCCAGCGTGGAGTTGAAGGGGAGGCCGAGAGACGGGACCAGTGCAACCGAGCAACGCCGTCAGCCCGAATAGTGAACTTGTCGTCCTCCGGCCACGCGCCCGCTCTTGCCCCTTATGGACTAACACGTGGCCGCATTGCCGAGCACGTGCTACCAAACGCGTCTTAATGAACGCGTCGGCCCACGCCATCTGCGACGTCTTTGTGCCTTGTGCCAAGAGACGAGATAAGAAGGGAAAAGAGCTGCACACAATCGACCACGACCACAACAAGGGTAGCCAATTTGGACCAAGGTTCGGCGGGGCACTCACCCTGTCACCGGTCACCGCTTGCTGTACTCCGTTTCCCTTCCCATCTTTCGCACTTCCACCGCAGCGACGACGCCGCAACAACTCACGGAAGTTGGGCACGTCATACAGATTGGGCCACAAGCCAACTGGTACCATCGAATTGGACGGACTACTTTACAACGAGTATGCTCAAAGTTTACATGCCCTCTGGCTTGGCGCATTTACGTTTCTCGATCTTCCCCGTCTTGGGACAACGCATCTCTTGCCACGACAGAGGGTCCATCGTGGCACCTGTGTGTAGCCGCCGTCAGCGAAGGACTCGTAGATGACGAATCTTCGCACCCACCGGCTTCGCTTGTCGCAAATATCACACCCAGGTCATTTCGAGCAGTAGTCACGTAGTAGCTCCTTGCATCGCCCAAAGACAGCTAGGACGCGATATTTAAGCAAGTTCCTCAGACTTGAAGGGTTCGATACTCACGACTAAGCCTCTGACTACGTCCCCTCCTCGGAAACAATCCGCGATTTTCACCCTATCTTTCTCCGTAGCACGCACATCTTGAGCGCGTACCACACCAGTAAATTCTTCTCCAGCGGGAAGTGGCACACCATCCACGACCGTTATTGAAAGAGTGGCCTGGAGCGGAGACATGCGAGTAATGATCCCCAGAACGACAGAGTTTGGGGCTGGTGGCCGTGGGCGCGTCCTCTTGATCTCCAATGACTAGACATTCCATTGCCGTAAGAGCACCAGCCAGCGCGAGTTTAATAAATGTTCAGAGCCAGCCAGAAAGATATAGACGAAAAGACCAACAGATCCAGAATACGAGGGAACGCCGATCAAGCTTGCCCTCACGGTTCCATCTCTACAATAGATTCCGCCGCCAATCTGTGGAATGGGCCCACGGGGCACGGGGACAGGCTGGCCGGGCAAGACAATGTCGGACGACATGGAGAAAAAGGAGGGATGGGATGGGCAGGAGGAGAAGCGCGTGTATGGAATAGCCAATCCGAGGCCGCCCGAGTGACGCGCCCGGGAGTTTGCGCCTGTTTACGCGCCCCCACGGCAGCTTGACCTTCGCGTACCACTCTGCCAGCTGGGCCCAGCACTCGCTGTCGACGACTTCTTCCTCCATGGCCTCCTCCGCCCTCGCCCGTAGTGTCTTCGCCAGGCGTGCGTTCTGTTGTCCATTACCTTCTCTAAGCTGCGTACTAATCTCTCGCGCGCAATAGGCTTCCACGTCTCGGCCTCCCGTCATGCCCTCTCCAAGTTCGCCATGCCAGCGATGTCTCCCACGATGACAGAGGGCGGTATCGCATCATGGAAGAAGAAAGAGGGCGAGTCCTTCGCGGCCGGTGACGTTCTCCTCGAGATTGTACGTTTCCCCTAGGCCTTCTGTTAGCGCATTCACTGAGACTGTCATGCGTCATAGGAAACCGACAAGGCCACAATCGACGTAGAAGCCCAGGATGACGGTGTTCTCGCAAAAATCATTGTACGTTCCGTTACCTTGGTACTCCGAGCCACGTAGTAATGCCTACACACTATCAGGCCAATGACGGTGCGAAGAACATCGCCGTGGGCTCTACCATCGCCGTCATTGGCGAGGAGGGCGACGACCTCTCCGGTGCCGAGCAGCTCGCGTCGGAGGCTTCGTCAGAAAAGCCCAAAGCGGCGAAGGAGGAGAAGGTCCCCGAGGCCCTCAAGTCTGAACCGGTTCCCGAGCCCAAGAAGAGCGAGGCTCCGAAGGCCGAACTCCCTAAGGGTGATCGCATTTTCGCTTCCCCGCTCGCGAAGAAGATCGCCCTCGAGTGTGGTATTCCTCTGGCGAAGGTCAAGGGCTCCGGTCCTGAGGGCAGGATCCTCAGGGAGGACGTTGAGAAGTATCAGGCACCCGCTGCCGCTGCGCCTAGCGCGCCCTCTGCCGCCGTATCCCAACCCGCTGCTGCACTCCCCGAGTACACCGACATCCCCATCACCAACATGCGCAAAACTATCGGCACGCGTCTCACCCAGTCGAAACAGGAGCTCCCACACTATTACCTCACGCTCGACATCAATATGGACAAGGTGCTCAAGCTCCGCGAAGTGTTCAACAAGTCGCTGGGCGAGAAGGACAAGTCGGCGAAGCTCTCCGTTAACGATTTCGTGCTGAAGGCTGTTGCACTTGCGCTGGCTGATGTTCCTGAGGCTAACTCCGCATGGATGGGCGACGTCATCCGGCAGTGTGTTGCATCCCGTTTAACTCTCTTGAGCATTGAACTAACTTGCGAGCAGATACAAGAAGGCGGACATCTCGGTGGCCGTGGCAACTCCCACAGGTCTCATTACGCCCATTATCAAGGACGTCGGAGCCAAGGGTCTCGCATCCATCTCTTCAGAGGGCAAGGCGCTCGCGAAGAAGGCTCGCGATGGCAAGCTCCAGCCACAGGAGTACCAGGTGGGTGTTACTACTCCGTCTCATTGTTGCGTTAGGATTTATCTTGGTGGCCGTGTAGGGCGGCACCTTCACTGTTTCTAACCTGGGCATGTTTGGTATCTCCCACTTCACTGCGATCATCAACCCCCCACAATCATGTATCTTGGCTGTCGGCGCGACACAACCAACGCTTCAACCTGCACCTGAGGAGGAGCGCGGCTTCAAGGTCGCACAGATCATGAAGGTCACGCTCAGCGCGGATCACCGGACGGTCGATGGTGCTGTCGGTGCGCGCTGGCTGGCGGCGTTCAAGGGATACCTGGAGAACCCGCTGACGTTCATGTTGTGATTTTTTATCGCTCATCGCTTTGTAGAGGCGCGATTTGCGAGGGATGGGAGTCAGCGCTGCTGGGCCGGGCCTCAAAATTCGAGTCAGTCGTCGACGTCTATAGAATTACTTCGTACGCTTTCGCATATAGTTACTTACGGATGCTGGGAATACTAGCAACTTGTAATTTTCGTCATATTTGACCGATGCTTGACGGAGGATTATCATTCGGGACGACTGGCCCAGCGGGTGTCCAAGGAGGACAAGTTGCTATTACGGTCAGGTGGTGTTTGCGCTGACTAGGCGCTTGCAGAATACGCGACGACGCGTTGGGACGCGTTTTGCCCTTTTGCAGCGGAGTCGGGTGCGTATTCGCTCGCGCCCCTCGTTATTAGCGTACTCGCCATCCAGTTTTCTTCGCTCTCGCGACCACCCGTCCCCTCCTCCTCCAACGCTCTCCTCAGCCTCACCTCTCGGCCGTCGCTTCGACATGGAGCCGGACTTCATTCTCAACCAGGTGAAGAGTTTGCGGCAGGTCCTCGTGGCGAACATGAAGGAGATACAAGAGAAGCGTATCGGGCTAGAGGTTCGTATTTGGCGTGCCTGGTGTTGTCTCATGCAAACTGATCATCCTGGTACTGCAGGACACATTTTTGCACCCACAGCTCCTTCTTGACCAGGTGGATGGTCTCGAGAATGTTATTCGGGACAGCTTATTGTTGCACAAGGACGGCGACGATCCGGACAAAGTGAGCATGCGCCGATTTTGATTTCCTTGTTGGGAGAGGCTTGATTGGCTGACGCTGGGGGATAGTTAGTCATATCTAACTCAGACTTGCCTATGTTGGTTGGCCACGTCCAAACGGCTCTCAAGGACCGCACAAAGCTCCAGAATGCCTCCAGTGATGCGAAGGTCAGGGTGAGTCACCTCTCGTTTGACGTCGTAATGAATGAAGTACTGGTGTCTCATGCTTTTAGTAGTTGGCAACGATGGTCCCCGCCTTCGCCCTGGAGGTTGCCAAAGCTTTAAACAGAACCGTCCAGAGGAATTCAGCTCAAATCCAGAACGAAACCGACCTCAACAAGGTGGATTTGGGCATGTGCAGTTCGAATCTTCCCGGTACTCACTGCAGTCGTTAGATATCTATGTCGCAGCCCCAGTTTGCGACGAAGACCGTCGGATGGCTCTACCATGTGATGTACACTCATGCTTCCCTCTTAGCTCAGATTACATCGCTTCGCGACATTGTCCGTGGTCTTTGCTCGTCCTCGCGATTGTTCTGACCACTTGTCCTAGAATGTCACCGCAAATGCAGCGCTACGGAGCTCGACACAGGAGATCGAGCGATTGACTAGCTTAGAGAAGGCATCGACCAAAAGAATAGCAGAACTGGAGACCTCGCTCGAGAAACTCTGTCACGACAATATGCGCTTAAATGAAGCAGCAAATGCGGTCGATGGAGCTACCCAGGCTCGCTTGCACAAAGTATCGGACGAGCTGGCGTCTCTCCAATCCCTCCATCGTGACTGTGGACAGCAGGTCTGTGCCCCACGCCAGAATATCGACCCAATTAGCTCCATTGACAACCCTTCTAGCTCGAAGAGCGGAATGCAGAGATTATCCAACTGAGGATAGAGCACAAGAATCTCGTTCTGCGCCACGGCGAGGTGTCTGAGGCTGCCTCAGGAGCAGCCAAGAAGGCCGTTATCATGGAAGACGAGCTCAAGCGAATGCAGTCCGAACGCGATAAGTTGTCAGCAGAGCTGTTGGAGATCAAGGAATCCTACGATGCTTTCCGCCTTGCTCGAGCACAAGAATATGACGCAGTGATTGCGGAGGTTTGTATTTGGAGGCCCCTCTTCGCAGTTCGTACTGAGAGGAGAGGTTTAGAACATCCAACTGCAAGACAGTCTACGAAACTGCAAGTGTACCAGTATCAAGGAAGAACTTGAAGCCAGAAGTACCCAGTCGCAGCAGATGGCGGAAAAATGGCAAATTGAGTTAAGTGATATGCAGACGCAGGTATATCCTGGGCAAATTTCGTGCGTGTATGGTGGCGAGAGCTGACGCAGCTTCCGAGTAGCTGACCGCCAGTGAAATACAATGCGATTTGCTAAAGTTAACCATAGAAGACATGTTATCTCGTCAGACGGCGCAACTAGACGAGACAAGAGTGGCGGCCACACAGGAACGAGAAGAGAACGAGAGGCTGGTATGTGTGTTCACGCCCTTCGTGCTATTGTCAATGACGTCCTATTGATCCTTTCTGAAAGCTGGGGAATGCGGCGCGCAAAATCGAGGAGCTTGAGAACAAGTTGCGTTCTAAAGACGAAGAGGTGGATAGTCTCGAAGTTTGCTTGTCCTTGGGACTAAACCTCCCTTTCGCTGCTAGCTCTCGAAGCTTCGTGACGCCCTAACTCTCAGCGAAAGGGCTAATCAAACACCGCGCACCCCAATCTCTCCGCCACCCTCTGGGTACGTCGTGGTTTTCACGCGACTTCACTGATTCTAACATTTTCGTCCCGTTTAGCCGCAAGTCAGTGTCTACCGCATCGAAAAAGCGGAAAGCTGCTGGGAGGGATACAACTGTATCCTGGTCCCAAGGAGATGCTGGCTACTCGCTGAACCTCGCAGCTCATGCTTCGCCTATGCCCCCGAGACGCCTCAATGAGCTAGCACAACTGCCCGAAGTGGCCGTCGATCTTGGTTCTCCGGACGCTCTTCCCGCTATCTTCACCCGTCAGTCACTGAGCAACATTCTTGGAGGTTCCATTCAGGGCCTGGTCGTCCGGTATGCTCCTCGAATCCATGAATTCCAGTTTGCTGACCTGGGGGCCGTTTGGTAGGTGCACCGAGAGCGCGACCGACCTCGCGCGAAGCCACGATATCCAGGACTACTTATGTCCGAACATGGATCACAATGCGTGGTCACCAGCCGGGCCTGGAAAGCACGGCTATATGCAGGTTGGACTGGGCCGCGATCGCAAGCTGTTCAACGATCAGGGGGATCATCGCCATGTCTTCGTTGGTGCGGGAAAGTTGCTCCTCTACTGCGGGTGGTACCACGTTCTCCGCGTCGAGCCACTCACCAAGGACGAGTGGGGGAACCTCCCAGACAAGGTACGTTAGACGTTTAGTTTCCAGTGCGTGGCTCTAAACTCACATGGTTCGCTTACAGGTGAAGACGACCTACTCAGAGACTACGGTGAACAAGGAAAAATCTGACCGGTTCAAGTCGACGCCCCAAGTCCTCGCCATGTACAACAGCGGCGAGCTCCGCGCGCCGTGCGTGCGCCTCCAGTGCCTCGAGTTCGACACCGCGTTCTACCACGAGCTCGTCCGCGCAAACGACCAGTTCTTCAGCAACAAACCGCGTCCAGGTCCTCCCACCAATGGTTCCAAGCGACGCAAGCTCAACGGAGACCTGCCCCAAGACGACACCAAGGACGAAGACGAAGACAAGGACAAGACCGTGGAATATCCCCCTGCTGAGTCTTCCGGTACTGGTCCGTCGCGATGGGTTTCCGAGTCCCCATTGACGACCATTGGGGAGACCCCAAGCCGGAGTGTGTCTACAGCAGCGCAAGCCGTTCACACGTCCTCAACGCCAGTGCCCGAGACTGCGGCGGGCTCCTCCACATCCACGCCCGCTCGTTCCACGAGGTCCACCCTTCGTCTACGCATCCCTGGAGGTCGATCTACACAGTCACCCACCGTGCCCCAAGATGTACATGCCGAAGAAGCGGAAGTGGAGATGGAGTTGTCAGAGTCAGAGTCTGACGACGACGACTTGTATGCGGATGAGTAGGTTGCATAATGCTGTGATCTTGTCTTGCTTTATCATCTTGCTTTCTCGCTGTCTTGCTGTCTGTTGTGTTCTCGTTATGTAAATGTTTTGCTCTTGCTTGATCTGTTCATGTGCTCATATAGTATACTGTAAAGGTACCAATCCGTCATCTCTCTGTAATTTCCCGCTATTGTACATGACCTCGAAAAAACCATGATAGACCCCTAGACGCTGTTCGTTAAAATCTTGCCAATGCTTTGCTCGACGTGTTCTCGCTTCCCCTTTTCGAACTTATCAAAATAAGTGGCAGCGAAACCGACTGCAGATCTCCACGAATGAGGCATTCCATCGTGAGCTTGGTGAACTGGTCGAGCGGCATCCAAATTTTGGATAGGACCGGCGTATGGCTTTGGTCTGTATATCATGTCAGGATGTCAGTATTTGGTCGGGGGATGATCTACTCACGGTCGTGAAGTTCGGATTCGACCAGACTAGGCACTTTCACGTCAGCAATAGACTCGCAGTTGACTTTCGGAGGGACTCGGACGTACGGCGGGAGGATCTCCATAACCTGAACATTGGTTCCCTTGAGCTGACCACGCAGAGAGATGGCCCAGCTGTGAAGAGAAGCCTTTGTCGCGGAATAGTTAGGTAGGTCGACCTTGGGGACTACGGCTAGTGCGGACGTGATGGGGATGAGCTCACGGTGAGCGGTGAAGAGACACGGCACAGGACGGCCCGGCGGTGAATTAGTACAAGCGCGCAGGACCTCGCTCTGGACCGTGACCGTGACCGTGGTCTCAACTCGTCTCAACTCGGTCTCAACAAGTGCGGACATCGTCGACGGCCACTCGAGTCCGCCCATCGACCCGCTTTCCATACTCTCCTCTTCAGCTTCAATTCTAATGGACGCCGTTGCATCAGACGGGCCCTACGCGTCACCAGCACATGTCGATGAGCTCCTCATCCCCCTTGACCTCGACCCACGCGATGTCCGGGTCAGTCAGCAGTCTCTCACCCACATACTTTTTGGTAACATTCTTCTCCATAGAGATCATTGGCCTCCGCGGAGGAGCTGAAGCAGGAAGGCAATGATCATTTCCGTGCCAAACGCTGGGACGAGGCCATTGCTCTTTACCGCTCCGCACTTGGCCACCTTCCCAAACGACCTCAGCTATCGACTTCGACGGCGGACGCTGACTCGCACGATGATGACAGCGCTGTCTCACAATCGGAGAATGGATCGAATAGCAAGGTGCCGGCCCAAGAAGCAATGCAGGGTCAGCAACCACCTCCTTCCGAGCTTGACATTAACTGCGCCAAGGCCAGAGCAGTCCTAAATGCCAATATTAGCGCATGCTACGTGAAACTTGTAGGCTTTGATCGCACCTACTCTCCCTCCAAGTCCTAACATCTTTTGTTCCATAGGGAGAACACAAAGAGATCGTGGCCGCGTGTACCGAAGGCAAGTCGATGACAACGCTTGTCTCTCTCAGTCGTCTATTATTATTAATCGATCTCGTTCTTCCTAGCGCTGAAAGATGACCCAACCTACATCAAAGCCCTGCAGAGGAGGGCTACAGCGAACGAACAAATCAACTCTTGGTCTGCTCTTTCGAGCGCACAGGAAGGTTGGTGTCTCATATGTGATCTAGTGATCGGCTTGCAACGGGGGACATTGTGATGTCAGACTACAAAAAGCTCCTCGAGCTGCTGCCTCCCACGTCCCCTGATGCCGTGAGCATCCGGCGATCATTGGCAGCCCTCCCCCCGCGAGTGGAATCTGCCCAGAAGCGTGAGACAGCGGAGATGCTCGACAAGCTCAAAGGCCTTGGAAACAGCCTTCTAGGTAAATTTCAATTGCATTTCAGCTGGCAGAGAGTTACTGATGGAGGAAACTCTTAGGAAACTTTGGTCTTTCAACCGATAACTTCCAGTTTGTGCCTAACGGTCAAGGGGGTTACTCGATGAATTTTGTCCAGAATCCTAAATGATGGGTGGATCCCATAGGGAAATTGCGTATTAGCTTGACTGCGTTAATAACTACCTTGGAGTCCTGCTAATAATGAATCAGTGCGGAATGTTCAGTCTCGGAAGAAGACCGCCCAGAACGGGCATGATGCGCCTGACGGCAGGGACGCAGGGCGTTTATCTTTGCACAAACGACCAGAGTTTGACTCTGGTTGGACTCCTTCCTAACTCTTGCTAGTGAAAGCGAGGCCTAAAACGAGCACTCCGCTTCAAAGTCCAATTTCGGGTTCACCGGATATCAGTCCCTCTGGCGTATAAAACGTCTGCTGGCGGCGATGAGCTGTATCCATCAGAGCGTCGAACTTCAAACGTGCGCCTTCAACCTAACCTTCCACCTTCAAGATCGGGAGCCGCACTTGGACTCTCAAAGTCTCAAGTTCCACCACGTCTAGCGCGCCGCTCGCCACTACTGTGGTTATATGGGTATGTCTTCGGAGTTATGGTTTTCTCCGAGGTCAATTCTTACTAATACTTTTGTTTAGGGCTATAGAATCCGCCATGCGCCGTCCCATCTTGAACACCGACATACTGGTGATAATTCTTTCATTCCTAGCCGACTCGACTCCCACCATCAGCGCGATGATGCAGTCCTGCCGTTTCTTCTACCACGAGGGTCCAAAGGTTATCCTGAAATACGGCCTTTCTTTCTTCCCTGATTGGGACGAGGAGATTCCTTTGATGCTGAGGTTCATCCTTGCTGAAGGTGGTATTCGCTGTCGCTATATCGGTGGTTTCTTTTTTCATCTTATAGACCCGGATCCTTCGGACGACTCAGAAGACTCGGACGATTCTGACGAACCCGACGCAGTCGACATTGATTCTGATGTCGCAGACTTCTTGATCGCCTTCTTCCGCGAACATTCCTTCCCAAAGGCAGAATGGCTCATACTTGAGCCAGCGGAGGAGCTACTCATGCTGTTGCCAGAGTTGCTCCCGGCCTTTACGGCACTGCCGAATGTCAAGTACCTCCAGCTCTACGGGTGCGGCCGGATCGCGTGCAACATACCTCGCAACATGACTAAACTCGTCAGCGTGCACCTGGAGTACGACCTCAACGAGGAGCGCACTCGGCGGCCCATGCTCGACATCCATCCCCTCATAATCTTGACTAGCTCCCGCAACACACTCCAGTGGGTCTTCCTCGCCGATTCCGAAACATACCTCCCGGTTGCGTATTACCCTGCTCCGTTTTCGAAGGTGATAAGCCTTAAAATGAACGGCCCGCATCCTCCCATCCTCGCTCCGTTCGCGCACGCGTTTCCCAACCTACTGGAGCTCGCCCTCCTCGACAAGAAGGTGTTTTTCGGCAACGTCATGCCTGAGGGGCCAAGCATCCCGGAGGGGGGCCGTCGAGATGTGGAACTCGTCCGTTCCTGGAAGCTCAAGCAGGCCATGGGACCGCTCCGCGATCTCTATCTCGGCGGGCTCGCGTGCGAGATTGAACACGTGCAGACGTTCATGGCGGAAGAGTCTACGTACGAGGCGTTGCGGGAGTTGGTGAGCTATGCGCGGCCCTCCAACAACCTCATAGTGCAGACATCTCTGCCAGGTATGCTCGATGACGCAAAAGGGCTCCCCTCCATGTTACGTTCTGCCGGGGGGCGGCTGGAGGAATTCGGGACCTTCCTGCGGCTTCAGCCCGACGAGAATGACATGGATATGGAGGCAGGATTGGTCAGCGTGTTTCGCTGCCTATGGCCTACACCTCGTACTAACGAAGTCTCACCCCAGGCTCTTCTCCGGACTGCACTCCTAGGGCACCCGCTCCACACCGTCAGGCTCCTTATTGTTTGCCATGACATCCCGGCCCACCACGATGTGGAGAGTGACAGGCGATCCATACTACCTACGTGCCCTGTGGAGGAATACATGGCCACAGTCGATTTGGGGGTTCTCGCTCGGTCATTCCTCGACTCAATCGCGACGGTGAACCTGGCAGTGGTCGCAATGCTCGGCCATCGTACGCGCAACTCAGACGACGCTCGCGCCACGAGGGTCGAAGGGTCTATTGTCGTTGAACGGAAATACTCGGAAAGACAGAACGCCGCCGAGTCCTAGGGTTGTTCAAGGCAACGACTCTCAACGGATGATAGAAATAGTGGAATATGAATACAAGATAAAGTCATCTTGTTGTGTGCACTTCCTACTTACTCGTCGTCTCGGTGCTTCACAAGCGTCATGAAACCGATATTGGGCATTATATTCCTCGCGAATCATAGGGTAAGAAACCGTCACGAAGAAAACATCAGCTAATGTAGTCGAATGTGTTGGGAAATACGCCGAACTGGGTTACTGGCCATACCTGGTCGGGCTTTAGCCTACAACGGTTAAACCACTGAAGCGTAGAGCGTACCCTCGCATAGAGTCTCCCCTTGAGAAGACCCATCGGGACAGGGCCGTATACGCGGGAGTCCCTCGACCATGCCAAGTTGTCGCCAGTCACCCAAATGTGATTCTTTGGTATCACTACGTGCTCAGTCGAGGGCGCATATGTCCCCGTAGGATCTACGCACACGACGTCCCCAGGTAACCCGGTAATGCGCTTGCAGACTATCCGTCCGGGGTCAAGCGGCGAAATGAATGTGACAAGGTCTCCTCGAGTGAGCTTGTTGACGTTGATCCACTTCAATTCGAGTGCAGCTTCGCCTGCGACAGCCATGGTGGGTACCATGGAGGGACCCTCTACCTAGACTCAGTGCGGAATCAGTGACTGCCTCAATGGAATGGCGACAGGCTGCATAGACTCACCCACGATATTGTGGCAATATGGTCACCAAAAAGGTGCAGCGCACAGGCAAAGTTGGCAAACTGGGAGGCAAGTTCATGAGAGACTCTACCGGGGGAATCGGAGGACGTACCTGGAGCGTGCGGTATGGCAAACTGACCGTCCAGAATCGTCGTGTCCTGACAGTTTGGTGAACAGAGTTCCAAAGCCCAGCTGCCCAGGCCCTTGAAACCATGCTACTGAGCGGAGCGGCACAGGAAAGCCAACAAGCTTAAGACGAGGTCATAACGGGAGAGGAAGAGACTTGGAGGAAGAGAGACACGACCTCGGCTCTTGCGTCCAAGTCGGTGACATGGCGGCTACAGCCAGGCCCAAAGTCGCTCAACGCGGGCGCTTCGAGTCCACGCATCGCAGCCCACCTCAAGTCCACCACCAACTGCACTCATCGACGACTTCGCCGAGCGCGATGTCCGCATTCAAGCGGCGTACAACCTCGAAACAGCCCGCCCCACCACCTGGGACGCGTCCATCTCCTGGATCGCCCGCGACGATCATTACCTCGACCGGAATACCGTCCCTCGATGACATCCTTGGCGGCGGTCTTCCTCTATCGTGCTCGCTCCTTGTCCTCGCGCGTGATGCGTACTCAGCGTATGGAGAGCTAGTACTCAAGTACTATGCGTCTCAAGGACTCGCGAGCGGGCAATGCGTCTGCATAGTGGATGCGCGGCCCGACACATTCCTCGCTGAGTGCATGTGGACTCCGGAGAGCAACGGGACCGTCCCGTCCGGCCACTCAGGCTCGCCCACACCCACGCCGCCGACGTCAGCAGAAGATGAGGAAGACGAACGGGCTTCGGACCACGACACCAAGATTAAGATCGCATGGAGATACGAGCAGATGAAGCAGTTCCAGACGACGGTGCCTTCGTCTAGCCAGTACGCCGCGCTTCGCATAGATTCTGATTTATTTTGCGTGTAATGACCAGACTTCGCGTTCTGGCAGGTCTGCAGATGAGTATTGCCACACCTTCGACCTGACGTGCCGCATCCCGGAGCCCACAATTAATTCCGCGCGAACCGAGGGCCGATACCTGTGTGTTAGACCCGGCGAGAACCTAGACTCAGAAGATGCATCGTCTTGCCGCAGGGTCCTACAAGGCATCACGGAGGTTCTTACTAGGGTGAATTCTGAGTCGTTCGGCTCCGCCTTACATGCGACCGCCACTACTATCAGGATATGCATCCCCGCATTGGGCTCGTATGACTGGGGCGACCTCTCTCCTCAGGTGCGCACCCCCCTTCCCTCCTCCCCCTAATCGATGTGCAAACTAAGCGAGAAGCGGTAGGACATCTGCTTCTTCCTACACTCTCTCCGCGCGCTCCTGCGGCGCCATCCCGGCGCATCCGCTGCCGTGTGCATGCCGCCCCATCTATGTCGAGAAGCGTACGGTGGCCCGGGCTGGGTACAGAAGCTGGGATGGCTGACGGACGCGTCCATCACGCTTGCAGCGTTCACCGGTACGTCCTTCGTCTTCGCAATGGTCGTCGTACGACCGGTCCTCGGGACTCACGCATGTGTCTCGTATGGCAGCGAACCCTTCCCTGTCCGTCATGTTCTCGGCGCATCACGGCTTAGTCCATATCCACTCCCTCCCTGCACCGCACACCCTAGTTCCGTCGAGCGACAAGTTTTCGATGCTTCGCGGGCTGACGTCATCGGGAGAGAACAATCTTGCATTCAAATGTATGCGCAGACGTCTAATCTTCGAAACTCTGCATCTCGACGTCGAAGGAGGCGTGAGCGAGCGGCGCACAACGCCATCTTCTAATGCACTCACGATGGAGCCGAAACCGAGTCACAATCACGATCATGACCATTTACATCACGCATCCGCCACCCTGGTTTCCGGAAACTTATCTGTGGCAGCAGTGCAGGTACAATTCGAACAGACGCATATTGCTGCTTCTGTCCGAGAATCTACACCAGATTCCCCACTTCCAAATGGGGAGAATGCTTTCAAAAGGGCGAAGGTAAAGAAAAAGGTAGCGTTCACGTCGGAACGGCCGGACTTGTATGATTTCTAGTATATGATTGTCAGAATCCATGAATGTAGCCCTAGATACATGTCCGTATTGTAGCAATGCGCTGGAGATAGGATGCAGTATGCTACATAGAACAGTCGTGAGCCCAATCACCTGAACATGACTCAAGCAGAACTATCTCTCACCGAAAATCTGAATCTGGTCGATGCCATTCAACTGGTTACCTTGTGCGTGGTGGGGGTAGAGGTATTGAAAGGTGGTGCGGTATCGAAAAACGCGAGAGCAGTGGGATAACATTGGTCGAAAGTTGTAAGCGACGGGCTGAATATCGTGTGAAGTCGTGGGGGGGGGTCGTAGAGGCAAAGGGGGTAAGACATACAAGGACATAAAAGGGTTGGATGTTAATGCCGCAAGGATCCTATACTCCAGGGTTTTGTAAGAGACTTGGGGGTGGGGGTTCTGCAAGAAGGGTGGGTATACACCTCGGTCATGACTGCGACGTCCCTGCATATATCATGTTGAGTGCGGAGAAGCTATCCTGTTCGCGCTGAGCGTTCATCTTCCTGCACTCTACCAAGAGCTCTCGCAAGGTAGAGAGATGCTGCTCGCCGGGTTCCTCGGCCACGCTCTCGTCATCCTCGTCCTCCTCTATCTCCGGGAGGGTTCCCAGGGTGGCTCCGGTGCAGTCCTCCAGCCTAACCTTATTCCGCTGACACTGCTTCGACCAACGCTCCCACCTCTCGTAGCATG
The DNA here is from genome assembly GCA_002760635.1 of Ganoderma sinense ZZ0214-1. Taxonomy (NCBI): domain Eukaryota; kingdom Fungi; phylum Basidiomycota; class Agaricomycetes; order Polyporales; family Polyporaceae; genus Ganoderma; species Ganoderma sinense. The sequence continues at coordinate 2,056,704 of AYKW01000012.1, read as the reverse complement.
ACTGGCTCGGCCCATTGTTCTTCTCCAGATCCGAAAGCAGCGTGGAGTTGAGCACGCGAATGCGCTCAAGACGGGGAAAGTTGCGCCTGTTGAGCGCGGCGAAGTTGACGTCGTTCTGGCGTCGGATCGACTGACTGACGAAGGGGTCGATCTTGTTGTACGTCGCCGCGTACCCGACGCCGAAGGCGTACATGAGATGGTGTAAGCCAATCGTCGTGATGTTCGCATGGGGGTGGTGGACGAGGTGGGATTCGAGGAACGGATGGTGCTCCCAGCCGCCCAGCCGCCAGTCGGGGTTGAACGTGAAGGTATGGAGCATGGGGCAGAGGTCCAGGATTCCAGCAATGTCAAGCGGAGGTATGCAGTTAAGATCGAGGAGGGTGAGCTGCTGCCCGTGCTCGGTGAGAAACTCGATGATGTCCGGGAAGTCCTCACGATAGTTCACGAAATCGAGGCCAACGAGTTTGAGTGCAGGGAGGTGCCATGCCGTGGCCTGCTCTACGAAATCTTGAAACGACCCTCGGAGAGCTAAATGTTGGAGGCACGGGAGCGTGAGCTCGAGATCACCGGCAGCGCCCAATGGAATATGCTCGGGAGGGGAACCTTCAAACTCTATGCTCACGGTCTCGAGGTTGGGCAAGCACTGTAGCATGTATATGAGCTTCGCTAGGGACGGAGTGGGGATGTTGATCTGGAGGACTCGCAACGTCTGGTGGGAGTAGATGCACAAGGCATTGGCGACGGCTGAGAGGGAGACGGATAGAGGCCAGGTCATTATGAAGACCTCGAGCTTGGGGCAATGGCGGATGATTGCCACAAGGGAGTTCTGCATGGTTTCCACGCTCGATCCGCCACTGGCAAAGTAACGGATGATATGCAGACGCCTTGTCCACTTGCCCAGGTCCTTTGTGGTGTCCATGAGGGCACATACACGCTGTATGTTGCGAGGATTGCTGAAGAAGAGGGAGCGGTAGTAGAACTCGTATCCCAACCGCCGCCAGTTTCTGCAGGTGTTCATGATCGCCTGGGCAGATCTTGGTCGGAAGCTCAACTTTGTCTAAGTCGGAACCACGGACCTTCTTTGTAGCGCAGCTCTGCCTCTGAGCGTTGTTCACCACCTCCTGTGCAGTCCGTAGAGCCCAGTCTCCATACAGCGTCTTGAACCAGGAAGCCTCCGAGAATGCGGTCGGGAGAGTGGGTTCGAAGAAGTCGGCGTCCTCGACCGCCATGTCGAAGATATCTAGCCACAGTTCATCGGGAAGATTGTGTAGCATGATCGGACGCAAAGAGGGTGGGGGAAAGAGGAGAGTATTGGTGACAAGAGGGGGGTGCCTCGAGGAGGGGTCACATAAGTGCAGGAGGCATACAGGCAGGCAGACAGCCTGGCAGGACTTGGTTCGCTTCAAGACGACCATTCACACAAGCGCCAGGATGACCATGCAACCGCCCGGCACCCGGCGCGTCCCCTCTCCGGTCGTTGATATACAACGCGGACATTACGCTACAGAGAATACGCATATCTGTGCATAATATGCACGAATATGCACACTTGAGCCTAATGGCCCTTTGTTTTTCCTTCCGGTGCTCTTGTTTTGAACAAACCCCTCTCGCGCACGCGGACGACGATGCCTTCTACTCTTCTCCGAATCTCCTCGCGCTCTTCTGCATCCCCCGTAGTCCACTTCCTCCCTAGAAGCTGGAACATCAGCGACTCTCACAGAGGGCTGTGCTGCTGAAGAAACACACCGATGATAGCCCAATTCCTTGTGCTAGGGATTCGGAGCGTCTCGCACTCGACTTGCCATCCACAATACAGGCTCAGCGTCGCCAGCCATATTCGATATCTCGAGTACGAGCTCGCGTTGCTTCCATCTCCTCCCAGATTGAGGCCCTCGACAAAGCCATCGTCGGGCACTGGGTAGTCTGGAGTGCTGGCCCGCTCGTACTTCGCGTCAAACGCCCAAGCGCAACAAGGAATTGACAGGTATCCACTGGCAGAGATGATGGTTGACAAAACAGGAGTCCAAGGTGTCAGTTCGTCGGCATGGTTTGCGATAATAAACGCTCCAGGTCGGAGGTAAGAATGATCCAGAAGGGGTTCGGACGGGTCGAGAGATTGCACATGTAGTTGCGTCTGAGTTGCTTCCGGGTAGTGGGACCAGGAGGTGCGTGCCCGAACGTCGATCCCGTGTCCATCGTATCCTTCCGCAGTGAGGATGTGGGTGAGTAGCCCATTGCCGCAACTAACGACAAATTATTCAGCTCGCAAGGCAACGTTCACTGGGAGCCTAATATGCATACCCAAGATCAACAAAGCCTGCTGGAGGACGGGCCCAGCTCGCCCAAGGCTCCATTTCCAAAGTATCAGACGGAGAGTTGTTGCCGTCGTCTTCGCTGTCCTTTCCAAACGTGTGCTTCCAAAGAAGGATGAGGAACGTTGCTATGCCAATATCCTAGCCCAGAGTAAGTGTCGTCCAAAGCTGAACAGACTCGATCTCGTAAGAACGCACCTCGAAGACGTGCTTTAGAGGATCGGTAACCTCATGCCAGGCATTAACCAAGTGTTTATGCCTCTCCCGCATGACCAAATAGAGATCCTGATACTCTTCCCGCGAAATGATGCAATCGTGGTGCACCCGTTTCTTGTAGTTGGTCAGTGCACCCCAGCCATACCGGTGCATGGTGTCCAACAGAGCGAGGCAAGTTCTGTAGATTCGTGAATTGAGATCGATCGGAGTTTCCGAAAGGGGAACAATCTCTATGCGCAGCAGGGGGGTTTCCGCGGTGATGTATCGAAACGCAAGGTGATGGACGGTTGGGTGATAGTAGGGGAGGGAGGCGCCTGCTTCCAGGATGGGGGTCAGGACGAGGATTATAGGTGTGTCATCATCGCCCGCATGAGACGCATACAACGTGCAGTGCTGCTCGAGTCCTGCATCGCGCCCGGGTCGCCGAGGGAGTAGCTTTCTGTGAATGTTGCGCACCGGACGCAAGCCGTCAATGTGGGGGATCGTAGTCGGAAATGCCGCTGAGGTATCGGACAGCGTTTCTGAGCGTAGAATCAGCGTTGAATTATACTCTGGGTGGTGTATGAGTTGTGACACTGCGCTATCAAACTCATTTCCTCCTGAGTCGTGGCGAATGTGGACAAGAACAGACGGACGTACGACTTCTGCAGGAAAATCAGCAGGACATTGAATGATAGGAATCCAGGCATCTTGTCCAGACTCGAACATGAGCTTGTCGGGAGCACTTTCATTGGTGCATTTTACGGGGGAATATCGTGGTCTAATATTGCTGGTAGACATTGTCCTTCATGTTATTTAGCATCGACACCAAGTCCCGACAAAAAATTCGGCCCTGACATGTAGACCGAAGGATTTAATTTCACCTACGTAGATAGATCAGAAAACGCCATTGTGTGTGCATTGAACGTGGAATGTCTAGAAGCAGTACCTTGGTGGAAGCTTAATGAAGACGATGCGTTACGATGAGTTGAGAGCTACATGCTTCGGCGTCGGGCGATCACGAAAGGCCTGCAGTTGAGCGCTACACGCATCTTTGTCCCTCAAGCGCTCACCCGCGAGTTGAGCAAAAAGCAAAAGTCTGGTCGCTGCATCCCCATCCCACCACTCCCACATGTCCCCTTCGGGGTGACATACGAAAAAATTGGAACGATACAGAGAAGATTAGCATGGCCCCTGCACAAGGATGACACGCTTTCCCGGAGTGGTAGACCTACGGGTCTCAGTATTTATTTTGATTTTGACATCTTAGACAGTAACAACCAACTCTTTTGCTTTCGGCTGCAGAGGCCATGCACAATGATAATAATAGCCACAGACTTCCCACGATCGTGGTATTTGCGTCAACTACAGTCCTCGTATAGCGTACACCGAACATAATACATTATGAGCCACACAATCCAAGCATTCAGTCCGCGAGGGAAATTGTACCACACGAGCCTAGGAGGACTCAAAACTCCTGGTAAGGAGGAAGCTCGGGGTCAGCGTCAGGGTCGTTATCCGGACCAGGAAGGCCTTGCTTCGAGCCGGGGTTCGGTTTGGAAGGACCTCCGCCAAGGAGGCGCTCCCTCTCTTCCCTCTCCAACCGCTTCTTCTCCTCCTCAGCACTCTCGTACTTCGGTTGCTCCGAAGTGGTAGCGGCCGCCGAGGTGCTACCGCCTTCCCGAAGGACCCGTTCGCGCTCCTCACGTTCGAGCCTACGCTTCTCCTCTTCCGCGTTCTCGTGCGCCGGCGACGATGACGCCGCCGCCGCACCAGTGTAACCAGGGAGATCTCCAGCCCCAGTCGCGGTGGCGCTGACTGACGAGTCGCGCTTGATGTCCTTCAGAGAGCCACTGGACGGCCCCGGCCCGTCAGGGCCAGCGACTTTCAGAAGACCCGTTTCCGCGACGGTCGGCGTGACTGCTGGAATGTTAACGACGGGTTCGCCAAGGTCCGACGAGACGATGGGGGAAGGAGTGGCGCTTGCGGGAGCGGGAATCGGGGCGGGTGCCTGGTTAAGCTGAGCAGGGTTTAGAGGTGGCGAGGCGCTAGACGGAGCTTCCAACGGCGGGAGGGAGGCCTCAGGAGATGGAGCGGGGACAGTAAACGGCGCTGAGGAGGCGACATCGTTATGCCGCGCAACTTGAGGAGGGTATTCGCCCGTTGGGGGCGGGGTAATGGGAACGCCGCTTGGCTTAGCGCGAGGATCGACGGAATTGATGCGGGCGAGCTCTTGAGCATGCGTGACGCCAAAGCTGCGGGTGTCTGACCTAGTCAGATCGGCGGCGCTGGGTTCTCGTAGCTTGAGCGTGGTGTCGCCAACCTTCCATTGGTCAAGCGCTTGTTGAAGGGTCGTCCGCACGGAGGCGGTCAGTTGGGCTCCAGTGTATGGCCGCTCCTTCGACGATGGGATATCGGGGAGAGCAGGAAGAGCAGCAATTGCCGCTTGAGAGACTAGAGAAAGCTTTTCCGCATACTAAAGAGGGGATCAGTATGAACGTCTGCAAAAAGGCATCTGCAACCCACCTCGCGGATCGCATTCCATTTCGCGGTTTCGCTTTCCCTCAGCCCTTTCCTCTTCAGCAACTCGATCTCTTTCTCAAGCGGTCCGTCGTCTTCCTCGACCTTACGAAGCTGGCGCTTGAGCTCCGCGAGCTTCTGGTCCATGCCGTGGCGCTGCTCATGCTCGATACGGGCGATCTGGTTCTCAAGACCAGCACGGATGCTGCGTCGTCCACTAATGCCATTCTCTGCATCACGTAAAGCCTTCACCGGGGCGCGGGATGCGTCAATCTCCTTCGCAAGTGTAAAAGCGAGGGAGCCCTCGATGTAGGCCATCCAAGCCAGACGATCGCTCACTAAACGATGTTTAACACAGGGTATTGCAGATAGAAGACCACTCACCATCCTTCAGATCTTCGTTTTCAGTCTGGCCCCACGTATACAGCTCCTTGCTGTGAGCATGTGCATCTCTCCCAACGCTATCAAAATCAAGCGCGAGACCTTTCTGGGTGGTGATGATCTTTTGGACTGGGGTGACGGAGCTCCTACAAAGCGCATTGAGGCACGTCTTAAGGTAAGATCGCGGTGGAAGCTCACGAGTACTGTTGCTGGAGGCTCCGGAATTGGTGGTGGATGCTCTCAAACGCATGCGATTTGAGGATGCCACCCGCGGCCGAAGACTGACCACCCTGGGAACCCAGTTGAGAGTTCGTACGGCCGAGAGGCGTTTGGTTAAGAGCGGATTGCGCCTTGTCTGCGAGAGATGAGAGGAGGCCTTGCATGATGGGGGAGATGGAGGATGGTGCAGGGTCAAGGATTGCGCAGCGCGTTGATTTTGTAGTGCGGTGGTTGCTGCTTGTGGCACTGTTGCAAGGGCCCTACGTCATTCCCAAGAACCAGGCGCTACAGCCACGGCAGCGCTCGCAGCACACCGCAGGTCGCACCACGACAACCCCCGACTTGCCCCCGACCGCTCCGCTCGTGCCTTCATATTAGAATGTGATAAATCAGGAGGGGATACTACAACTAGCAGAGAAAGCAGCTACACATCCTGGACAGCGTTCCCGAGCGCGAGGACGGACCCAATCAATACCATACATACACCGTTCAAACCGTGATCTTCTTCGCCTGTTTCCCCTTCTTCTCCGAGTCCTTGTGCGACAAGAACTCCACCTCCGTCGCCAACGCACCCGCAAGCTTCTGGGACTCTGAATATCCTAGCACCTGCGTCTTGAAGTGTCGGCCGATTGACTCGATCCTCTCCCGCAGCTTGTCGTCCTCACCGCCGGCCAGCGTCGGCGCAGTTCGTGTCCAGATCGAAATGCGGTAGAATTGCGGCCGCGTCGAGACGATTACGCCAGTAATCAGCGACTGCGGCGCATCACCGCCTTCGCCACTCGTCAAGAGCGGGTCGAAGGTTTCGCCAATAGCAGCAAGCATCTAGATACGCACGGTCATCAGGCTATGCCCGAGTGTAAGAGGGACTGGCCTAGAACACACCGTGTAGAGCCACATCTTGTCAACCACGTTCCGATTTTTGTCTCGTGGAAGTTGAATGCTCCACTTGCCGCCGTTTTTGTTGGCCTCGTCCTCCCATGCAGGGATGATACCCTCCTGCAAGCAAAACTCTGTTGAACCGCTTGGCCTAGCTTGCACGCGAAAACACTGACCTTGAATAAATAGTAGTTCGCCTTTTGAGGGAGCTGTGATGGCGGCACGATGTTGTTATACAAGCTGTTAAAGAGATAAGCTTGGCACATATAGCAAATACTGTGGAACTCTGACGGACCCCCAAAACTCTTCCACGCTATCGAAGGTGATGACCCTTTTGATATCCTCCATCCAGCCCTGCGCGGCAAGGCCCCCAGGAGTTTGTGCAACAGGTGTTTGTGGGAACGAAGACATAGGCGTTTGGGGCAAGTTGCGGCCCTTGGTCGCAGGGGAATCAAACCAGAGGGTCCAGGGCGAATAAAGGGGATGCTATTGCGTGCACATTGTCAGCACCAATCAGCAAATTGGGGACCAGTCTGGGAGACCAGATTGCGCGAGAAAGATCTCGGTGAACCATTACCTTGACGTTGAAGTTGGTGGGATCATTAAAGACGGTGCGGATGTTATCCGCCTGAGCCTGCATATCCACCTCTTGAATTTCTCCAGGTTCGAGGGACTCATCCCCGTTGGCCGCCTTCTCGTTGTCCTTCAGGTTATCCGCAAGCGCGGATGAAAGCGCAGCTTTCGAAGCCTGGAGAGCAGGGCCGGGCAAGCTCGAGACAGAGGTCATGATGAGGGTATGGATATGGGACAGAACGAGGCAGCGAGGCGGTGGTGGGGGACTAGGGGATTAGACGAGAGACCTCGGGATCGATGGGACCAGCTCGAACGAGACACGAAGCTTCGGAGTCGTCGATAACGTTTTCGGCACAAGAAACGAGTCGTCTGCTGAAACGAGCGAGTTACAGAAAGAGATGATGGTGGGGAAGGCGGCAGGCTTCGGACTCGTAATGGGCGTGCTGGGTGAGAGTTTGTTGCTTGATCAGTGTGCAAAATTCGCCCTATCCATCCCTCGGCATCCCTCGGCATCCCCCGGCCCACCTCGATCCGGCCTCCCGAGGCCACCGAGCCGTCCTGTTTGATCGACTGTTGGTGCACGTACGCTTACTTATGCCGTGGCTAGACTCAGCCTTTCTCTAAACCATTCTATTCCCAAGCCCGCGACAAAAGAATGACAACCACGCCGCATCCACATCCAGGTGTACTGTATCTATCATGAGGCATGCTAGTGTTTGTCACTCTACGTCTTCCTAACCTTATTTGCCCACCAGCAGTAATTGGAGAACCCCGCTCCTCTCCGTCATCCTCAATCCTACCTTCACCGTCCGTCAAGACCTGCCCATGGTACATGGAACCGTCGCCGCGGCGAGTATATCTTCTTTGCGGCGTGCCCAGCGCCTTCGGACACCCTCGACCCACGATACAACGGCAGCAGGACACACAGCCTGCGATTGGCCCGCGATGCACACTGTATGACCTGTCTTAGGGTCTCTTCAGTCAGTCAGCTTCCTAGGCGACGGAAGCACATTCTGCAACCGCAGTTGACTCATTTACCGATAACTATATGTGCAGAACAATCGCGAGCTTCTTCGGAACTCGCGGCAATCGAGAAGCCAGCTCGCGCGTGCAGACCCTGGACGGACACCTTGTAACTTGCAAGTTGTCTTCCTGCCTGAAGGAGTCTATCCTATCCATGCCCATCACCAACTTAACAACGCGAAATATAGGCGGATATGGCAGGTCTCTGGAAAGATCTCCCGGTCCGGCTTTGTCCTTCACAAGCTCGAGTCTGTGCCAGTTCTCAGCCTAATTGTTATTTGCTGCCGCTTTGTCTACCCGACCAAGGCTTCATTGTCAACAATTTAACCCCCCGAGCAATCTAAGCATCCGAATACGACGTGCCATTCGCCGACTCGAACGGACCCCCCAGATGCTTGAGCTGTAGCTCCGCCCCACCCTCTCGTCTGCCTCGATTGAACCGATGATCTCTTTCCCGTTGCCGTGTCGCATCTCGTGGACATGCCGTTGCGGCATTCGGGAACATGCTGCAGCTCGCGCAACTATCATTCCCCGCTAGATCTTACGTGTGCGGGACGGGACCGTCCGGCCTAACGCGGGGCTCGAAATGTACCTTCATCCTAACACCTACTCGCCTCCAACCGCGCTTCTATCGATTCCCTTGTACGTATAACGAAGGGGTGGGGAGGGTCCACATTCCCGTTAGCGCGAGCTAGTGGCAGATGAGGTTACACTCTGCTCCTGTAAGCACGGCATGCGACGCGTAGATCTGTGGTGAGACGTCGACGAAGCATAGCTACTGCCATATCCGATGAGGGCAAGGTTTCACGCGGCTAAACAAGATTTATGCTCGAATTCGAGACACACCTAATCTGGTTCAGCTTCGTACCTATCCTAATACGAGTTTGGTGCTAGGCTTCGCCTTCTCCCACGACCAGCTTCTGATCAGATACAGCGGAGCACAAACAGAGTCATAATATTAATCCTAAGCCTTCTCGCTGTGCAACTTGGTGGAACTGATTCTCATTGGACGCCATGTTGGTTTCTGAGTCAACATATCTAATCTAACCTCCTACTGATTCCTTGGTGCCGCGGGAGCTCGGTATAATTCTGTCGAAAGGTGCACGATTGCGACCTCGTGATCCGGCTCTTCACACCGACACCTCACAAGGGCGAGAAATGTGCCGCTATGTACAATTATGTAGGCCCAGAATATCAATTTACCAAGACAATACCAATATGTCAGGGCCACACAGGAAAGAGACTGCGGTTCAAACTGGGACACATGACAATAGTCCTCGGCGAATCTCCGTCTAAGGTGGTAAGTGGTAGTATCCTATAAGGTATAGAGCTAATGAGGCAACGAGGTGCGTGGAGAGTAATACAGACTACGGAAGGGCCGTTCGAATTCGAACTGCAACAGCAGAGCAACTCAACACAAGGTCCAGTTGGCGACATAAAACTGTACAACAAAAGCGGCAACAAAGACTAAGTTCAGCAAGAAGAAGTTCAAGTAAAATTAGGCATAACATTGGGAGGTATAGAGGCACCAATGGCGATGGAATGCCGACGGAATTGCAGGGACTCCTCCGCCGCCGTACGCATCAACAGGGCGTTCTGCAGATCCATGAACTGGAAGATAAAAAAGAGAACCATCAGCAGAGGAGAGCAAGGTTATTAAAGTCATGGAAGACGCACCCGCTTCTCGGCCTGTAGCTTTTGCGCGTTACGATTTCTAATAGTATTCTGCATGTGGACAAGCATTGTCTGTAATCTAACGTAAGCGTTATGTACGACGCAAAACAAAAGAAGCAATCTACCCGCAGTGAGCTGTTCTTGAGGCCACGATAAGTTGAGATGCGTTCCAAAGCAATGGGCTCATGGCCAACGAGCCGAATCTGTTCATGAAGCCACTGGACGTATTCCTCTAAGCACTCTAAGTAACTGCGCTTCTTGTCATGAGATGTGATGGTGTCGCTAGACGTATTGCGAAGTTAGTGGCGGTATGATGAATGCAAACTCCGAACTTACGGGTCTGTGATAGTGAAACCAACGTTGTCGGAGACAGAGCGGAAGTATGCCTTTCGCTGGTTCAGGTTCTCCGGCTTCTCGCGGGCTTCCCGCTTCCTCTTACCAAGCGCAGAGCTCGATGAAGACCCGGACGATGAAACGGTGGGGGATTTCTCCGAGGGCTGGGCCTCGGCGCGGGCGCTGACCTCGGAGCGAGTGTTCAGGTCTGTGAGGAGCTCAGAAGGGGTCGGGAAGAGAACTTGGGGAGCATCGAGGTAAATATCGAGGGGGTTCTCCTCCTCGGTCGGCTCGGCGGACTTGCTCTCGAGGTTTTCGGCATCAGACTCAGACCCGGAGTAGGAGGGGGGGTATGAGGTACTGGGAGCGTCATCTTCGGCAGTGGTGAGGACGGAGGGGTAGGCTGGCCCATTGACTGGGACAGGGGCGTACAGAGGAAGCTCGGTGGAAGCGACTTCGTAGTTGGGATTGTTCGCCGTCCACGACGCGTAGTCGGGGTCGGCGTAAGAGTAGTAGCATGGCCACTGCACGTCATAGCCAAACGAGGGCGAGTAACCGTCGGGGACGGTATGTGCGGGTTCCGAAGGAGGTATATAATCTGCAGGACTCGGATATTGGGGCTGTTAGGATTTGGCTGTCAGCGTATCGGGACACAGCGAGAAGGGTCGAAATGCAGACCTGCATGGGGTAAAAGCGATTTTGGGGAACGGTGTACTGCTGCATTGCGTACGAGGGCGGGTGGGTGGAAGAGGGCGAGAGGAGGACAAGGCGGCGTATTTAGGATCGGCGGGACGAGGGAGAGAATGGGTGGCAGAAATGGGATAGATTGAGGAGATCTGGTTGGGCTGCCCATGGAGGACATCTGAGATGCGGCGTCTAGGTTGGGGAGAGTCGGGGCTGCTTCACTTTCGGGCGTTGCTCGCCCGGAAAGCGGACCCTTCACGTCTGCCGCCGTTTATGGACTCCCACCCGGGACATGCCACCTGCATCTTCCCTGTCCTGAGCACCGTGAGGAGTGTCAGTGCCGCAGTCCAACCCTCTCCCCCTCGCGTACGCACCATGCGCCAGCCTGTCGTTGTCCCTATGCTTCTAGCGGACATGCTGGTCAATGCCCGTGGTTACCAAACGGCACCAGAGGCAGACGCGCCGCATGGCGGGCGAGTGGCACCGTTCAGTTGGCACCGTGTCGTAATGCAGGGTCCCGTGGGCGCTGCAGTCCCGCAAAAATACGAGAGGGGTCCTTACAATTGCCCTTCACCGAGATCGAGCATGTTGTTCGACTGTGGGCACCTGCACAGTGTCATCGTGGCGTGAATGTACCATATTTCGTACTATCCATTATGGCCGTCCCGGAATACTGCAGGCAAGCCAGAAGATGAAGGCGTCGGGTCATTAATCAAGGTCCTCGTGGAATTTGGGCAAGCAAATAAAAGAAGCTTACCGGAGAAGGAACGCGAGCCCCCTACTATGGGCATCATAACACCGTGTCATCCGACGGGAACGGTAGCGCGGTTTCTTCAGGCAGTCGAAGAGACAAGTGAGGAGTGCATTCAATTTGAGGGTTCATGGTCATTGGCGGGCGCGCGCATGCTCCTCCTCAGGCTAGCGCTTCTCGATTGCCGCGGAGATCAACGCCTAAGTAATCTTTTCCACCTCCGGTCCGCCCCTCCACTCCGACCGTGTCGCTGACTACTTGCGCATGCAGCCCTGTCCTAGTTCTCCACCTCCACTTCCTCGGCCATATCGCGCCCGTTCAGTCCGCTGACACACGAGTGGAATGCGGACAGCTCGGTCCAATGAAGTCGCTACGCGAACGAGAATCACGATCCAGTGACCGGTCCGCGCTCGAACAGGAAAGCTTGCTGCAGATTTGGATGGCCTAGGATCAAACACAATTGTCAAGAATGTCCAGAAGACGGCGAACTACGGCGAGCAGGGCGGGAACATTTAGGTAAACCGCTTGCCAGAAGAAGATTCAGGCTGATTTTACCATTCGTAACCTCAGGGCTCCAATCGTCCGGTTCTAGCAGTACGCCAGCGGTGACCTGGATCACCATCTAATCCTTCACACTCAGGAAGGCCCTTCTTGGAACAGAAGCCTGAGCCAGCCCAGGATGTGAGATCTCCATCTCACCGCAGCCGTGTTTTCTCTCCTCTCCTGGTATGCCCGTCCATTCCGAGCCCGACATCTCTTCCCGCCCGCAGTCGACCTGGCTATAAGCACCCACGTATCGGTTATCCCGCGTCCGCCTGCCTCTAGATATTGCGCCATGGCCTCCGCTGGTCCTTTCCATTCCGGCGAATCCATTCCCGACGAATCCATCACCCCTCTGAACGCCGCCGGTCTTCCGGTGATGCCGCCACCCTCCCACCTCGAAACCTACCCGGGCCACCACCAGGATATATCCTACGGCGATGTTTCCCCTCCCCACGTCCCTCCGCTCGCTACCCACGAGATTCACGGCATGTTCACCCCCTCACCCACCTCGTCCACCTCCTCTCCCTATGAGGAGTCCAGCCCGCTTTCGTTTTACGCCCAAGATGCGCCACTAGGATCGCCGTACGCTTTGCCCCCGACATCGCCATCCGGGGGATCTCCATCGGGCGCTGGCCCATCCTTGGAAATGCAGTCGAGACGCCAAGCACGTAGGCTGTCCGAGCCCGCTTGCCTCGACAGCAGTGGTCTCGTTGTCCGCGGAGAGATCACGCACCCGTATGCACGTCTGTACAGCAAGAAAAACGGCGCAGGGAAGCGGCGCAAGATGTGGAACCATGCTCTCGAGAAGATGCTCTTCTCTCCCCAAGAAATGTAGGCGTTAGTGTTGCTTCGTATGAAACGAACAGGAACTAATTTCTGCGTAGCTCGAACATGGGCGCCCCGCACAGGCGGACTATATACACCGCCAGTCTCGAGGCGCACGTCGACCGTTTGCACGACCAGCTAGCGTCTTATTCGCTGGCCCCAGTTCCTCCAGAGAAACTTGAGCCCTACCGAGGGCTTAACGCGAAAACAGCGAAGGTAAGGGCAGCTTGCTTTCCTTTTACGAGGGCCACAACGCTGATGCTTTGATGACAGAGCATGGTATCGGGCCTACACCATGACGGAACCGAGTTGAAGCTTAAAATCCTCGAGATCGAACGCGCGGTAAGTCGCACGTCAACGTTATTGCGCCATCGGGTTTTTATTCTGGTATCCTTTTAGAACAAAGGCTTGGAAGAGCAGCTTCGTACTGCCCATGGCAAGGGCCAGTTTTGACCGCACTGTCGCTTGCCGTTTCTCTTTGCTTTCTTTGAGGCAACAGAAGTTTATTTGAGCTCATTTTCTCGCGTCTAGAACTGTTAGTGTGTTGGAGGGTTTCTCCAAATAAGCAGTAATCTAGCATCGTCGTTTAATTGTGAGCATCCAAATACGTAGTACCCCGGAGCCAGCAGCGCCCGAGTCTATTAAGATACCAGTAGTACAAGTACGTCGTTAGTAAATAATATTCCGAGCTTGACCGAACAGTCGCCCCGCGTGATACTAATACTAATAGGCTAAGGTGGATTGCTTCCCATGATTCCCACGTCTGTTCAGTGTGTTTTCCGGTGCCGGCGCTTGTCTCTTGACCCAGTGCCACAGCCAGTCGACTCACTCCCAGCTTGCACTGTCCGTCTGCTCCGTCATCTACCCCCTTTGTCTTTGCTCCTGCTGCACTGAACATCTCTACTCTCAACAACCATCTCACCATGGACAAAGCCGATCTAGAGACATACCAAGTCCAGCTCTCGCAAGTCGAACTTGCCCTCTCCGCAGACCTAGAGAACGCCGAGCTCATCTCCCTTCGCTCAGAGCTCAAGGAGCTCATCGACCTCACACAGACCGCGCTCGATCAGCAAGCGGCCTCCGTTTCCGCATCATCCTCGAAGGCCGCGGAGGCGTCGAAGAAAGCCGCGGTGGCTGCGGCCACCTCGGGGGCGTCTTCCTCCTCAAAGGCCCTCGCCGCTGGAGACGAGTGCCTAGCTAAGTACTCTGGAGACGGGCAGTGGTACCCTGCACGGATTGCTTCTGTGGGTGGGTCTGCCGATAACCGGCAGTACTCCGTCGTGTTCAAGGTGTACAACAACACGGAACTCGTCAGCGCGAGCCAGATAAAGCCGTTACCCGCGAACCACAACGGAGGCAGCGCGTCTAGTGGGGCAGGAGGCGGAGGGGCAGGGAGCAAGCGGAAGCTATCGAAGGTGGAGGAGGAGGAGCGGGAGAAGAAGAAGAAGAAGAACGAGAAGAAATTGGAGGTACGTGCGGCCAAGGCCAAGGAACAGCAGGAGAAGCAGGTATCGTGGCAGAAGTTTGCGAAGAAGTCGGAGCGGAAGGGCATCCACATCGCGGGCGTCGCAGGAAGTAGCATCTTCAAGACTCCGGACAACCCATTAGGGCGAGGTGCGCATGCGTTGCCCAATGTCCGTCGTGTGATAGGTCGCTAACGGGTGTGTTTATGACCGTGGGGCGCAGTTGGTGTCACGGGCAGCGGGAAGGGCATGACGGAGGTAGCACCCCGAATCAAACACAAGTTCGAGCAGGTCGACGACCCAAATGCATAAATGTTCCATCGGTGAGTAGTCTATCCGCCTGTACTGTATTGCTCCTGCAGTACTGACCTGCCGTAGATTGTACTGTATATGCTGCCATATTTGTGTGGACTAGTTCCTCTCTTTGACCATCTCCCTACCTAGTCTCGCAGGCTGCCAAGACATCGACGCGTTCATCCGTCGCTCAAGACCCTGCCGTCAGTCATAAGCATGAGGTGGAGTGCACTACCAAGCTATGGCGTTTGCTTTATCTCCTGTGAGCACGCACGATGAGTCTTACAGTCCTTGTTTTGCTTCCCCTAAGCGCAGATATCACCTTCGACGCTGTGGGAGCACCGGCTTTGCAGGAGCCTGCGCGTTTCTACCCTGTTTGCCCGTACGGTATATTCTCATCCGCGTCCCGGGTCGGTTCTGATAGAGAGCGCATGCCAGACACGCTTCTGGTGGAATGTGCGTGTGCGTCATGACGTGCGTACATGTGCGGACATCCATTCACCAGAGCTGTATATTACGTACGTCTAGACATACTAAATACATTTTTCACCTCCCGTGCGTTTGGTATAGGTTCTGTGCAGGCTGTCACCCTGACTTCTTTGTTGGAGGGTTCAATCGGGGATTTGCTACTGGCTGCCTTGCTGCACGTAATAGTGGTTGCGCGCCGGTATCAGGTACGTCGGATCCCGAATTGCCAGAATGGGTTCAGCGGCTGAGAGAAACGGGCAGCGTAGATCGACACGGACCCGCCGCTTTGGCTGACGGAGTTCACTCGACATGTTCAAGTGGTACGAGGAGCGGGCCGCGGAGATATGTGCCATAAGGAAGCCGCTTTATGCGATGCTCCAACGGTTCGTGTGCAAGCTCGTCAGCTTGATTGCATGAAATCCGTCGCGCCTTCGTCACGGCTTCCATACGTCGGGTCACCGTGAGCGAGAAACAGCGTGCGTTTCGCCCACAACCTGCGCCGCAATACTGCGATGCGGTTGACAGGCTCCGTCTAGTACTTTCAGGTCCTCGGCTTCTGGTCCAGCTAGTAGCGGTGCTTACAACATACGTCGTCCCGAGTAGCTCGGACGAAGACCAAGCAGGGGGGCGGGGATATGTTGTGGTTACCCCAGCGTGTGTCGGGCCGGGGCAACTATGGACCAACAGCGAGTCATCGATCTCGGCCCATTGGGGGACATTGGCAGATCTGGAGATCTTCTTCGGCACCAGATATGGCTTGGCCGTCACGAAATCTCATTCCTGGAGCCATCTGGGAAGACTCTGGGGGCGGGAGGCTCGATCGGCGGACGAGGGACCGAGAGCGGGTGAGATCTGGTGTGTTTTATTCCCTTTCTCGACGCTCCGACGCCGAATTCTGGGGTCTTCACGAGCTCCCCAGCGTCGGGTTGCTGGGACGGGTGCCAGCGGGGGGCAGGTCGGACGATCGTTCTCGAGCATTCTCTCCCCGTCCTGATCATCTCTCTTCACAGCAGTCCTCCTGGCCACAAGCTCGTATTCCCCACCGTTGCCTTTTCCGCTTGTCCCCGCTGCTCGTCTTTTTGCAGCTGATATTAGGCACCCGACGACTGGGTACTCCATCCCGCCTTCCGTAATCTAACTCAGCCCGCCGCGTTCTCGAAGTCCGCTCGACGAATCCCCTAAAATCACGAATTGCCGAGATATCCGAGCGGCACGCCAGCTCAAATTCACAGCCGACGGGATGACGAGTGGACGCTTTCTAGGAAAGGCAAAGGATAAGCCTTAGCCACATGCGCCTTAGCCTCCGTTGGGACTGGCCATGCACACTGTCGTTGCAGTAACGCAGGCCGAGTCTCCTCGTCACGCACATATGAGCATATTGATTATTGGTGCGCCAATTCGGCAACCCCATTCCTGTCTCACCGGATCTCGCCTGTCGCAGCCTTCCGGCTCCCAGAATGCCTCCCTTCTCGCGACCCGCGAGGCACCTGCATGCGCCACGTTGCAACGCGTGCTCCCGCGAACGTTAACGGCGTTAACGCGGGGAGAGGAGAGGTTTGGCGTCATGCTCGGGAACTGCCTGGGGCTCAGAGCTTCCCCGCAGCGCACCGGCAGCGGTAGTCGACGAGACGGACGTTCGCAGTCGGCTGTGCCCAGGCAATATGCATCGGCCCTCCAGTCATCCGTCCGCAGGTTCACTCAACGGGGCGTGGGGGGATCTCGTACTTGGCCGGGCATGCTCCAGTCGAGATTTGGTCGAATGTAAGCGCGGTGTTCAGATTCCGCGCAATCTCATTCGAATTCATTGACCGTCAGCCGGAAGCTGAGCTGAGCTCCTGTCGATCGTCGCCGCCGATTTCTGGCCAGAAATCTGAGAAGACGGCGAGTTTCCGCCTGCCTGGCGCAAGATGGCAAGAACAAGTAACGCCGTGCCCGTCGCGTACACGCCAGCTTGCAACATGGTCTACCATACAATACATTCTAGATAACGTGCTCGCATGTTGCGCTACAACCTAACTCCGCCTCCAGCCCGATCGCACACCTAATCCCAGAATCCCCCACCGTCCACTTGAATTTTGGCATCCTGCTTCCTCTTGCTTCCCCGGGGTCGGCCCCCCTTGCTCTGTGCGCCCTTTTTGGAATGATATCTACGCTGCTGCCGAGCGTGTCGTTTCGCGACCTCGATCTGAACCTTGTCCGATATGTCCCTCGCGCCAGAAGTCGACGGTGTCTGAGACGGCTCGAGAGACATAGCAGCCGTGCGGGCCGCAACAGAGGGCGAGCGCGAACGAGATCCCGAAGATCGTGGCGAATCTGCCCCGGAAGACAGGTCGTCGGGGTCGACGCCCTGGTCCGCATCAGACACGCTGGGGGCGTCGTTGTCGTCGCGAGTGGGTGCGCGTGCACGCGACAACGGATCTTGTGGTTGTGGTTCGCGAGATTTATGAGCCCCACCCGCATCTTCCCCTTCCCGGTCTGTTTCCGACGCTTCTTCGTTCCGACTGTCAAGCTCCTGTTGGCCTTCGAAGGCATCTCGAACATCCCCGCCCTCGTCTTCGCTGTACCCTTCGGCCTCTTCCTCTTCCTCGCTTTCATCGTCATCGTCCACGCTGCTTCCCTCCCCCACGTCTTCCCCGTCCGATCCCCCGTCCGCTTTCTCACGCAGCATGTTGTCCATGTACTGAAAATACCATGATACACGCACATGTCAGCATTCGGATCGCGGTGTTACTTGCCAGCGGCGGCAGCCTTAATGCCCCCCGGGAAAATGATATACAGCGCGGCCACATACCTCCTCCAAGACCTTCTGTTCTCCCTTGTCGTACCCACTCGCGCACACCACGAGGTCGAGGTGCCAGTCGTCCGAGCCGTCCTCGCTTGTTTCGGCCTTAATAGTGCGAAAACGGGGATAGATACTGCTCTCGTAGCGGAACCTCCGCTTGAAGAACCGCCGGATGCACTCCACATCCCGGTTGAAGTACCTGCGAGCGCCGCAATTTAGCACGAAAGGAAACTGAGCACGCCGCCCTTGGAGCCACATTCCCAGAGGCGCCTCTACCCCAACCCCCTGGCCACATCGCCGCGGGAGAAGCAGATTTGCTGTGTGGGGAGGCGGGAGAAGGGGGTGCGGGAGAAGGGGTGGCGTGTGGGAAGGAAAACCACATACCATTCCGCGTTCTTGTGCGAGGTGCTGACCATTTGCGGGAAGTCAATGACGACGGGCTCGCCAGACTCGCGGCGGATGAGAATGTTGAACTCGTTGAAGTCTCCGTGGATGAGCCCTGCACGGGCGAAGCGAACGATCATGTCCATCAGCTTGGAGTAAAGGGCTCCTGGTGAGGGAACGTCCGCTATTTGGCGGCTGGGTACGGGGAATGAGCGAAACAAAGGGGAATTATACGTGCAGAAACGGCTCACAGGGGATATGCATCGATGAACTCCATGAGAATGCAATGCCGTGCTTGGTCAACCGGTCTCGGGACCGGAAATTTATGCTCATACAGGACCTGTGTGGAATGAGGATCCATTGATGTCCTCTCGTGTTCGCAAAGCGACCCACCTTCATAAAAGCGTACTCCTTCTCCGCTGCGAGACGAGACATATACATCCACGACGCCGACTTTCGCTTGCCCATGTAGTCTCGCTTGGCTTTGATCGCCCGAAAAGAGATACGGCCAAGTCTATATCCCCATTCGTCAGTACGGACGTAGAGGGGGGGTTGGAGGCTATTCCCACCGATGAAGCTTCAAGACGAGTTCATTACTGTCCTTGTCGGCAACGATGTAGATGTCTGCCACGAAGACTTATGAGCGTACTGACACAGGCCATGGGTCAGCTATGGATGATATACCAGACTCCTTCCCCACGCCGATCTGATTACCGACAGAATATATGGAGTCACGCTTCGACATTGCACGCATAGCTAGGTAGTCGTATCCGCCATAGGTTAGGCGGTACCCGTCGTCTAAAGGGGTTATAAGCGATTAGTAAAAGATCGATCGTTAGAAGGATCAGGTTAAGGAATGGTGGCATCCTTACATTTTGCATTCTGCACCCTCGCAACGAGATTTCTCTTCGCAAGCGAGCCAAGCAACTTGTTCACACCACCGTTTCGTAAGCTAGAAATCTTCACGATGAGTATTGTCGGTACGATCTCGTGATTTTTGGACCCCATCTCAACCTGAAGTCACAGTGATAAATGCGTTTGAGTGAGTAGAGCTGTCATACGAGACAAACGCACTGCAGTGAGGACTCTGAACTCGTCGGAGGTGACATAACGGAGGTCCGTGGCATCAAGCTTCATATCAGGCTAATTCGGGGAGGGAGCTAGGAAAAAAATCGACTGGGCCAATCACCGGCGGACTGCGAGTCTCCCTAGGAGTCGATTTCATCACTATCTAGTATATCCATGATACTACAGAGAGCGAAATACCGTACCGATTAGTGCAAAGGATCCCGTTCTTGATGGTAGTGGAAAAGTAGCAGAAGATCATGTGACTGAAAGCTTTCCGATCCATGTGCGGGCGCTCCGGGTGGTTGTGAGCGTCGCGGTTATGGCGCTTGGGAGTTGGACGGTACTAGTTGTCCGCCTGCTGGTGTTTTGGTTTCTCTTGCTTTGGTTCTCCAAGACGCTTGAGTGAAGAAAAGAAGCGAGCTCTATATCAAAAGTCCTCGGCGGTAGCCTGCCTTGTTTTCTAGACTGTCGAGGTTCTCCGAAACAAGGTCACCAATCGAACTTTGATGAAGACATCCAGGCGTGTACGAGCTGCTAACAGGGTAGAGAAAAACTCGCTTAACGATACTCCATGTCGCTCACTCGTTTGTAGGCATCCCTCGACAAGATCTCCTCGGTGGCGGATATCCAAGAAACTGTGACTATCAGTGGTACGGAGTAAGTGACAGACATTTCTGACAAGTTTCCGAGATTGAGCTCATTCGTATACTAAACAGGTTCTTACTGCGTGTGGAACGAGGCTCAGGCTTGTCTTCCAGCGAACAAGACGCTGTCTGGAAACTATGGAAAACGAATATGAGGGCAATGTAGGGTTAGGCATTGAGCTCCAGCCAGCGACCATTGACTTCTTGGTTTCAGGGTCGAACCATCTTCGTTTGGATGGGATCCCCCAGAGAAGAAGGAAGAACTTTTCCACAAGAACTCTAGATACATTTTGATGCTGCATGACGATGGTTCACTACGGGCGGAGGAGCCTGACACGCGAATAGTGGCCTTCACGCACTTCCGCTTTGAATTTGACCAGGACGAAGAATTAGTCTACTGGTGGGTCGCTGCTTGACATTGTGGTGGAACTTCACTCAAGGAGGTCTTGCAGTTATGAACTGCAAGTAGCCGAATGCTTCAGAAACCGCGGATTAGGCCGGTTCCTTATCGACAAACTCGTCAAGATCGGCACGCACTGGCACATGGAAAAGATCTTGTTGACTGTCTTGAACGGTAAGTTGGTCATGTCACGTACAAGGGATTGATCTGAACGGCATTGGTAGTAAATAAATCTGCGCGCGAGATGTATGCTAAAGTGGGGTGAGTAATAAACGTGGTCTCCATTTCACGCCGCTGAAACCAGTTCGACGGCAGGTTTGTCGTAGATCCTACTTCGCCGGATGAAGAGCCTGGGGTTGATTACGAGATCCTTTGCAAGGCGCTTTAGCGTACTTCTACTGCTGTAGTCTCTACCGTGGTTGCATGTTCCCCTCCTGAAAGCCGGCTGGAGCGAGATTCGCTCGCAAATGGCAAGTTTGCGACCAGCTGCTAGCACTAAGCACTGGACTCGGAATGGTCAGGGATGGAAACCCTAACCACTCCGTCTCGGTAAGATTAGACGCCCGTACCGACAGCTCGCCTGGATTCGGGTGGACTCGACTGAACACGGACTCACCACCACACCTTTCATCCATGCCTTCTCCGTCGTCACTTCGAGCTCTTCAGCGGCGGGCATGCTCAGCCCGGAATCTTCCTAGCTGCAGGCGCTATGCTTCCCATGGCCACGGACCCCAATACAACGAGCCTACTGGGTACCTGTTCGCTGAAAAGGTATGAAAGTCCCAGGTCTTTGTGTCGCATTTCTGGCTCAGTCCGCCTCTTCCAACGTTTGTTTTAAGCCACTTGCACCGGGTCAAAAGCGCAAGAGGGAGTCTTGGGAGACCGCCTGGTATATTGGAATGTATGGCACGATGGGAGTGGCCGCGGTCCTGTTGTACTACAAGCCAGATACTAGGTGCGTAACGTTCTATGGTGTCTGTGCAACCCCCTTTTAATCATCCCCGCCGAATAGCATCCAGTCTTGGGCATTGAAGGAGGCCAAGGCTCGTATGGAGGCGCGCGGCGAGAAGCCTGAACTCTAGACATTCCGTCATGCTGTCATTCACTCCGCTTCCGTCCTCTCCCAACTTGTACGACCACAGCCATGGCCTCGCAGGTATTGGTCATTACTTGCGTTGAAGCACGCATACTAAGGTCGTCTAATCAAATACGCGTATTGTCCCGGGACCTTCGTCCATTGCATGGTGGCGTTGAAGCCAACCAACCTCGCATCTTAAAGTTCATAAGACTCGATATCTAGTTCTCTCTTGTTCCCTTCTGCGCCAGCCGAGTCGAAGGCACTGCCTCAATGATCTGAATCACAGTGCTTTTGGTAGGCTTCTTCCGTCATGAGCTCATCAAGCTGCCGCATATGGGTTCAGCAGGTGCACATAGACGGCTTCTGTATTTACGTACCTCCTTGGGATCCGAGAGCTTGACCTTACACAGCCAGCCTGCGCGCAGGCTTGTCAGTATCGTCTACAGGATAGAAGAAACTAATGGGACAAGGCGTACCCTTCTCCTCAGGAGACTTGTTCAGCAAACCGGGCTGGTCATTGAGGGTCGTGTTGATTTCCTCGACCTGCCCGGACACAGGCGCGAACTAGTCCTCGTGTCAAAACTCCATCCTGTAGACGTAACAAACCTGCACTCACGATGTCCGACGCTGCCTTCACGCTCTCCACCGCACCAATTTGGTCTGCATGAATCGTGCAATGTCGGCGGAAGAAACGCAATATACGTGCACACATGACTCACCACCCTGGACGATGTCGGAACCCTCTTGGGGCAGCTCAACATAGACCACATCCCCAAGACTTTTTTGGGCGTAGTCCGTGATAGACACGGTGCCAATTTGGGTCTCGTCGTCGTAAACAACCGCCTCGTGGTCCTCCGTGTACCTCTTCGCTGTAGAGACGTCAAGAACTCGGCATATTTCCTAGGATAGGACGATTTATACTCACTGATAAGGGTGCGGACGAATGCGGTCGGACGCACGATGCGCGCGACGGGGGCTGAAGTGCGCGCGGCGCGCAGAGCGGATGAGCTAGAACGGGAAGCCTGGCGAATAGCAGAGAGCATTTTGGCACTAGGACTAGTCTGTGAGCAAGTTGCGTGCAAATCGACGACGCGGGCACTAAAGAGGAAAAGGAGAGGGGTAGCGAAGTGAGGAAGGAGGGGGTAGACGCAGGGAGACGGGACTCCGTTCGCCAGCTCTCGAGCCACGACTATCGCGCTTCCCTCTTATGGTTGGGTCGTTACGTCAAGATCCTCCGGGACGACGCACCATAGTCCGCACGCACACATACAAACAGTGACATAGAAGATGTCCATGCGAGCATATGGAATTGCACTAGCATCTATGCGATAACATGCGTGGATAAGGTACAATGGTCACGACGAAGGTCGAGTGTGCGAGCTCGAGGTCTCCTTTTGCGATGAGTGGGGAGGGGGATATTACCAGCACAAACATTAACTACGGGGCTATATATGACGATGAAAATGCAAGTAGATGGACCCGCTCTCTCATGCTCATGCAGTCTCAAGGATTTTGGTGATAATGCCGGTGCCGATGGTCTTGCCACCCTCCCGAAGCGTGAACCTGAAGTGGTGATTCAGCTTAAACTAAGCACCCGTAAAAAGGATCCGCATCGTAACTTACCGAGAGCCAACCTCGCCTGCGACGTCATGGTGCAGTGAGCAAACCATCTCAACATTGTCGCCTGGCATGACCATCTTCTCTTCCGCATCAGCGGTACCCTCTGGCCACGACAACCGCGTGCTGATGTCGGCAGTACGGAGGAAGAGCTGGGGAGTATAGTTAGCCATGAAAGGGGTGTAACGACCGCCCTCGTCCTTCGTGAGGACGTAAATCTGAGCCTGGAACTTCTTCACGGCCTTGATCGAGCCGGGGGCAACGATAACCTGACCACGCTTGACCTGTTCGCGCTTGATACCACGGAGCAGAGCGCCCATGTTGTCTCCGGCTTCACCACGGTCAAGCTCCTTGTGGAACGCCTCTGTTCTCTGTTTAGTGGTCCTCGCTGCATTCAGAATATGAACACATAACGCACCAATACCAGTCAAGACCGACTTGATCTTGGTGCCGAAGCCAATGATCTCAACTTCGTCACCCTTGTTGCAGACGCCGCGCTCCACCTAATTCCATCATGAGCAATGACGTCAGAGCAGTGTTGAATATATATACTTACGCGACCCGTGGCAACGGTACCACGACCAGAGATGGAAAAGACATCTTCGACGGGGAGGAGGAAAGGCTTGTCGAGATCACCTGAACATGTGTGAGCACTCGTCCGTCACGCATAAAAGCGACTTACGAGGAGGAATTTCGAGCCAGTGGTCACAAGCCTTGATGAGCTCGTTGATCTTCTCGGCACCAATGGTGGGGTCGCGGCCCTCGAGAGCAGCGAGAGCGGAACCCATGATAATGGGAGTGTTTTCGCCGTCGAAGTTGTATGTCGCGAGCAGGTCACGCATTTCCATGTCGACAAGCTCAAGCATCTCCTTGTCGGCGATCATATCGACCTTGTTAATGAAAACGACGAGCTTCTTGATGCCGACCTGGCGAGCGAGCAGCAAGTGCTCACGAGTTTGGGGCATCTGACCGTCGGTCGCGGACACGACAATGATAGCACCATCCATCTGCGCGGCACCGGTGATCATGTTCTTGATATCTACGAGGGAAGGCACTTAAGGACGCGCATTTTCCGCGTTCAAGGCAAGACTCACAATCAGCGTGTCCAGGACAGTCGATGTGGCCATAGTGACGGGTGTCACTCTCGTACTCGACGTGTGCCGAGTTGATGGTGATACCACGGGCCTTCTCCTCAGGAGCCTTGTCGATCTGCGCGTAGTCGGTGAAGCTTGCGGCACCCTTCTCGGAAAGGACCTTGGTAATAGCAGCCGTCAAAGTAGTCTTACCATGGTCGACGTGGCCTTGGTAGAACACATTGCACAAGTTTGTTTGCTGAGATTCAATGCGGACGAAGATTTTTGCTCAGATCCACATACCGATGGTACCAATGTTCAAGTGGGGCTTCGCACGCGAGAACTTGGAAGGAGCAGCCTCGGCGTACCCTCGAGAAAAGACTGGGTTGGGTCGCCGTTAACGACTGTGTACACGGCTACATATGACGTGCACGAGAGAGACGTACCCAAGCTTCGTCCCACTGACCTGCAGAGTGACGGGGCAGTAGGTTGGCACCTGACCGAAGTCCTCGTGCAGCTGTACAGAGATTGTGTTGCTGTGACGCGTCAGTATGAGAGGCATGGAGACGAAACGACGGTGGATGCACACCACGGAAGCTGAGGAGACGACGGCCAATGGCCCTAGTGGCAGGGAGCTGAGCCTTGAACATGATGGCGAGGAGAAGGAAGCAGAGAGCACAGACGCGAGTGAGTCGTGACGCACCAACCCAAAATTCGTGACCGGTCGCTTCGCAGGCGCGGCACGGCTTTCTCCGGCAGCCTCGTGGCGACAGACGCCCATGGATGCAAGCGCTCGGATTGGGCTCCGACTCGGACTCTCCGCTGACCGGCGGGCACTGAAAGCAACTCCAGCTTGTTCCTCGGCCTTATAAACACTCAACTCGTATTTGCCTCGTCCTGTCCTTCGCAGCCATGGCCACGCCAGACAGGCAAGACCTCGTCCGCAATGCGGTCTCGTTCCTTTCCGACCCCAAGGTGCGTAGTGGCATCATCAGTGCGGAGTACAGGCCAAACGTGATGATTAGGCCCAAGCTGCCCCCCTCGCTCAACGGGTTCAGTTCCTCGAGGCCAAAGGGTTGACTGCTCCGGAGATTGAAGAAGCTATGAGGCAAGCCGGCGCGAATCAAACTGTTCCATCACCAGCATACGGCCCAAGTGCGTACGCTCCCGCCTATGGACCCATGCCATATAACCCCGTTCAATTGCCACCATCCCAATGGGACTGGAGGGACTACTTTGTGAGTGGGTTCGCATCCATATGCTTTTCGAAACTGATCATTCGTTTTATAGATTACTGCTGTCGTGTCTGGTGCAATTGCATATGGTGCAGCAGCGCTCTTCCGAGTGAGTACAGACGTCATAGGGGTAACTGTCAATTGGTGACAGAATGTTTTGTAGAAATACGTCTCTCCACACCTCAGACCTCCTTCTGCGACTGCATACGAGCAGGACAAAGATGCTATGGCTGCCCAATTTGATGCCGCCGAGGCTCTCTTGAAGGAAATCCAGGCTGAGACTGCGGCGGTTCGGGCTGCGGTGGAGGAACAAAACGAGAAGGTTTCCAAAGTCACTCAAGAAGTAGAGGGCGTCATCAAGAATATGCGGGATGGTGAGGCAAGGACGAGAGACGAGATGCGCGAGATTCGCGAAGAGGTCAATAATGTACGCGAGATGTTGCCGAAGGTGAGGTTCTGTCTCTTTGTACGTGGATTCATCGCAACTAACGCATCCCGACAGATGATCGAGAAGAACAAGGAGAGCCATAATCAATCGCTTGCGGAACTGCAGCAAGAACTGAGATCGTTGAAAGCGCTTCTTCTAAGCCGCGGCCCAGGCATATCTACCGGACCCTCGACACCTATTCTCCCTGGAAAACCGTCAATACCCGCATGGCAGTTGGCTGGTGGATCATCAGCACAGAGTGTCTCGACGCCTTCCACACCACCTCCTATGTTGCCTCCGACCACTGTTCTCAACGGTAAGGGGAAGGACGTAGCTGTTACAGAATCCGAGACTCCCTGAGTTTAATACACGTGTAATTTACCCCTTTGACTTTCTCGGAACTGTTGGCATATAAACTGCTTGTCATGAGTGCCGAAGTACTGACGAAGCACGCTCAACATATACAATACGCTGTAATGGCGGTATGCATGCTTGAGCGCCCATACAGCGGTTAGCATTTCGCTGTGCCAGTGAACGTGAACAGCTCAGCTATACTCTATACCTCCACCTACTTCCACCCTCCCTTCCAACGTCAACGTCACAGGGCCTTCAACCGAACCTTTCGCAGTTCCCATCGAGAGCTATGTTCAGTAGCTGGCGGCACACTGTGGAGAGTTTGTCCCAGCCACCCAAGCAGGACGCGTCGAGTCCAAATGGCGATGAGGCACCAGTACGTTCCTCAATAGACGGCGTTCGGTCGTCTCTATCCTCTTCATCTCACCTCGCGGAGTCAGCATTGAGCAGCCTGAGGAAGTCCTTGGCTGCTCAGCGACCTGCAAGTCCTGGTGCCAACCATGCCCGAACAACATCTGCCTCCTCTCCTGTCGCGGAACCTGCACCAATCTCCTCGCCAGCTCCCTCACCAAAGCCTCGCACTGCTGGCCGGTCGACCCTAGAAGACAGGCTGCGCGCAAAGTTTGCAATTGGAGACGCGTCCAATAGCTCTACCCCAACAGCCTCCGCCAGGACGTCGCCTTCCCCCGTGCCGACGGCCGAACACCCACTCGCTATTTTTCCAAGTGTATCCCAAGACCAGGATGCCCCGGTCGTGAAGGGCCCACCTAACCCCCTTTCACCAACCTCTACCCCTCTTCCCGATTCTCCTCTTCAGTCACCGGTCGTCGATGGTGCGAACTCGTTGGAGACTCTTCCACCGACCGACGTCAACCCACTCATTTTGTCAATGCAGTCGGGCTCGTCATCCTCTGCGGAAGAACAGGTTTCCCAGTCCCTACTATCCCCGGTGGAGGTTCCTCCAGCCGAGGTGGTTCAGGTCGTAGAGGCTCCATCAGCCCTGGAGACTGGCTCCCTAGAAGAGACTCCTGTTTTGGCTACATCTCCACCAGCGAACGAGAATGTCATCCAACTCTCGTCGCAGAGCGCACCGTCTCCATCCTCGGGGGAACTACACGCTGTTGATGACGATTTCTCCTCTGACACTTCAACCAGGCATGTAGACGCACCTGCGGACACCCCAAGTGAGACACCATCCGCACCATACATATCTGTCGACGATCCACATGCCAAGATTACCGTTAACGAGGTCAATGGTGATGCGTCCTCCGACCCTACCAATGCAGTCAACGACGAGTATCCCTCACCCCTCACCCCAATCGAAGACGCCTCTACCACCGGTTCAGAGACAGTGCAACACGGGGCTCCGAACGGGAAGAGCTCCGATGGCGTCGACGTGGAGGCACTCCAGAAGAGATTGAAGCTTGTCGAGCAGCGGTTTACCGGTATGTGTTTCGTGTAAGCCGTCGACCGGTCTTTTCATTCATGCTCGTCGTAGATGTCTCAACGTCGTTCAAACGTCTCCAAGCGGAGAAGGTAGCTGCAGACCGCGTATTGCGTGAGTTGACTTCCGTGGAGAGCGTGACCGAGGTCGACGTGCTGCGGGACTTCCTCCAAAACATGAATTTCAAGATGGAGGTGAGCTTAGGTGGAATCTCCCGCGCGTCTATGCACATATTGACGTGAGGACAAGATGGCACAAGACGAAATTCGACGCCTGAATGGTAAACTAACTCGTGAGTGTCTTTGTTTTTGCTACATGACCTTGCGTGCTAAGAAGGTTTCGTACAGGTCAGGAAGAGCGCATCGAGGAACTTCGCGATATCCATCGTCTAGAGGTGAAGTCTCAAATAGACCAGATCGATCAGCTCAAGGGGCAAGTTGAGGAAGCGGAGAAGCTGCTCAAGGCTTCTCAGGGTTCGACGGCCCAGGTTGAGCAGGAATCTGCTAAGCGAAAGGCTGAGATCGAAAAGCTGCATAGCGAGTTGGACAAGGCGAAGAACGAAGCCAAGGAGGAAGAGGAGAAGAGGACGAAGGCAATCGCTTTGCTAAAAACGGTCAGGCAGAAACTCGTGAAGGCAGAGAAGGAGCGGGACGATGCGACGAAAGAGGTGGGGACGTTGAAGGAGGTAGAGAAGGCGGAGCGGGAGAAAGAGAAGGCAGAGAGAGCAAGACTACAAGGGGAGATTGAGAAGGTGAACGTGGAACGTGAGATGGCGATACAAGGTCTGAGGGCGCAGTTCGACAAGGAGGTCGCTGCAGCCAAGGAGAGGTTCGACAAGGAGCTCGCGGCTTTGCGGGGACAGTACGAGCTCGAAGCTATCACGACTAAGGTGGGTTAGTGGCTGTCTCTAATAAGCCCCAAAACTGAACCTTGGGCTAGACGACACATGTCAGGGAAATTGAGCACAAGAAGTCGCGCATCGCTGACCTTGAGAACACCGTGAAGACTCTCTCCGCAGAGAAGGACGAACTTTTTGACCAAGTACAACTTCGCCAAGCAGAGACGGAGTCGTCTCAATCCCACCTCGAATCCCTCCAGGGCCAGAACACTGAGTTGCAGTACCAGCTTCGTGAAGCGAATGACCGCATTCAACTTCTTCAGGAGGAGTTCTCGGATGTCCGTCGTGAACAAGAGATCAAGGGGGCACCCTCTGGACCGTCCGCGGAAGAAGTGACCCGAATACTCGTTGCTGCAGAATCAAAGCACGAGATGAAGCTCGACGACCTACGGAGGAGGCTAGCCGAGGCCGAGCGCGAGCGTGACGAGGGCGAGGCACGCTGGAGTAAGACCGTGAAGGAGCGTGCGCGCGAGGTCGAGTCGCTCAAGGCTGCGATCAACTCCTCGCAGAGAAGCAAGGAAGCGGAGACTGAAGAAGCACAGGCCTTAGAGCAGGAGATCGAGTCACTCAAGGGCGAGATTCAGTCTTATCAGACGCAACTCAAGGACCTGCTCGCACAATTGGAGAAGGCAGCCGAGGTTGAGGTTGGTGCATGCGTCATATGCTTTCGGACACGGTCTCATATTCCTTCAGGCCACGGTCAAAGATCAGTTGGCGGAGATCAGCGCGAAGACGGGTGATTTGCAACAATTTGTGGACGAGGGCAAGAACCGCGAGACTCAGCTCCGCAATCAGAACAAGGCAGGTGGCTTGCTTGTTATGGTGGCATACTTGTGTTAAGCCCGATTTCAGACGTTACGCGAAGAACTCCGTAAAGTGCAATCATCCGTGGCATTGCTCGAGAAGCAGCGCGGCCCAGGGGTGGGATATTGGGCCGCACGTAATGAGAGCACTTCAGAGTTGCGCTCGCCGACCTCGTCTATATCTGATCTTCCGTCGCGAGACACACCGGAAAGAATGGGGACGCCTACTGCGCAGTCGTCGGAGGAAGAAGTCAACTTCGAATACGTTCGAAACGTCATTCTGCAATTCCTAGAACACAAGGAGATGCGGGTGAGTTCCTGCCTTCCGCCATCATGAAATAGAGTACTGATATCTTCCTAGCCTCATCTTGTCCGTATTTTGTCAACCATCCTCCGGTTCACTCCGCAGGAGACTCGGAGACTAACTGCAAAAGTATCATCCTGAATACCTCATGGCTTAAATTATATCCACATACCTTACGATAGATACCACAGACAAGCCGATCATATCAGCGTATGGCATCTGCTTGTTCATACATGTCTCAATCAATGCACATACCCGCTTCGAGGATATTTTATGCGGCAATCGCTGGGCATCCAATGAGAAACGTGTTCCCACTCGGTCGGCGTGACCGTTGTTGATATGGGCTGTGCTGATCCTTAGGCGCCGAGCTGGTTGCGTTGACCGGAGCCAGCTCGTTCTCGTGGGCGTTGGAGGATGTCGTTGGCTGAATTGACTAGAAATTCCTTTCAGAGCGGTATATCTGCGGCAAAGGTAAGCATTGATTCGCCGTCGCGAGTGCAGCACTAATTCAGGCTACCAGTGGCTCGCGCTATGCAGGCTGTTCGTATCCAAGAGCCTCTCTCACAACGCAATTCAAAGCGTTGAGACGGAAATCAGCAGTATGGCTGCTTTATTGCCTCTAATTGCTCTCGTTTCTGAATATGAGCTGGCCCAGATTCTGTCCTTGTGCTGTTCCGCGACTATCCTGGAGACCCCACATTGCAAGCGTATCTCAAACAAGCGATACAGGATGGACTCCTCTCGCTCCCGGTTTTCCTCTCTGCCTTCCTTCAGGCAGCACAGTCCGCCAATCTACATAACCCTGCGACTCTGGACATGCTCTGCAGAGTTGTCCTCGACCACCATTATGCTTCTGGCCAATCACCCTTGGGCTCCCTCGTACCTGTGACCGAACCAGCAACCCGGCTTCTAAGTTTGGCACAATATGCTATGGGCCTTCTTCGTACCTCCTTCTTGTTGCCCGTCTCCCATTTCCACCAATTGACGACATCCGCCTCTGAGCTCCTAGTTCTGTTAATGTCCTGCGTATCTGACCCCACCCAGATCTCCGCCACACAAGCTGTATTATTTTCCTCGGAGGCGAACGATCTATTGCAGAACATCCGTCTCTCTGGAGACGTACGCCATGTTCTCGAACAGTTTGTTGTGCATCTCAACTACATCGATAATCCGGCTATGGATGCACAAATGATGCCCGCATTTCAGTTTGCACTGGGCAGAACCGACACAGTCCTTGGTGCGAGCTCGGACACGGATATCGTGACTTGTAGTCTAGTTTTGAACCATTTGGTGGGTGAACCCCCTTTCCTGCTGAGGACTTATTTGACTCTGACACACTCCATCGTTCAGATCTGTTGCCGCGCAAGCGATTTCGGTTCGGGTGACGGATCCCACGCTGTAGCAATCCTCGTTGCGTTGCTTCGAGGGTCATCGTGGCCGCCATGGATGTTTTATGCCCAGCTCACCATCTCCGCGTTAACTTGTTTGGCACAAAGTATCGGCCCCACCGGACCAACAAGAGCTACTGCCATATGGAGAGCATTCACAATCGGTAGAGTAAGGCTTGGACGCACTGGTTTTCGTGGCCGACGTGGATCCTGACACATGTTCTAGTTACCTCACCTGCTCGCTGCCTTCCGCAAATCTGGACGTCCTGAAGCCATATCAGAATCCGAATGGGTAAGATAAAGAATCTATCCTCGCCACTGTGACGTAACAGTTAACGATCCTCAGCATTCGGCGCTACAAATCGCACTACCTCATATACTCCAACGTGTCGAGCTGTTAGAAAGGGTGGACAACAATGGCCAGACTGGGAGTTCAGATGCTATGAGCGAGAAGTCAGTAGTGTAAGTACATCCGCCTCGGTCGTCCGAAATTGAAATTACATCGAAACTGACCGAACAGTCAACAATCTTTTATGTCCGAGTTCCTATACCAACTCCTCTCAGTCGGAGTGATCGAACAAGCGGTGGTAGCAACAATCCAACCAAACCTGTCGAATGACTTCCATCCTCGTGTTGCTACCGAGGCGCAGGAGGCAGGTGTTGATCTCCCCGTCAGTAACCACCCAAGATGTCTTGCTGGCGTGACGATTAACGACGAGATAGGGATACTTTGAGGCAAAACTATGTCCAGAAGCAAGTCCTGACGACATTGAAGTTCTCCTCCACCGGGCCTGGAAAGATCCGTGTTGTCATGCTGCATTCGCCGAAGTGGTAGTGAAGGTATGTAATCTCCTGTGTGTGATGGAATGTATGGAGCTTCATGGCTAAATGAATGGATAGCGCTTCACAATGTCCACGAAAAATCAAGATGCCGAGTCACTAGGTCTGGTCTGCAAGGTGCTCTCAAAGCATGAGATAGCGCTGGACATGCTGTCTCTCCACGCCAAGATTTCCGACCTTGTCGCGCATGCATTGGCATTCATTGAAGACTACGAGTGCGAGACAGTTGGTCCGTAGGAATTCGAAATAAATTTGGGTGTTGTAGGGCTGAAGTCGGAAAACAGGAGACCCACAATCGGCCGTCAGTCACTTGGGAGATGTCGTCTTGTTCATCGAGACTACCATAGCGCGTTTTAACGTAAGTCATTCCAACATCCCCCACGTTCTAACTGCTTATCGGATATGGCATACAGCTTGTATCGTTGTCGTTCAAGGTTGGAGAGCGAACTGTCTCCCTCGAATTTATGAGGACGTCAGGGGTCCATATGCGTCCCAGCGAGCTCAAAGGGGAAGAGATCCCCGCCTTTACCTCCTGGATCAAAGCTTTGTTTGATCCTGGGAGCGAGGGCATCGAGGACACGATCCTCAGGTAAGCCGCGTTTTCCCCTTGCCTTGCGGCATTGGACTCAGGTATAGCAGAGCGACTCGTCCCAAGACGCTTCTAAAAATCGCACCAGCTTTGTTCGCCTTCGCGATTTTGCAGACAATGGAGAGGAAAATGGACAAGGAAGTGCTCAGCAATGGCCTCTCCTATTTCCTCGGTCCCCTTCTCAACTGGACGCTTGCTGGCGTCGTTAGATCACTGCTTACGGACATCCAGCGTCGAGGGTGAGTAACCTCACCAGGGTATATGCTCATATAATGAGATTTTGGAGACCAGGTACAACGCTCCGGTACACCTGGACGTGCTCAAGACCCTCTTGACCTCTCTATCCTGCCCTCCGGCGGTGCTCACACTATCCGCGCCCAGCGTCTTACGACTATTCCCCCACCCGTTCCCACAACACAGCAGAAGAATACTCCAAGCTTTCGATCCTAAACCTATCCGACAAGCAGCTCGACAAGCACTCGGTCTTCCTGCTGAAGGTGCGTCATGTACCATGTAGCGAATCATAACCATTCAGACGTCAAATACATGCAGCTGTACCAATCGAAATGGAGCCCTCGGCACAGTGGTCGCACCAGGTCCGCCAACTCGTGTCCAACGCACTCGCCGCCGCACGATCCGGGCGCGCACCCGCCCTCGACGTCGACCGCTGCCTGCTCCTGTGTCCACCCACAAAATTCCTCGGAGCCCTGTGGGCCCATCTCCGACACGCGGCGACGATGGCCGACATGGAGGCCCCGCGCCGGTTGGCGACCTTCGTGCTCACGATCCCCCGCACCCCGCGCTCGCCGCCGTTGCTGCCGATCTTCCTGCACCTCGTCCTCCCGTCGCTCGTCGCGTCCGCGGACCGGATGTCTGCGGCGGACCACGCGACGACCGTGGAATTTTTGGTTGCGGTCATTTCGTCGGCGCTGACGGCTGCGCTGCATTTGGAGTGGGCATTGCTCACGACCTGCGGAGAGGAGCGCTTCGTACTTGGGCAGTCCGTCACATCCATGGCGCGGCGGCTCGCAGGGGATCTGAAGAAGCGGGGGACAGGCACGACTGCCGGGATGGTATTGCAGCGGTTGACGGCCATGCAGCCGTTTGTGGCGAACTTCCCCACGTTCACCGCCGAGGTCTGAGATGTGAGACCCAAGGTACCCAAGGATCGACGCTATGTAGTTGAAACTGTCCATACAGTATATACATGTCGTGGTGCTGAAAGTGAGGTATCGGAATATTGCAAAGTAGTACACTCGCGAGTAGGGTGGCCAAGGTGTAATGAGAGACGAATTATACAATAAATAGATGGGAATGACAGCGGATGCGTTTAAACGTCAGTTGGTGGGGGAGCTACCACAACCGTCAGTGCATTGTCAAGGAGCGGGACCGGCAGAGGGCACTTACGACAACATGCATTTTCTGAGGGGTCGCAAATTTGATCTGCGGGACACATGATAAGGCATGACGATTCGGCCGATGTCTGGGAAGGAATGGGCTTCTCAGCTTCTGCAGGAGGAGGACTCGAAACAGGAACGAAGTAAACATACCCTAAGGTGTTCTTCTGGCGGAGAGTTGCGCGGGTGGTGGTATTCAGGCTGGATGGTGCTTGAATGGACGCCACGGTCATGCAGCACCTTCCTGATTTGTGTAGCGATGGGCATGAAGTCATGCTTGCGTGAAGCCATGACATGCACGGACGCCACGAGCTTGTTCTCGGACAGCTGCCAGATATGAAGCTCATGCACTGAAAGCACCCCGTCCACAGCGAGAATCGCGTCGCGTGTCTCTTCCAACGAAACAGTGGCAGGGACACCCTGCAACAGGATGAACGCCGTGCTCCGTACTAAAACAGTAAAGTCAGCCCCGCTGTTCGGTAGCATTCACTTTAAGTAAGTTAAACTCACCGAGAGGAAGCGCAGAAGAGAAGATGATCAAGGTGATTACTAGACTGATAATCGGGTCGAAGTAGTACTTCCAGCTCAAGGTTGTGAGCCAGATGACGAGGCCCGTCGAAATGACACCAACGTTGCCCAACGCATCACCCATGACATGTAGAACCAATGCACGCATGTTCATCGACCCGTGAGAGTGGCCATGTCCACCATGGCGACCGTGCTCGTGACCGGCCTCCGCGTTGAGAAAGCGTGGTGAAGAGCGCCCCGAGTCGTCGTTGTTTGCCAACAGAGGCGTGGACTCCGTAAATGTCTGCGTCTCCTCATTGGATGCATCGTCGATGGCGCTTTCGTTGCGGACTCCGTTCTCGTGTACATGGTCCGCATGGGATCGCGATCTCACGCGAGAGCGGGACGGAGACGGCGAGCGTGCGCGTGCGACGTCTTGCGCAGCTTGAACGAACGAAGCGCGGGTAGCGGCAGGGTGACCGTACAGCGAAGAGTACGAGGCTGACCGCTCACGAGACTTCGTTCGAGGTATAGGGGATGCGGGGGTGGCACGGGGGGTGATTTGCCCGTCCTCTAAGGAATGAATGCTGGGCGGTTTGGACACGGAAGGGGACTCCTTTCCATGCTTGTGGCCATGGTCATGTCCATGTTCTGGTATGAAAACGCGAGTGAGAGTGGGTAGGCACAAGCGAGACATGCCGTAAACACACCATGGAACAAGAAGAGTCCCACGATGTTCGAGGCCAGCCCCAGGGAGCCAACCAAGACGACAAGACGAGGGTTTGAGATCTCTGTTTATGGAACGTGTCTGAATATGGAACCCGGAACGACTGTTTGGCGACATACCAGGTGTGCTGAAGAACCTTTCTATGGCTTCGAGGAAGATGGAGAAGCAGAGGGCCAGGAGGAAGACACCATTGACGAGCGCAGCGAGAATCTCGGCTCTATGCCAACCGTAGGAATAACGAGAGTCGGTATGTGTTTGGTTCGTGAGCTACAGAAGGTTATGTATGCATGCCTGAAACAGGAGGAAATGGCGCGGTAAGGGCTTACCTTGATGGCATAGAGCGCAACCACCAAGCTCAAAACATCACTGAGAACATATGATCAGACCTCCACCCAAACGTCCTGGGCTGCTCACGGAGATTAAGGACGCACTTGAGCATATGAAAGCTGTCCGCGACAAGAGCGAGGGAGCCTACAGCATAACCTGGAGCACATGGCTGTCAGCTCGGAGCGTGGGTACGGAGGGGGGGGCGACAACGCACCGACGATGAGTTCAGTAAAGAAGAAGCACACATCGATTACGAGCAGGAGTATGATGCGTGCTTCGCGAGACATCATGGATGCACGCGTGCGCACGCTGAGGGGGGAGGAGGTCGGGAGGGGCAACGAGCGGGCAAGCGACTGGGAACCAAATCGAAAAGTGAACTTTAACTTATCCTTCCGCCACCCGCCCCACGTGACCTATCTGATAAGATTAGATGACCCTGCCCCAATCAGTTGCCAGTGCGCCTCGGGTCGCCCATCCGCCTGGCCAGCCGCAACGTCTTTGGGCTCTAGACTCGTTTCTTTCCACTCTCGTCGCACGACTTCGTTCTTTGGGGACACTTGTCATGTAAGCATGCTTGGCTTGTCGTCCGAGGAGCTCTTTGCCCGACCTGATCGCTTTTTTCGTACGCTCCCGAGTTCGGGTTGTCAGACCATTATATGACGCGTACGCCTTGTCTCGGCACAGCCGATAATATACGCATACGCACTCCATGGCTTATGACGTTTCATTGATTCTTTGCGAAGGTTTGTTTGGGTGTTCTGTTTGACCACTCGCAGCGTGTGGCAGCGATGAGTTGTGAACGACTTCCTTACCTGCTTCGTTTTAGTGGTCATACCAGATGAGTTGCGGTCGATTATCAGGCGGCCCGGGCAATAGTATGTTCTAATCGTTGGATGGAAGGGAACTTCACTTTGTCCATGCCAATGGGCCCGGGCCGCTGGTGTGGTTTCTTGGAAGTACATAGATGATAACCCTTTTCTCGAACTTGGGGCGCTCTTAAAATGAGAGTGCGCTTCGAACTCACCATGATCCTCGCTGCCCCTTGCCCATTCAATTTGGATAAGCTAGAGCTTTGGATAAGCTAGAGCTTTGGATAAGCTAGAGCTTTGGATAAGCTAGAGCTTTGGATAAGCTAGAGCTTTGGATAAGCTAGAGCTTTGGATAAGCTAGAGCTTTGGATAAGCTAGAGCTTTGGATAAGCTAGAGCTTTGGATAAGCTAGAGCTTTGGATAAGCTAGAGCTTTGGATAAGCTAGAGCTTTGGATAAGCTAGAGCTTTGGATAAGCTAGAGCTTTGGATAAGCTAGAGCTTTGGATAAGCTAGAGCTTTGGATAAGCTAGAGCTTTGGATAAGCTAGAGCTTTGGATAAGCTAGAGCTTTGGATAAGCTAGAGCGTTGAGGCTGAAGCAGTGAAGGTGAGCGGGTGCTATGCTATCACGTGACCGGGACGAGTTTTGGCATGTTTGGCAGCGGGCTGCAGCCTCCAACTGCTCATCCAAAATTGCCCAAGCCACTGTCTGCATCGGCTACACGCGTACTCGTCTTCTTGCTCTCGACGTCTTAGCCTCACCCCAACTACTTACTAGATTCTCCCTGTGAAGCCTTTCCACCCCCAAAATGGCCGCTGCAACTTCTATGGCAGCAGCACTTGCTGCAACCCTTCCCGCACCCCAGGCCGCTCCCGCCCCAAGTGCACCTACTTATGAAGCCATCCCTGCTTCCATGGCGAAGGTGATCGACATTGAGGCTGAGATCTCAATTACGAGCGTGCAGTTGGATGCGATGGTGAGTTATTTGACCTATACTCAAGGACCTCGCTTCCTTCAGCTGTGCGTTTATGCTGCCGGGGCTTTGCGCACTGAGGGGAAGTGCTTCCGACGAGCGTCGCAAGCTAGTCGGCGCATGCTCGTGCACATGAGCTGTCTTCTCCAGCGATGTGGAGGTCAGCATGCCTTCCCCGTGCGTCTCATCGGTGAAAACTTCTGGGGTTGTGGCTACAATATTGTGCTCGTGCTGACGAGATTGTTTCTTTTCCTCATTCATCTCCTCCGGTTGCTGCGCGCATCCCCTTTCCACCTCCGGGTCGTCTCTGTCGTATGAACCTCAGGTGG
Source organism: Ganoderma sinense ZZ0214-1 (assembly GCA_002760635.1). Classification (NCBI taxonomy): domain Eukaryota; kingdom Fungi; phylum Basidiomycota; class Agaricomycetes; order Polyporales; family Polyporaceae; genus Ganoderma; species Ganoderma sinense. The sequence goes on along the minus strand of AYKW01000012.1, from coordinate 2,019,173 downwards.
TATCGAAGATCATCAAGCACGCAAAAGAGGCCCCGGGATCATCAGCCCATGGTCTCCTGCTTGGCCTAGACCTCGATGGCACTTTGGAGGTGTCGAACTCCTTCCCTCTTCCTCACCATTCCAACGACGATGATGACAAGTCCACAAAAGGCGTGGGTGAGTGCCTGTCCGTAGCTGAATTTATGAACGTTTTGTTAACGAAAGACGTTACCAGCGCGGTACCAAGGGTCGATGCTGCGTTCCCTGAAGGATGTTCAGGCGGACGACAGCGTGATCGGATTCTACCAGGGCATGACCCTAGGCTCTTTCTTCAACCAAACGTTGGTTGACAGCCAAGCAATCCACCAAGAAAAGCTACGGCACGGTGGTGTCGTAATTGTGCACGGTGAGAAACTGTGTCCCCCCAACGTGTCCTTCGGCGCGGCGGATTGATCCCGACCGTTTCCTCGCCAAAACAGACATCTCGCAGACTGCACGAGGCAACGCGTCTTTCCGAGCGTTCCGTCTAACGAGGCCGTTCCTTAACGCCTACAAAAAGAACAACTTCTCCACCGCGAGGTGATTGACGTCTCCGGAGTAAGGAAATGACGCGACGCTCACGGATATCTGACCTACAGCTTAATTGACCATCGATTGACATTCTCAACTATTCTGGAGGAGGTGCCGCTCAAGATTCGCACGAACGCGCTCTTGAGCGCGTTCCTCGGTTCGTTGTCGGAGGCGGCCCCCCCGTCGACGGCGCAGTCGAACCCAGCCCTGGCGACGTCATCCGCGGCCATTCCACCATCGTACTCGAGGCTGAATCTGGGCACTGGCAACACGGCGCGTAATCTGGAGCTCGTCGTCGAAGCGCTGGATAACTACAAGACGGAGGAAGGCAATCTGGCATATCTGCAACGGCAGATCGCTCGGGAGAAGGCGAAGGCGGACGCGGCGGTGGCGAAGCGGAAGGATGAGAACGCGACGCGGATAGCGGCGGGGTTGGCACCGCTGCCGGATGAGGACGTGAGCAGACAGTTCAAGATCCCGCCAGAGCCGAGCCGACTGGACAGCATGCTTCTACTGGGGCGGATCGATGCGTACGGGAAGAGCCTCGAAGAGACGGCGAGCACTGGGCTCGTCAAGATGTATGCGGCCAAGGCGAACGTGGGGAACTAAGTGGGGCGATGTAGATTAACTTAGCGAGTGCGCTGCTGTTGTTGTACAGTAAGTCCAGTGTGGAGAATATTAATGTCCCTTTGATGCATCACAGGACGAGCTCGTGGATGGCATGTGTTTGGAACGTGAAGAGACACGACGAGGAGGTGCGTCGGTCCCCCAGGCCTCAGGGCCGCACAGCGCCGGGTGGGTCGGGAATGAGGGTGATGCCAGTGAGTGGGCAGCGAGGCCGGGATCGATGGCCATGCGGGCGGTGTTGGCAGCCGAGGGGGACGCCAGGGGGAGCCGCGCGCCTGGAAAATTTGGGAGACTACAAGATCAGGGATCGGGGGATGGGTGACATGCGCTGCGGGCGGAGGAGAGAGAGTGCCGTGGGAGTCGGTGGAATTGGGACTCGGGCTGCCCTTTATTTCCTTGGCCTCTGGCTGGCTTCCTCTCTCCTTACGTCCCCCCATCGCCCCCCCTTCACCGGTCACCTTCCGAGCCTCGCGAGCAACCGACGGCCCACTCGCTCGTCTACTCTCTGCGTCTCTCGCTTCCTCCCTTACTTAAGTCCGCTCCCTCTTTCCTTTGTCCGAGCAGGCCTATCCAGTCCTTCCCCAACCCTCCCTATAATCCACGCTCCCTCCTCAATAACGACCATGTACTTCTCCAAGGCCATCGTTGTTCTCTCCGCCGCTCTCTCCGCCATGGCGAGCCCCCACATGGCCCGTGGCGTCCACCATCGCGAGCTCGCCTGCCGCGCTGCCATGCCCTCCATCCCCGAGGCCGCTGCCGTTCCCGAGCAGAACCTCAAGATGCTCAAGAAGCGCGCAAGCACAAACCGCTGCCGCGTCCGCTCCACCACCGCCGCGGCGACGTCCACGTCCGTGTCCTCTTCCCACTCTTCGAGCGCGACCCACTCCTCATCTGCGGCGCGCGTCACATCCAGCGCTAGCTCCAGTTCCATCATCCCGCCGCAGAATGTCGAGAGCACGACTGCGGCCCCGCAGCCGACCTCGACCAAGGTCGCCCGGCCCACGACGACCAAGGTGCGGCCGACGACCACGCCTCGGCCCTCTACCACCCAGAAGACGACCACTGCAGCAGCACCGACCACTTCGGCGTCGTCCGGTAGCTCGGCCAGCGACCCCCTTGGCATCTTGACTGGTACTCACTCCGGTGACGGTACGCTCCTGATCCATATTGTACGCGTTTTTGATCTAATCATACGCGTTTCGCTTTCAGGTACCTACTACTCGACCGGTCTTGGCTCGTGTGGTATCACCAACAGCGACAGTGACAAGATCGTCGCCGTGTCCCACCTCCTCTACGACCAGTACCCGTAAGCTACTTCTCCATTCTGACCTGCATGGGTAACTCTTTATTAACGCCGCTGCAGTGGCTACACCGGCGGCAACCCCAACAACAACCCGCTCTGCAAGCGTATGATCCGGGCTACCTGTAAGTGCACTACGTATCATCCGATCTGTTCGCGCAAGCGACTTAATCCGTCGACCTGCTCCTTTAGACCAGGGCAAGTCCGTCGAGGTCATGGCCGTCGACCGCTGCACTGGCTGTGCCATGTTCGACCTCGACTTCTCCCCTAGCGCCTTCTCTGAGCTCGCCGACTTCGCCATCGGTCGTCTCCACGGCGTCGAGTGGGAGTGGATCTAAAGCGTTGTCCGTCTCCGGGCCTCCCATCGCTATCCATTCTGCCATCCTGCAAGATACCACGGCCTCATCCCCGCTGTTCATATTCCCCCACCCGCAAAGTTGTCGTGTTTGGCTCTTTTTATTGTGTTTTATATTCTTGTGCCTCATCTCGTTCTCTCGTCCCGTCCTCGGCGCCTGGGGCGTCACTCGTCGTGTTCCGACCCCTGCGTGCAGAGGACGGGACAACGGTCTGTGGAGGGCTGGGACATATAATACCGTGTTGTATTGCATGCAATAACCGGGATACACGTCGATGCATCGTCATGATCCGCAACGTAGCATATGCATAGTTACTCAGTACATTAGGGCTACTTTCGGTACTGTATGCGCGTTGGGCCGTGTGGAACGCGGTTGGGGCGGCGCTATTCTGGACGAGTCGCGGCCGTCTGGGTCTGTAGTGTTCATTCCTAGGTGTTCGGAAGCAATCAAAGAATCTCGAAGAAGCTTTGTAAAAATTTCCTACAGCACGCGTGAGCTTTCTTCGCCGGATTGACTGTGTGCCTCAGAATAAGTATGCTTTTCATCCACATCTGTCCGTGTCTTCTGTCATCCGTGCGCAGCACTGCGGACACCTGGGCGGGCTTCGGAGCATACTTACATAGCGCATGTTAGATTCAGCGGTCCGGGTTGCGGCAGTAGCGGGCTTCACTACGGCCGTCCAAGCGGCGGTCTGAAACCTGTGTTCAGTCCGTTCAGTGACTTTCCGACAGGGCTGTCGCGTGAGCGCATGGCCGGGGCTCTGTTGAGCGGTTCACCAACGTGCGAACGCGCTATTAGTGATCGCCATGGACACGCACATATTTTTGCGACTGTATATGGACTGCGTCCGACTGGGGACCGCCGGCCAACGATACCCGCGCTGTGACGCCGACGCGAAAACTTGCTGTCTTCTCAGTAAGTATAGGGCGAATCCCGGCGGTAAGTGGATCCGGCAGGAGGTTGCAGGACCCTGGCACTTGGAACCAGCCCAGACTCTGACCAGCCCTCGGTGTACGAGGCGCCACCAGCGCGTCGCGATCACGTGGACGATCGTCTAGGCCGATGATGGGTGATGGGTTGATGGGCGACGGGATCCTGCGCGTGCTCTCTTCTCCAGACCGCATACAGACCTTGCAATCGGCTAGCAAGTAGCATAGTCGGCTACGGAGGTGAAAATATGAATGTTACTCAGCGTGCAATCCTCTACCGCGCGCCCCCATGCACGGTGCACCCCGTTGTAGGGAGTTTTCCGATGACACGGCCAAGTCTGTCCCTCGCTCGTCAGGCACACTGACTGTGTACCGCGCGACCGAGAAAACAAGCCCCTCGCCATCGCCCGTCGAGATCTGGACGAGTCCGCATGCTGAAGATCGCCACCGCATTAGTGGACCCGTCTCGATGACAATGTATCTCCGTTGCCAGCTGTATACCTGATATAGGTGTCAGTCTGTCTGTTTGGTGGGTGATGACGATGGTCTCACCGACTGAATGCGTAAAGCTTCTCCCTCTTCACAGCATGGGCATCTGCCAGTAAGTACCACGGAGACCATAGTAAGTACCACAGAGATGGTCTCCGTGGCGGACGATGATAGATCACGCCTACAACTTAAGTATTGTACTGTATCACAGAGAGCTGTCCGCGTTCCTGTGTCCTGAACATGTCCTGAATGATGAGGCGTCTGTCAAATCGAGGTTGTGTTCATGGGGATGGTCAGTGACGTCAGGTCGGCAGGCATTTTCTAACCTCCACATCGACCACCGACCCCGTACGCTCTCTTCAGGGATTGGACCTGATCACCCTCACTGTCTCCTAGTAACTCCTTCCAAATGGCTGCGTGTTTGGGTGTAGAGGCCCCGCAGAAATTACGGAGGCGAGCATAGGCCTATTCCACCATCCCTTCGGCGCACTCATACACGCTTTACTTTCCGCCGTCCGCGGACCCGGACTTCGGCTCCCTCGTCCCGGGGGTAACCGTCGTGACGCGTGAAGGGCAGAGCGGTGCATACACAGACCGAACTCTCCTACACCGGTTGCACCGCGGTCCAGACATACCTTGGACGTTCCCGCCGGTCGCACTGGGACCTGGATGGCCTGAGAGTTCGTTTCCGAGATCGCCAGAGTGGGGGACAAGCCTTCTGATAAGTATGACGGAATAAGAGACCGTGTTGTTCACTGGGTAGGCGTGAAGAATGTAGACGGGATCGTCATATACCAAGGTTGGGTAGGGGCACGAGGGGAAACCTCGGGTGAGAAGGGAAGCGGCTGGTCAGGACCTCGTTGTGAAAGCGGTCTTGGATGATTTCCGGAGGGGTCAGTATTCGCGAAGCCCTGAAGACGGCGGAGAAGGGAGAGGTTGGCGAAATGTTGCAAGCGAGGATTAGATTGCAGATAGGGTGGCCATCGATATTGACGCCCGGATGGAGGAACGTGTTTCTGATCTGTCCGAAATGCTTGCATACCATGCACTCTCACCATACAACGACTAAAGGCTTTTCGGGCAGATGGGAGCGGAAGAAGCTCACGATACCGTCTTGAAAGAGCTAGTCAATCGTCCTTTGTCTGATATTGCTCAAGAGATTGACACGCTTCGGCAAGAGAACGCCTTGCTCAAGACAGACATTGCCTTTCTCAAGGCCCAACTCGCAACCATCTCTCCCGTGAGCATAATTGTCGCGCCACTCGCTGGATATTCCTCACAAATCGTCTCTTCCAACAGAAGTTGGCAGTAAACGAAAGGGACAACCAAATCCTTCGTGCGGCAGTCAAGTTCCTCATGTTAGAGGGTGGGGTAAGCTTCAATATAAATCGGTTGTGGTTTGTCGTTTAATGAACCACACGGCAGTTTCTACAACCTATCCCTAGAACACCCTTGCATCTCGCCTCATTACCGCCAGAAGTGTTGATGCGAATATTCAAGGCAGCCTCTCCGTGTCAATACGAGCATGACCCCTCCGTCATGCGTCCCTGGAGTACCTGGCTCGACGACCTTCGGTTCCGCAAGGGCCTCGTTCTTGTCTGTAGGGCCTTGTCCGGACCCGCAACGGCGGTTCTATACGAGGACGTCGTCTTCCGTCGCTTGGGCCAGATACCCGCACTAGCCCGCACACTGTGCTCCGAAGTAGGACGGAACGCTGCTTCGCTCATCCAACGAATACGGATGGACTCCTGCGTTATCTGGGCTCCTTGCGCAGAGGTGGTGAAGAGCGACCTTCTATTTATTTTGCGGAGATGTACCGCCTTGCGGTCGTTTTCGTTCCACGCTCACCCTAACTTCCCCACGACGAACTCGGCACATGAAGGTTCCCCTAACGCGTGGGACGGGTTCAATCCGGCATGGCTCTTACATGATCACACGGATGACATAGGTCGTCTAATGCAAGGGATCCTTTCATCGAGTTTACGGGAACTGGATATATCGATGCCTTTGTCCGAAACCCAAGTCATCGAGCTCCACGAATTGTTATCCGCAGCCAGGCTTCTTCGTACCCTCAAACTCGGGCAGATTGTGACCGACCCATTCGTAAAGGATGCATCTTCCCTCTCGACACGGACACTGCGGCAACTCGAGGAGCTCCAAATGTACGTCGATCACCCCGGGTTCACTGCATATGTGAGCTCCCAGTGGGAGCTTCCGGTCCTCACAAGTTTCACAATGGTATACTGCGAAGCGCTCCCCGAGACACTCCTGAAGCAGCACGGGCGTAATCTCACCTACCTCCACATATTTCCGAAGAAGAAGGACAGGGTCTACGACTACAGCTGGGTGGCGTGCTCTGTCGACAGCCTGGACGTTCTCTCGGAATGGTGCCCGGTCCTCGACCACTTCGTCTTCCCGTCAACGCGACCGAACTACCACGCCGACACCATCCTCTCGCGGATCCGTTCGTCCTCGCTCCGCTACCTCGATATCTGGTGCCACGACTGTCTCGCGACACGCGAGTTGGTCGAGGTGGAAGCGGACGACGCGGTGGAGCTGGGCCACCTTCCGTCCCTCGTTCGGCTACGTCGACTGCGCAAGGTGCCGCGCATCGACCTGCCGCTGATATGCCACCCTTCCCTTGTCACGGGCGACGACTTCCGTCTGTACCACCTTCCCGGCCTGTTTGTGGTCCAGACATCCTGGTGCGTCGTCCCGGACAGCGGGTTGCAGGGCGACCTCCCGTGGTTCGTGCATCTCCCGCCAGAGGAAGACGACTCGAAGACGTTCATCCAAGAGTCTGAGTCAGGCGAAGAGGACGAGGACGGGGAAGGAGACGGGGACGAGGAAGACGAAGAAGACAATGATAGCGAGTCCGACGACGACTCTGATGACGAAGACGAAGACGAAGAAGACGAGGCCTCTGACAACGAAATCGAGTCCGACAGCTCGAGCGGCACGGAGGACTCCGAGGCACAAATATCAGATTGGGAGCTGGACATACCCGCTTTGAAAGAGGCGCGGTTGAAGGAGGCGTTTGATCGGGATACGATATTAGGTATGTTCGCGGCGAGCCAAGAACGCAATGTCGACCAGCGGTCGGACGGTTCCGAGGAGCCTGAGGGCGAAGGCGTGGGCCGTGAAGATGCGGAGTCGCGGATGTCAGTCTCTCCGCCGGTGAGGGAGGAAGGACCATCCTGGTTACCTATTCCACGATAACACTGTGATCATACGCGCTCATTTGTACAGTACGACGACAGCATGTTCCCCGTTAGAGAGCGCCGAGACATGTATGGATTCCAACCTAAACGCCAAACGGCATGGGCATTCAATGGTCGCGTGCCAATACACCTGCCCAATACGACGCCTCTGGCGTTCCCTGGACCGCCTCGCTGACTGTGACTTCCAGGCCATCGTCCATGTTGGAGGTTCGATATCCTTGAGCGACGATGGTGGAGACAAGATCGAGTACCAAGCGCCGTAGCGGCGATTGAACGGGCAACTTGGCGTAAGGGCCAGGAAGCTTTCCGCGGGTCGGATGCGTGATAGAGAAGTACGGAAGGAGGCGGGACCGCAGTGCTGCGAAAGTCTGCGGTGGATACCCATTAGTACTAACTTACGTATGGGAAGTGGTCCCGTGGAAGGAAGGACTGACGGAAGCACGTACACTCGGCTGGAGTAGTCTTGAGCGGCGTTGGGCGAGACGAAGGAGGAGCCGCACTATCGTCTGCGCGAATAGCGAGATCGGATTCAAAGGCATAAAGAATGAGCTGCGAAGCACACCGACCTCTGTAGTAGCCAAGTGGTTGGTTCCTAGCTCCCAAAGCGTCCTTGGGAGTTGCAAAACCCACTCTTCTAGTTTTGCGCCATGCTCGGGGGAATGACTAGCTTCGAAGTGGCCCATGTACTCTGGTTCTTTGTTCAGCTGGAATGATGTCACCTTCAGCGCACGCCAAAGAAGAAACATTCACTACACACGAGTAATAGTCTGCCGATGAAATCGACTGTGTGTCTTTTCACGGCAGATGTCGACGAAGCTCTGATGGCGTGGTCAACGACGACGGAGAAGATCGAACTTGAAGGCTCAGATACATCTAGGCGCGGACTGTTGGCCAGAGACCATATGGTGGGTAGGAGGGCGATGTATGCTTGTGGAGTAATAGGGCGCGGTAGAGACTGGGAGGGGGCGGGACTTTGGCCTTGGAGCAGCTGCATGATGTATGCGCTAATGCGTTCAATTTGACGGGAGTGTGTGGTGAGCACCGGTGTACTAGTGAGCTCTGAACCACCACTGCGTCCAGGCCGAGGAGTATTCCGCAACGATGGGCGGTGAGCAGTCGTCCGTTGGGAGACCAAGAGGAGGGATGACGAAAGCTCGCAAAAAATGAGATTAAGGTCTTGGAAGGTTTGCTCCGCCTTCATGTCCCGTCTCACGTTGGGAGCAGTACTGGCGAACGGGAAATATGGCGAGAGGTACGATAAGATGGTCTGAAGATTCATCTCGGCAGAGTGATGTGCTGTCCCCGACTGGAGCATATCAGATCTATGAAGTGGTGCACGGCAGCGGTAGTGGCGTACCTCGGCTGTGTCCTGCAATAACCGGCCGTACAGAGTGCGACATATTCTACAGACGGCTGTGACCATATGTAACTCCGTTTCGGGCGGACTGGAACTGGGAGAAAATACGGTTGGTGCACAGTCGAGGAAGGTCGACACCAATGTTGGGTGGAGGGTTCGCGCTAAGTGCTGAGCCCCGGTTAGGAAGCAATAGGGACGACGCGAAGAGGAATGGAACGTACTTCAGTGCAGACAATTTCAACGTCATTTCCTAACCCTGCTCGACCTTCTTGTCGAAGGATAGCCACTGCATCATCAAGATCCGTCACGTCATGCAATGGCCAACAAGGGTCTGTCGCAAGGGAAAATTTGCCGACGAAGTTCTCTTCGCTATGCTCAGAACCCTCTGGTGACCACATCCTATCATCTTCCAACCGGAGAGAACCGCCGTTAGACGGAAACTTCGGCTCAAGAAGACCATCGAAGGCGTCGAAAGCTGACGTCGACGCAAAGGAAGAAGACAGGTACCACGTAGGTGTTGTCAGGCGGCCAGCAGATGACTCGATGGTACCCTTGGCGTTCCACGACGACGAGGCAGCGTGGGCTAAGAACGACTCAAAAGATCTTAAGACGACGAGTTTTGACTGCATACAACATAAGTATCAGTAGTGCATAAAGAAGCATACTAGAGGCATGGTGACTTACTGTCGGTGACAGGACGACGCTTGCTGTAGACGTCGCTTGTACAGGTCCGGTGTCTGACACAACTCTCAGTAGGTACTAGCAATGATACTAATTCGAACATACCGCCACCTTCCCCGAAAGTCATTCCTGCATTTAGGATGCCAAGATAACCTTCCATGACCCTACTTCCATGACTACCTCCCCCAGGGTGCATCCAGCCTTCTATGGTGACCTCCGGGATGTACTCAAGGTATATGTCCAAGAACCGGACTGCATCGATGCGGATCTCGGGGAAAATGTGTGTCTGTGCTGACGTAGTGAAGAGAAGGAGAACAGGGGAATGAGGCGCAAGGGTGTCCTGTCCCGCGATAAGATGTGTCTCCGACGGCAGAACAGGAAGACCACTTACTCGGGAGACTTGCCGGAATAGCCATGAGAAGAAGGAGAGGAGGGCCTTACGAACACTTGCATCCTAGAGAAAGGGTAAGCCAGGATGCTACCATATATCTATTGATGACTTTCCTCGTCACCGATCAGACGAACACAACCATTTATCAGAGGTGTAAGGTGTGTTAAGGTGAGCTGAGGATGTGTCTCCAGTAGCTCACGCAATCCAAGAACAGCATCTGAAAAGACATTAGGCTCCATAACTGGTTCGAGAAGATCGTATATCACCCTTTCGAGTACTAGCATTGTAGTGCTTCAGATGGACGAGGAGAGCGTCGAACGTGAGTTTCCGCTTCGTACTGGGAGCGTCTTCATCTTTCTCGACAGCGATTTTCTGAGTGGGTAGGGCGATCGCTGGAGCTTACATGAGACACTGAAGTCGGGACTTTGGTAAGCACTCACATCTCGCTTTGAAGGAAGTGTCTACGACGTTGCTTGGCGTTTGCTTGCCCTTTCCTAGCTTGAGTTTAGCTTTCTGAGACAAGCCATCAGCGATTCGACGTTCAGAGAAGCATAGTAGACAAAAGTATACGCACAGTGAAGTCTGCAGCCTTGTCCTTCTTTTTCTTGGTGCTTTTCGGCATGGCGATTAGAGCTGGCGGCGACTGTCCGAACCAGGTCCAACCACTCAGCGCGCGCTAATCCCCCCAAAATTGAGGGTCCGTTTTAGGAAACCGATCGCCAGGTTGGAACCCAACCACTTGAACCACGACCTTCGCCTCTCGGATCTCGTCCGCTGTCTACCCCCCATTCCGAATCCACCTCGCCAGTATAGCGAATAATAGGACTCTATCGCCACCCGGAAGGGCGGACCGGCGCGACGCCATTGACTGGCTGCTAGTGGCTGCTTGTCTGTCAAGGGACGACCACTGATGTCGACGTCCCGCCACTCCCGGTCAATGGGCAGAAGATGTCGACGTCGGTACCCCGCACATGGCGATTCTGAGGGTCTGACCTTACACCTGACTGTTCTCCGATGTTACGCCGGAGAAGAGGCTTCCATCGCCTGCCACCGACGGAGCTCCTTGTGACAAAAACAGGGACCGTCCGAAGTATTTCAGCTAGTGCTCTATTTAACGAGAACGTTGGACTTACTGATCCAGTCCGTCGCGGTGTTCATCATGCGTCCAGTTCTCCTAGTCGGCGCGCTGTCGTTATGGACCGCCTCCCTATCTTGCGGAGCTGCCAGTAGTCCCTCGACGACCCGTCAGGTTCTTCCTGGATTCGTCACGACTAATGGCAGGCAATTTGAGCTAGATGGGCAACCGTTTGTGAGTCTTCGTTTAGCCCGTTCGTCATGTGTTTCTGATAGGTGCTGTTGAATCAGGTATTCATCGGGGCGAATTCTTACGTGTGTGTGAACCTCATGAATATCGAATTTTGAACTGAGGGCCCTTGCCGTAGTGGCTACCCCTTTTGACAAGCCAAGCAGACGTTGACGCCACATTTCAGTCCATGAAAGAAGCAGGTGTCAAGGTCCTTCGGACGTGGGTGAGGCACACGAGTATCTCAACTCTACATACAATTTTCTGATGTGCGACATGTTCGCTTGCAGGGATTTAATGCTATCAACGAGACCGAACTTGAGGGCGCATTGGAGACGAGTCTCACATACTACCAGGTGCGGAGATCAGCACCGTTCTTTTCAACGTACTTCTGATCGTCCTTCATAGGTTTGGAATAGTAGCCAGTGGATACTCAACGAAGGGCCCCAGGGTCTACAGCGTTTGGACAATGTCATAGCCTCTGCAGCCACGCATGACATCAAAGTTATCGTCGCATTCACTAACAATTGGTCTGTCTGAATGCTTCTGCTAATAACTCGACGCTTATGGTATAGCAGGGTTGGCTACGGTGTAAGCCTACAAACTCCGTTATTTATTAGCATCACGTTTTGGAACCTCACGATTGTTCGATCAAGGGCTCCGACCTTTACGTAAACTGGATCGCCGGAGCTGGTCAGCCCCACGATGTATTCTTCACGGATCGGCGGATAATCGCTTCTTACCGTGGGTCACAGATTTCATCACTTATGACACCAAATGCCGATAAACCTGACAGAGTCATACGTGGAGACTATTGTGGAACGCTACAAGAATTCCTCAGCGATCTTCGCCTGGGAGCTCATGAACGAGGCCCGGTGTCTTAGCGACACACTTCCCGCTGGTCCTGCTTGCGTCCCTGGTTCGAATACTCTCAGAACGTGGTATGAGCAACAATCGAACTTCGTCCGAAGCTTGTGAGGAAATGGTGCATTTGTCGTTGCCACTTGAATGCTGAATTTGCACAGGGACCCCAATCACTTGATTACGACCGGCGGTGAAGGTCACTTCTTCTGGAAACACCCACTCAAATAGTGTGCCTTCTGCGTCTATATTGTCTTCAAATTGCTCAATTATTTTCTAGTTGGTTCAACCATACATTGGTTAGTGATTATAACTACAACGGGCAAGGTAGGTTGCTTATGGCTCGGTGACCCGGTTGCCTCTAATCGTGGAGCGCGCAGCCGGAGAAGACTTCAACCGGGATATGCTCTTGCCGAACATCGACTTTGGAACCTATGCATGTACTCATCTTTCCGTGTCGGGATGTATACTGATATCTTTGTGCAGCACCTCTATCCCCAATCTTGGTATGCCTCGTGGGTCTTCCGATGATGTTCGTTCTCAGCTATTTTCGTTACGATAGGTACTCCGAGCTGGTAAGTATTTTGAGATTGATAACCGGTGTCCTCCAAGGCTTATGCATGTTACTCTTAGGATTATCCAGGGTCTAACTTCACGATCGAGCAGTGGGGCTTGGAATGGATCGATCAACACATCCATGGTGAGCCACAGCTGTCTTTGTACCCGCTCCCTTTCAACTGACCATCGGGGTGCTAGCGGCTAACAAGGCTAACAAGCCTGTCATTTTGGAAGAGTTCGGCGTCGGTGGACTCCGTAAGTTTAACCTACCTCCATCCTCTGGCGGACCTGACCCCTTTCCAGAGAACAAGACTACCATATACCCTACGTGGGTACAACGCGCGTTGGACACAGAGCATGCGTGAGCATATTACTTCATATATTGCGTGAATACATCGTTCTGACTTCCTTCCTCGTAAGCGGGTAGCTCTACCGCTTCTGCTTTCGGAGTTGAGGGTTGACATTGTGATATCTCACCTATTGTGATTACAGGATCATGCCATGGCAATGGGGTCAGCTAGGCCTTACCGAGGATGGCGGAAACCGCGTCATCAAGTATGCGGACGCAATTGTAGACGGTGTATGTGGCTGAATGACTCTTGTTGCCCTGTTTGAATCTCACGAGGTTATTTCCACCGCGGCACAGGCTTCCCCAAACGACGGTACGTACACGATTCACATCTCGATCCACATCGTCTAGTCTATCTGCAGATCCATTGATGTTATTGTCCGCCCTTCTAGGCAACACTTTCTATCCTAATCAGACTAACGTCTGGGATGTCTTCACGTAAGTCCGCGCCCGCCATCCCCAGTCCCCGTGCCTCGATGAGCCGCGCGGTTCCGAGATCGCGGGCTGGGACATTCAGAATTCGGGATACTTATTGATCACCGTTTTAGGAGAGCTGCGAAGATCCAGAACGGGAGATCGGGTTAAACGAGGCGGCTACATGTACGGAGGATGACTATGGTACACGGATGTGGAGAAGCGACCAATGCGAAGATAACATATGCGACACAAGCCAAGGAGACGAAAACGACCCCTCATGGGGATTTCACCCAGCTCCCCGACCCAACTCCCTCCCATGCTCACGACATGGATCCTGTTGGTAGCAGGGCCGTCAAGTTCTGGTCTTGCATACGAAAATGGACAATGCTTACCACTGGACCGTTGGCTGTGGAACCCGTGGCAGTCCAACCCTTGAATGCGACATTGATTCCCTCCGCGACCTTGATGTTTTGATTGCAACCGCACCTGTAGGGCGAGTACGGTGCATCGAAGATGTCAGATACGCGGCACTTGGCGTCGTACCAGACTTTGACCCTGAAAACGCTGTGAGCTGCATCTCCGCGAAGACGAAGGGAATGTCAATCCTCACGACATCTCCACCTTTCGTATGTGCACTGGCACATGCCGCTCCACGGCATATCGGTATAACGTCCCGGACATGACCATGAGCGTGAGGTCCTCGCCTTCTCGCATACAGATGGTCATGCCGGGCAGCGCGCTGTTATCCCGGAGGACCTGCACCGTCACCAAGTGGGTGGTGTCGTTGTGAAGGACGAGCGTGAGGTCGTGCGTCGCGGTGCTCGCGGGCATGATAGAAGAGTGGTGTCAGTCCTGGCACAGAAGAGCGCAGGCTACGCTCCGGAGAGGGACGGTGTCGACGCGCAGAAGATGCGGAGGCATCGGGGATTCGGGGGACCGACAGGTAGATATAGAGGCCCGGCCGAACTGGCAAGGTTGAATGTGTGTCAAGAAGGCGTATGGAGACAGCCCTTTGGGACGTCTGTTACAAGAAGGGCCCACAATGCATGGATTCGCGAGCGTGAGCGGGAGGGGCCCTATTGTGTTCTGCTTGCGTTCGAAAGGCCGAATTGGGGAACGGACTCATGCGTCGCTCCGCGAACGGTCGTTTGAGGCTCCCGCAAGCGGACAACGGAACAGGTGAGTCGACCTTGGCGCGCGCAATGGGGCAAGAAAGAAGAAAGCGAGATACCAGGGCCAGGCGTCGAGATGAGCGTGCGACGCCAGGAGGCTGTCTTATTGTCTTCGGCTAGATTCTGGGCGGGTCACAAGGAGCATCCCAACCTCTCTTCCACGGGCGCGCGTTCCATCTGCACATAGACACACATATTCTAGACGGCGTTTGGGCTAAAGTATGAGTGGGGATTGAGCGATGCACGAAAACAACAAGTGGTAGATTCGAAGGATCCCGCCAAAGCGAGGCCAAATCGTGGTGTCGCCACCAAAATTCCGGCGATGCACGCGTATGCAATCACCATGGAAGATCGTGCCAGGGCTTCCAACCATCCTCTCTCATTCGCTGCACGATCCGGAGGATGTTCTTGCAATCATCAATTCCGGAGTGGTGGCGTCCCTCCAGCTCCATATTGGCATGCTTCAGCATGCCAGCCATGCCCTTCGAGTACTTCAAGCCGTACTGCTGTTGGAACGACTTCTTCACGTTAATCCACCGATTATATGGCGCGCTGAGAGTGCTCGTGGTCGGGTTGAGACCGGTCTGGGCGGCGCTGAGGCGCAGCTGTCCAGGAAGCATTGTCTTCAAATCCCAGTCTCCGCAGGTGAGATACGCCGCAGAGCCAGGGTCGTCCATAATACCATGTTTCCGCAGGAATACCTGGTAGCGCTCCCACACGGAGGGGAAAGGATCTGCGGCATCCACCGTGTTCTGGAAGGACTCGTCAGCCTTGTGGCCGGCGGAACTCGGGAGCCTAGGAAGAAACTGACCTGCTCGATGCCAGTCAAGTCTGTGCAGAACGGAGTCAAGGTCGGATGTCGGGTTGGCCTGACATACTCGTGGAAAGTGGCTTGCACCACGTTCTCGTCGACGTCATAGAGGATGGTAGGGAGCTCGATGATCTCGGATTCGTCCCTGGGCACAACGCGCCCCGTGTCGTCGCATGTGGCTTCGAAGTCGAGGATGAGGAGATAGCGTAGCCGCATGGTTCTGGAGAGGTCTGTGGCCACGGCTGTGGACAACAAGCGGGACAAAGACATCCCTTGCGCTGCCTTGGGTTGTGACTCGGACTGGGGCAAGTTCGAGTTCACTTTGCCCGCCCCATCCGACATGTCATCATTAGGCGCCACAGCCCGACAGAACGCTCATTCAGTGCGGCCCCGGACACGCGTCCGGGCATAGCAGTCTCGACGCATTCTTGTTCGTGGCGAGCAGTATAGCTTAATTACATGGTACATCCGAACCGTTCAAACGAGAGCGCATACAAGGAGAACGAAAGTCCAGCACAAACCGCAAACAAGACCGGCCAACAAGTCATTCATTCACCAGGGGAGGAACGAGCGAGGCAGGATCCTGAAGTCCATCATAAGGTCCATGCAAACAAGGTCCTCATCTTCCTCAGTGAAACCACGGATGTTCACGGTAAATTGAGCTACATCCAGATCCACATCAGTCTTGCACCCTACCGCAAGGGGAACATGGACGTACCAGGAGGAATCTCGTTCGGCAAGGTGACAGTTTGAGTAACCTTGTGATGCCCCTTCTCGACTGGACATTGGATAGTCGTGTTCGCGTTGCGCCTGTGTCCAGGTCAAGTGCAGATAAGCTACTGCTACGAGCCAAGATAAGGGACTCTGAAGACGTACGCCTCCTCGCAGACGTCGAATTCCTTGTGGAGGAGACGGATGATACCGGCCTTGACGGTCACATCCGCGTAAGCTCCGTCCTGGGCGAGACGGGGAAGATGAGGTCCCAGCTGCCATCCATGGAGTTCACGAAGCTTACCTCTACTTGTTCCTTCGCAACACCATCCACCGTTATCGTGAGGTCCTGACCCCGCTGAGGCGGGTCGGGAGAGATCTCAATGCTGTTGATGTGAACGAGGTGGGAGTCCGTTCCTTATGGAGGCATGAGTTCGTACGAGCGGCAACGTCGAGACATGATGGGCATACCGCAGTCCTTCCAGTCCCACTTCTTGCCTCCGGGCACACCGGGGAACAAGACCTCCTGCTCCTGCACAGGAGAGGCGACCGCACCACCAACCACTGCGGCAGCAAGGAATAGAAGACCAAAGCGAGCCATGATGAGAGGTGAGGGGGGTTTCGTCGTCGTCGTCAACGGAGAACCCGCAAGCGGCTCGTGAGGCGAGTTGGCCCTGGAAGGCGACGTCGTGCGGTGGCGTGGAGCTCAGCGGCCCGCCAAGGGAATCGGGGGCGCGGCCCGATGCCACCCAGGGGCTGCGGATGTGCGGCGTTCGCGGTCTCACGGCTGGCGATTGGCCGTGCTGCAGGGGTCAGTGGCGCATTGCCTTGCAGCCTGCGGTATTTACACTGCGCTCCTCTTCCTTCTCCTCATCTGTCTTCATCTCTCTCTGGTCAGCTCGCATTCGTTCTCTTCTTACACCCACGAAGGCCTCTGTCTGCTCTCGCACCACGACCTTGTCGATCCACTCTTAAATTGCCTCTCGACTGAAACCTGGCACTATGAAGCCAAGAGAATACTGTTGCTGCGCATTTCCAGTGGTGTATGCCGGGATCTATGTCGCCCTGCTGGAGCAGTTTGTCCTCGGCGTAACTGCAGGAGTGATATCCATTAGTACCCCTAATAGTGAGTCCCAGTCATTTCGAGCGGTCGACCCATCGCTCAAGGATCGACCTCCCTCAGTTGTGGGAGCCTCCACCCCTTCATTTGCGAAGTGGATATTTGCCATTCTGGCCTGGGCCGCTGCTGCTGTGCAGATTCTTGGTTTCCTCGCTGTGCGCCAAGTACGTGATTTCACGCTCGACCGATGGAGTTAGACTCACAGGACCCGCGCAGGAGCGCCCCATCTTATTCCGCCGTTATGTTACCCTCCACAGCTTGCTCACAGTAGCGGCCTTTGGTGTCGCTGCTGCTTGGCTCATCATCTCGATCACTCGTCACAACCAGGCGAAGACAAAGTGCATCAGCGACTTCTTCGGAAACACCATCTCCGCCACCAACAACGAGGGGGACACCCTGTGCACCATCTTCTCATGGGCTGACATCGGCATCATGGGCGCATTGTGGGTGTTGTTCGCGATTGTCCAGGTAATGCTATTCATTGCTTCCGCGCTCGGGGATGCTCACCACCGGGTGCGCAGGCCTACCTCTACATTGTTCTGTCGTCCTTTGGAAAGGGACAACGCCGCGACCACACGCGGTACCAGTCTCTGCAGTACGACTCGAACAAGGCGGTCAACATTCCGATGGAGGATCGTGGTGCGTGGGCCTCACGCAACTCTTCGGAAAACCTTGTTCAGCCTGGCGGTCACGCACGCCACGACAGTGATGCCAGCGTAGCGACCGTCATGGCCGACAAGGTGCAAGGCTACTCCGACTATCCGCCCCATGTCCCCGGTAACGCGTATACCCAGGACCCTGGTCCGACACCTCACGCGTACGACAATTACTATGATAACTATAATGCCACCGGCGGTGTAGGCTACCCCGAACGTAGCCAGGCCCATCCCGGTGAGTCGTAGATAGGAGTGCACATGGTCCGACCTCTCCCCTCCCCAGCAGATGTAGATGGTCTGTGCCACCCCGCATTCCAATTAGATCGAGACTGACATTTTTTTCTTCAGCGGAAGGGTCGTTCCGGCGCAAGACTCCCAGGGTGCAGCAAGGATCCGAGGACTTCAGTGTATATAACAACACATACGGTACTCCCTATTAGCCTTGCTATGATAGCTAGTTTTTGTCGATGTCGAACTTTGGACTCTTGCGGACTACTTATGTGACGATGTGTAATAACTACTTGCCTTTGGGCACACGAGTGTTTCATGTGTGCACACAGGTGAAATACCTGCCATCTCAACAGATTCGTGTACATCATGATCTTTCTGTAGGTGTAGGTATCACATGTCTTCTATCATACTGTCCCCCCATGAATCGAGCCTCAAGTCTATCCTACGGTCTTCTGCGATGTGGGTCCATCGCTGCTCTCGCCCGCCCTCCATTATGATTTGGGCTCTAAAACATAAACAGACCTGATGGAAAGGAACGTCCCTGAGCAGTACCAACTCCTCTATGGAGTGGCAGAGGGCCCGTTCCTCGCTCTTCAACGGCACCGCATACCACGCATTGAGGACCTGGAGCTTAAAGATGGTCAGGGACGGTGGGAGCACGTTAACGAAATTACTGCGGAGCTCGTCCACGGTCACCAAGTGCAACGCGAAGTATTCAAGGGCAGGGAGGCACTCTAGGGCCTGGGTGATCGTGGTGCTAGAGAGGCGACTGGATCCTAGGAGGACCAGCTTCCGAAGGCTATTTCCGTACACAGCAGCCAAAGATTGGAGGTGGTGGTTACGGATTTCGAAGCCGAGGCGGTGGCCGAGCGCGTACACGAAGGACTCGAGGTGTGCGTCCGGGAAGCACTGGTCTATGGTATGCCTGTCGAAGTAGTTGCCCGTGACCCCATGCAGGACGACATGACGCAGGCGAGGCATCCTCATCCTCGCAGCTTCGCGGGTTTCGGCGGCGGCGAGGATCTCCCCGGAAAAGCGAAGGGTGACGATGGCGTCCGGGCGGACGCCATCGAAGAGGTCGACGCGGGTCTCGGGGCTGATGTAGAGTTCGTAGGACGAGAGTTGTGCGGCGTTCTTCGGAAACATCGCGCGCTCGAACCCCAGCGCGAGCCGGCGAGACCCTGCGGCAGAAAGGAAGGGGGGAGGGTTTAAATATTTCGCGGGGACTTAGAGCGGCGCCTCGCACTTACTGTGCATGTTCATCGTGTTCTGGAGGTTTATCGGGAGGCCTTGGCGGCACTGGAAGACCCGTAGATGGCGGAGGGACGTCATGCGGCCGAGGGCGATGTGGAGGTTGGAGAGCGGTGTGTCTGTCTCGGAATCTTCCTTTGGTGCGGCCGATCAGAGGCGTGGCCTTACACAATCGTACACTCTAACCTCACCTGATCCTTGTTCGCGGGCTGGAAGACACGGCCGTCATTGGCGACGTCTGCCCACTCTATTTGCGAGGCGAGCTCAGGCTCGGCAAAGTGAAGGAAGGCATGTATTTGGTGCTCGTGGAGGAGCGAGATGTAGCGGCGATATGTTCTTCCGGCCTCTTCTGAGAGTTGTCGGCAAGTGTGAAGTAGCCGGAAGTGTGCGTTGGACGGCTGCTGTTTCAGGCGGACGTGACGATGCTCGGCGAGGAGGAGGTCGTATATGTGGAGCCTGAGCTCGGTGGGAAGAGCGAGAAGGGGGGCCATGTGGAGGCAGCGGAGGGAGGGGCGCGGCGTGGGGGCCGAGCAAACCACTTGAACATGTCCAGGAGAGGGGTCGCGAGTGCCGGCGGAAGAGAGGTGGTGAGATCGGGGCATCGATCGTCATGTGGTGGCAGTAAGAAACCATATATAGCAAGCTCTGTGGTGGGCGGCTGTGGTGAGAAGGGAAGTGCGGGAGGCGGCGAGTCGCGATCGAGTTCCGGTTCCCTTACACTTGCTGCCCGCCGTCCTCCTCGTGCAGCCTCAGGCTCCTCGCCGTCCTCCTCCTGCCTGCCCGTTCATGCATGGGCTCCCACTCTACGCCCCCGACCGCCTCGCGCCCTCACCTCTCCTTCTCGTGCCCGGGGCCTGCACGGCCCCTCGCCCGGCCACTGCCGTCCGGTGCACACCCCGCCGCCTGTCACGAAACACAATAGGCCCTGCACAACGTGGCAACGATCCCCGGCGTCCACCTTCCTCTCCTGTCCTCTTTTTGGCAGCCAAGGCCGAGCTCATCCTGCGACTCCGTGTCCCCACCGAAGGCTGCCACCTCGCCCCGGGTCACTTCCCTCTCCCGTGCCGCGGAAAGAACCGCCGCAAGAGGGAACCTTGCATTTCGTCAGAGGCTCTCTCGGTCTGTCGACTGCCGTAAGTCCCAACGCCGCGCAACGGCCCGCGGAAGCTTGAACGAGTTTCCAACCCGAGCGATATTACCCTGTGCCTCTTTGGCGTTACCCTCCCTCTCCTTCTCGCACACTCTCCTTACATCCTATTGCCTCCGCTTCTCCTCCCCGTACCAGCTTCTATCGCCTCCTAGCTGCCCCACCCCCACCCCCACCCCTCGCACTTCGTCTGCTCTGATACCCTCTCCGACCCACCATGCCGGGCACGACGCAGTACGAGGTCCTCCTCGACTTTACCAACGACACCCACGATTGTGCTACCGTGCAGCTCCAGCGGGATTATGGTCGCAATACGGGCGCGATCGTCCTCCTGCACCCAGGCGAGAGCGTGACCCTTGTACTTGATGCCGGTAAGCACGCTTTCGCCAAATTAGCGCAGCCGTGACAAGCAGCCCCGAGCGAAAGCGAGAAAGCAGTACACAGGGCTCACGATAACCCTTGATTTTGCAGGCACAGTGTACAAGTATGCGCTCAAGACACGGTCAAGAGTCGCGAATGTAACGTGAGTGTTGCGAGAGAGGTGGGTGCGGAGATTAACACTAATCGCGCCGCATGGCCGCATCCTCCGCTCGTGCGCGGTATCTTTTGCCTCCTCTAGTGCACGAGCGTGGCGGGACGTCACTTGCTCCGTCTCCCAGCTCTTCCCGAACGCCGCAGCGCACCCCGCGACCGTGTCCTCCACCCCGTCCGACCCAATACGACCGGTACAGGGCATCACGGTCGACCAGCTTTGGCGGGATATGCGATTCTGCATATGGAACGACGCATAGCGTACCAAGTCGTCTATGTAAGTGCGCGCGCGCATGTGGGCGGTGTGTTCGGATACTGGCTAGTCAGCCATGCTTATTGTCTTTCCAGACGCGATTTGTCACCGGACGGCGCGTTCCTGTCGGGTGCCATTTCTTGCGACCTCGCGTGGCGCGTGCGCACGGCTTCGTGCCCAGTGCCAGCCCACGCCGTTGCCTAGCCACACGCCGAGGCTTCTGCGCGCCGGAGTGATTTGGGGGCGGGCAGCGAGGAGGAAACGGGTGCTGCGATCGCAGATGGACTGAGGCTCTCGAACGAACGATGTGTTAGATTACTGTCCCTATAGGTTGTAATTGTCGCGGAACTGGCCGCCACGCCGGAGCCATGCGCAGGTTCAGGTTATTGTATGTGCGAGATTAGATACCACCACACAGCCAGAGATGGCGCTGGATAATTAAATAGAAATTGTCGTAATTGCAACAACGCTCGTTCCGCGTGTACTGTGCATTGTACCTGCGGGAAGGGGCATCATAGAATACGAAGGAGATGGGGACACACACTGCGGCGTTATGCAGGGAGAATTGGCACTCGCACAGAGTTACAACGCCTGGGGCTCGTGTTTGCGGTGAGGCACGAGCTCATCTGTCCCCTCTATGCGGGCCACATCAGCTCGGTGTTGCGAGGCACAGTCAAGATAGTGGGAATGCCGATAGTTCTCGAAGTACGAGCCCGTCACAAGGCCCCATACCGTTCTCACAGCGTGAGTGGGTGAGCCCAGGGGAGACGGAGGACAGAGAACGACACTATACTGAGAGAGGCACGTCCGGCACCGAGCTGATAATTAAACGCTTCCCGCTCCGAGCTCTCAGAGAAAGGATGCAACGGGATCATCGAACATCCCTATCACAGCTTTGACTGCGCCGGGCAATGATCTCAGATAGCCATGACGCACGGATGCCCGCAACCCGCTCCCGGGGAGACCAACATGCCTTGAGAGTATTTATATGAAAGCTGGCGGATGACTTACGATATAACCTATACGGCGTGAGTCCTTCTCTGCCTATTCTCGCTCCGTCGAGCCATCTGGGTCGCGGGCGGACGCTTTCAATGAACGGTTGTGTGCCTTTTCCTTGTGCTCCAGCGGCCAGCGACGGCATGACAGTCGGACCGACATCTTTAGAAGGGGTTAAGAACAACACGATATGAATGCATGAGAGTACAAGGAATAAGACACACTTTGTATGGCGGCTTGAGGTGTCATGTGCGGGGGCTATCGCAAACGAGAAGGGCGTCATCGCGGGATCATGTGTGTCATGCGTCTTTCGCTAGAAACCTAATATCTAGCGGATACACTGAGCTGATATTCCGTGATAAGCAGGTCGATGTATGTATGTATGAAGTAGTCATACCTTGTGAGACCTGCATCATGCGTGATGGGTAAGGCGAGGTACATGGACTACTTGAGAGCCCCAAGGTGGGTCGGAAGCTGACCTTTTGGCCTTGTTTCGGGTGCATATACTCTAGACTGTGAGAGAGGACTCTTACGGTCGGGCCGGGTGGTGATGAATGGAACCTCGGAGTCGTCGGCATTCAAACTTTCGTAGACGGCGAACGAGGCCCTCGGCGGGGCAATCACGGGTATGCAAGTCGCATAGAGTCAAGCCCATCGATCCGGCCAGGTTAAGGGCGGCGGCGTTTCGAAACGTACACACCACAGCACGAGATTGTTAAACGTGTTGGCAGATGGGATACGGTTCGACCGTGGATGGAATTTTGGTCATTTGTGAGCATGTGGTGGATTGTGCTTCAGTTGAGACTGAGGCTTCGATACCATTTCAAAGATCGTCGAGGTAAAAATTAGAACAGCGGCCAATAAATATAGGTACAGGAAACGGGTGCGGGCGGCGCACCTAATGATATCCATGGTGCATTGCAACTGCACGTTGGGACGAGGATTCGCGGGAAATCGCAGTGGAAAGTCCGTATTAGCTGTTGATGAAGGTGTTTAACTGCCCGGGTGTTGCGCTGGGCGTGGTGAGCTCAGGTGGTAGGGCGATGTTTTCGTGTGTTTTGAAGGACTGGTCCTGGGCTGTTGGTGGTGGATGATATCCGATTTGACGATGTCTACTGAGCAGAGTTGTCGGGCCCGTGATGGATGCGAGTCGCTCGGCGATATGTTGACATGTTGACCACATCGACGCGGTACACGTGATGCGGAGACGCGTCGCGACGCGTGACGCGTGACGTCCCATACTCGGTCTTTGTAGCGAGGTCAACTGAATCTCCTGGCGGGCCCCTCGCTCCCCGGCCAATCGCCGTCGAGCACATTCAGCATCGGAACGAGGTGACAACTTCATCAATGCATCCACCACCCTCGAACCAGGCGTCCTTATGTGCATGCAAATCTTTCGAAGCGCAAGGACTACAAAATGAGTCCTCGAACACTTCCAAAGATAATAACCTCGATTTAGCGATCCTATCGGAGACAATCCGCTGCTATACCGATGTGAACAATGGGTACTAACAGAGTGCTCGGGGTGGGAGTTGAATATTTGAATGTTGAAACGTTGAGCGTTATATAATACATCATTTTAGACTGCGGTACGCACCTAGCATACACTGGTGTCTATCGCGACATATTCATGGACGCTATCACCAACCGAAGGCAATGGTCCCAAGGTTGAGGTTGAGGTACTCGAGACAAAAGTGTCCGAGATCTGAGTTGTCCGGAAGCTGCAGAACAAGAGTTTTAAGGGGCTCACTGTTGAGTGACCTACAACGAGGTCTGCAGACCCAAGGGCGAGTTGCCCTCCTACCACTGTTAGGGAGTTCATCCTTGGGGAGTTTAGCCCTGCCTTGTTGGGCGATAACATCGCGGAAGGATAAAACTGAGACGTAGAACACACCAAAGTCACTCAAACTAATATGGTCTCCTAACGCGTCCCTCGAGACTCCTCACCAACCAGGAAAGAAACATGAGCGACCGCTCCAATCGGACCTTCAACAGAGGGCAGTTGATAAGCGGGGTACCGCGGAAGTTCAGTTCCTATGACAAAATTGGAAGTTGAAATTACGGGCTCGTGTACTTGCTCAGCGTTGGGTCCTAGATATCGAGCGTTTGACTACGAAGCAGCGAGTAAGCTTAACTTGAAGGAAGTACGGAGGCAGGCGGCAGCGGCGCGCCATATCCATATGGGGATGTGGAACGTGCGTCGGTTGCGTGCCGTATACGACCTTCCTTCAGACGTCAGCCGATCTTTGGCGGTGTCATCATGCGCTCCTGTTCGTATAAGTATAAGAGATGAGGACGGGGGGAGTGCGCCCGCAGGCTTCTCCCACTACACTTTGCGTGTCTCCATGAAACTCGGTGCTTTGCAGAGTCTCCTGGCGTTCCTTGGGCGGCTTGCGCTGGTGCAGGCGAAGGCAACCGTAGGCCAGGCCATTGCGACGCTGGAGAACTCCAACTCGTCGCTCCTCCAATACCCGACGCAATTCACCCAAAATATTGTGCCTAAGCAGATACACTCCCATAACGACTGTGAGTACATCCTTGCCCCCGTGACGGTTGTCAGCATGAAGCGTTGACGCGCTCATGCAACTTGCACTGATCACCCGAAACCTATGAACTTCCGACGCCAACACGGGGGGAAATGAAAAGACTGGAGGGACGTGCCGTTTTTGACCGCGCTCAGCTATGGTGTGGCCAGCGTCGAGGCAGACGTCTATCTGATCAACGGCACATTATTTGTTAGTGATCGGTCCTGCAAATGCGTGCTGTGCGATGACCTGACTATGTCTGAGCAGGTTGGACACGAGACCCAAGCATTGACAAAGGATCGCACCTTCGATGCCCTGTACATTCAACCCATCCTTCAGGTCTTGCGGCTTACCAACCACAAGTCTGCCTTCACTGGAAACGGTAACAGTGCAAAGTAAGCGACAAATGAACCCGAGTTTTCATTGAAAATTCGCTTGCTGATCACAACATCCATAGCGGCGTGTTCGACACGAATAGTGGCTTCCCTCTACAGCTCCTGGTCGACGTAAAAGGGGACGGCCCGACGTACGCATTCTAACCAACCCCATCTTTTGTGTCGCGGTGAATATTCTGACACGGCGAGAACGCAGGACCCTGCCGGCCATCTTGCAAGCCTTGCAGCCCCTGCGAGCAGAAGGATACCTGACGACTTTCGCGGACGGCATGCTGTCCCAGTCCGCCGTGACTGTTGTCGGAACCGGGAACACGCCGCTCGAGGGTGTGAAGGCCCTCGAGCCCCGCGATTTTTTCTATGACGCGCCGCTCACACAGCTCAACGATCCGTCCTTAAACACGACATTCGACGCCACGATTTCGCCCTTGGCGTCGACCGACTGGGCGACCGCCGTCGGCTGGAGTGGGATAGGAACCATCAGCGAAGGGCAACTAGCGAACCTGACTCAGTTCGTGGGGGACGCACACGCACTGGGGATCAAGGCGAGATTTTGGGACACGCCTGAGTGGCCGATCTTCGCGAGGAACGCGATATGGAAGGTGTTGGCAGAGAATGGGGCGGATTGGCTGAATGCAGATGATTTGGAGGCAGCGAGTTCGTTCTGAACCTCCCTCCAGAAGAGGACAGTTCAGTAGGATGTAGTCCATAACTGAACTGTTTAACGTCTTGTCGCGAGAATACTCCCTCCTTCGCTCTTGGGTGAAAGGAAGCCACACCAATTGTAGCAGCACTGGAACTCGAGAGCAGGACTATGGCAGGTGGTTTGGCGACGAGCAGCAAAGTTTGAGAGGAGAATGATAGAAGAGGCGTACCCCGAAATTAGCATTATTCGATCATAGCTGGTCCCATACAATCTTGTCTACGCCGAGCTTCTCGCGCTCGAGGAATCGGAATCGCCATCGACCTGGCGTTTCCTTGCCTAGCGCACCCTGGGCAAGATGGAGCGTACTTCGTGACCCACCAGGGAGGGTCTGGCCCGCCTTCAAGCGGAGAGTATCGAAGGTGGTCGCACCCCCGACCTTCCTGTCCTTTTGCTCTTGTTTGGCTGCGACCATCTCCTTGAGCGCAAGAGGTCGAGCCAGCAAAGTGTCCTAAGCCATAGGGAGTCACAATAGTGGCCTATACGCAGAAAAGATACAGGACGTACGACGTGGTCCTCAGCCAACTTCGTCAAGTCTGAAACGCCCTTGATGCCGCGGTACTTGAGGACCTTCTGGAGGTTCTTCCGCGTCACCGAGCGCAGCTGTCCTCCCTTCCCAACTCCAATCCGCTGTTCCCGTTTGATGACCTCGTCCACCTCTGGGATGCCGGTAGTCGCCACATCCCTAGGGCTTTGCTGGCCCACCTTCTTCCCCAGCATCTCCCACCCAATAGCGCGAGCAGTCATCGCGAAGCGAAGGTCCCTCGGGTTGTCCACAAGCTCAAGAATGGCATGGGGAGCGTTGTCGCCTGGACGATTGCCGTACTTGTGTATCCTCGTGTACCCTCCAGGTCGCTCCGAGTAGCGTTTAGAGAGATCGGCGAAAACTTTAGGAACTAGAGACTGGTCAAGGAGGAAGCCGGAAGCTTTACGCAACGCAGGGAGGTCGCCCTTCTTGCCCAAGGTGATAAGCTAAAAGTTCTTGTTCAGAAAGATTACCATCAGCCATACAAGTTAGATGTTGACCTTCTCGGCAAGCCTAGCTGTGTCCCTTGCTTTCGGGAGG
Source organism: Ganoderma sinense ZZ0214-1 (assembly GCA_002760635.1). Lineage (NCBI taxonomy): Eukaryota > Fungi > Basidiomycota > Agaricomycetes > Polyporales > Polyporaceae > Ganoderma > Ganoderma sinense. The sequence continues at coordinate 1,992,220 of AYKW01000012.1, read as the reverse complement.
GTGGTCTTGATCTGTTCGTGGTGTATGAGGGATGTGACCAGGTTCCTGAACGACGCAAGACTAAGCGAAAACTTGACATAGCGGGTGGCGGAAATACGTACCTCAGCATAAGCATCCTATGCGAGGATGTCCTCGAGAACTTGCGGAACGCGACTCCATGCTTCATCGTGGTCGCTCACAACGGTGGCAAACCGGCGTCTATGCCCTCTGCCCCAAACCGTCTGCCGACACGGCCATCAACACCCGACGGCGGGGTTTGAAAGGCATCCCGCTTTCCCAAAGAGGTTACGGTACTCAACTCCAACCAACTTGGGCTCCAAGGGGCGAGTCCACTGCTGGCCACTCATACAAACTGTGCTCCGCCTACTACATACGGTACACGACGAATCTCCTGAAATTCAAATCAAACTGAAATCGTAACTGCTCTACCAAATGACCATTTCATATTAGTGATACGCTTCTTTGCTTCCGAGAGAACAGACTTCGGTTGTGGTAAGCTCTCCGGCGACCGTCCATTACTCCCGGCTTCCCAAAGATTTAGATTTGGAACCCTCTACAAGGTCAGATGTGTGTCGGCCCTGTCTTGCTCATGATAGCGTGATTCCGTCCACGATTCCGCCTTGCAGAACTGACCACTGGTCTGGATGGGCACCTGAACAGGTGCCTCACGGCCAGCGCGGCTTTCCGGAGGTTGGGCCGGGTAACCGGTCAATCGGCAACAATGAGCTCACCAATGACACACTCAGGTTAGGCTCATAACCACTCTCCGCGACACTTCGTCCCTGAGGTATCTGACGTGTCTTGCGAAGCAAGTGAGGACAGAGCCGCGGTACATAGGATCATCCCATTCGAATGCAGCGTCTGCTGTAGAATTGACATTGCGCTAGACAGTGCCCTTGAAATTAGTTGATCGCATATGTCAGACAGAAGCCTCCTCAACTGTATTGTCAACCGTAGCAAACCATCTATCCGAGCCATTCGTCCCCATGCTCTTCCCAAGAAGCCGTCTTTCCCGCGTCGCAGGCCTATCTAGCCCCCAAATTCGAACCTCCATTCCCCGCCGGTGAATTCCCCCGACAAGTCGACGACAAATACGTTCCCGGAGTCTGGGAACGCTGCCTGACGGCTCGCGTCGCCTCCACACGCCCCACAGTGCGCCGTGGTCACGTACAGCTGGTCGTTCTTCGGGCCTGTCGACGCACGAGGACAAGAACGTGAGCACCGCGTATCCAACGTTGCGTAACCGCTACTGGGGCGCAAGACTGCGGGACTGCACCCTAACCCCACTTACCGCCGAAGGTGCACGCCGTAACGTTCAATGCCGTAGGGAAGAAGACTTCTAGATCCATCTCCCCATCCTTGGTATACCTGATAATCCTTGACGCGCCCCACCTACATTACACGCGCTGCATTATCAGTGTGTGCATATCGCCAGGGGGATAACTGGAGAAGGACAAACCGCGCCGACCAGACCCCACCGTCCTTATCGATGCAAAGGCCATCAGGAAATGTTCCCTCGGGGAGGCCTTGTGATAGGCAGTCGACGAAATCGCGCTTGCGAGAAACCTTCCCGTCTTCATAATCAAACGCGTATATCTTGTTCTTGAACGAATCGGTGAAGAGCCTAAAGTTAGTGACCGCTATCTCAGATCTGGGGACGTCGCGGCAGAAGGGGGTGAGGTGCCCACATGGTCTTGCCCCCGTCCGTCCAGCCCAGTCCGTTGCTGTCCTGGTTGGGAGACGAGAATGTCAGCCGAGAAACACGGGTTCAACATATCGCGCACCGTGAACGGCCCGGGCTCGAGTACCTCGCACACATCGAGTTTCGGATCATATATGTAGAGCTGACCAGGCACGCTACGCTCCGAATTGAACAAGGTTCCCGCAATGAAACGTCCATACCGGTCACAGGCCCCGTCATTGAATCGGGTATAAGGTTGGAAGCCGGTTGGGATTGGTTGGTTCAGATGCTTGAGGCTCGACCCTTCTTCGATAAGAGCAAACCCGTGGCTCGTTGCACATGCTAACTGCCAAGACGTTCTGTGTCAGTGATGACGAAATGATGAACTGCAAGTGAGTCTCTTACACCCTTGCCATTTCGTCTGAGAGCCAAACAGGTTACCGAAACATCAAACTGCTCGCTGGTGAGCTCCCCTGATAAGACATTGTAATGATGAACCTTTGCAAGTCAGGCTGTCAGCACACGGTGATGTTGCAACATGGAAGGCGTACCTGGTTCTGTTCAATATCGATGAAATGCAAAATTGACGTCCTCGGATCGTACAGGGGACCTGTTGTGCCCTCAAGTCATTGAGACGTGGTATGAGGCAACGTAGTATCAGGGTATACCTTCGCCCAGACTACAGTTCGTCTGGAGGAGCGGTTTGTCGACGACGATGTGGCGGAGAACCATATCCTCACGGGAAGGGGATGAGAGAAGACGAGAGGATCGAACACGGTGAAGCGATACAGATAGTCTAGGCGACACAGGGGGGAATAAATAGCAAACAACCTATGACGTCCAAACATCACAAGAACTACGAGAAACGTAAAAGACCTTTTGGGAAGCGGCGCCGCTGCTTTGATGACTTGGATGAATTCCCCGCGACCCAGTTGTAAGCTTCGCTGCTCGACTGTCAACGAGACTAACTGTTTTGAGTATGCCCCGAACATTCGAGACTAGAGAACGTGCCCACGCCTTCGACCATTGAGATAATGGAGTGACGAGAAAGAAGCAGTGATTACGATTAATGGGCGGGTGTGGTACAGAGATACATGCTACAGACTAGTGCGCTGAAAGGAGAGTTAGCAAACGTGACCAGACACGTTGAAGAAGACGGTCCCTTACCTTCCGGAGTCTTGGCAATGTAGTCAATAGCTGTTAGGTGAATACCCGGAGTCAGAAGGGTACAAAATGTCTTCCAGGGGGCACGAGGCACGTACCTTGCTGCACTGTTTTGATCTCGTCCGCCTCCTTGTCCGGGATCTCGATAGCAAACTCCTGTGGTCACTTAAGCAGTCGTACGAGGGCAACGCATGATGTAAAGCTGACCTCCTCTACAGCCATGACGACTTCCACAGCATCTAGACTGTCGAGTCCGAGGTCCTCCGCGAATGCGGCCGATGTTGAGAGCTTTCGGACACGTCACGTCAGCACAAACACAGGTGGATAGACACTATGGCCAAGGAGAATGTAAACGCACCTTTGAACCGTCTACCTTCTCAAAGCTCTTCAACACATCCAGCACACGCGTGGTAATGTCCTCTTTTGACAGACCAGCCGCTGCAGAGTACGCTGCACAGGGAACGATACGGCTGCGCGCCGCAAAGGCAGGTCGGGGAGCAACAGCAGAGCGAACTGCGACGTTGAGGTTGCGAGCTGCGAAGTTGCGAGCAACGAGGCGGAACATGTCTGTAGTTTTGGAAGAGAGGTTCAAGGACGCGGTAGGGACGCGGTAGGGACACGGTCACCAGCTGCAACCTCATCCTCTCTCGCCGGGAGTCGCCGACCCCGCTCCAACCGCCCGCCCGGTGGCATTCGGGCGCCTGGGTTGGTCATCGTCCCTAAGTAAGCCAACCTCTTTCCAAGGAATTGATCAGAGTCAACATGGGTCAACATGCAGCGTGTCTTTGCACATGCCAACAGCTACACAAGCACACCAACACGCGAAGAATATGAGTATTTGGAGATCCATCCCATGAACACTTATAGTCACGAAGGACATTTGTGCGTCCGATTACATTGAGTTACAGTATGTTTGGGCGGATAATATCTACACGACCCCCGAAGACCCACGAGGCGATGGACAGGAGGCCACGAGGACACATTACGGATTGAATAGGATGGCAGGCAAATTCTGCGCAGGGTGGAGAACAAGTGAAACGGGCATAGGACAAATTTTGAGGACATCGAGGAGGAGACTGCAGGCTGCAGGAGGATAATCGATAACCTCTCAGTGAGACATGCACGAAGATTTCATTGGCACAAAAGAGAAGACGACCGAGGTCAGGGGCAGAACAAGATGCTGCAGGTGGAAGGACGTGATAAGGAAGGAGCGCTCGCGTGGGTGGCTGACTGGGGTTTCGGCATATACCGACAAACTGTGTAGTAGGAGTCACGGTGGCTGTCACGACCCGTACGAGCGAGTCTCCGGCCACCATTACCGATAGCAGCAAGATCGTCAAGGTGAGACTCTCAAGTACGGCACCCGGCTGCTTGCTGACATTGTACTTTATTCCATAGGTTCGTCTTCTCATCACATACACCAACTCTACACTCTAAATCATTGCCACTTCGTCGCGTTTCCGAACAGACCCACCATGGCCACCTTCTCCTCCACCCCCATCGTCATAGACGGCAAGGGCCATCTTCTCGGCCGACTTGCTTCCATTATCTCGAAGCAAGTTCTCAACGGCCAGAAGATTGTTGTCGTCCGGTGCGAGGAGATCAACATTTCCGGCAGTTTCTTCCGCAACAAGGTGCGTGCACCATCCTCGATGTGCGTAAATGAGACTTAACACCTTTGTGCAGTTGCGGTACCACAACTTCCTTCACAAGCGTCACATTGTCAACCCGAAAAAGTCCGGCCCCTTCCACCACCGCGCTCCCTCGAAGATTCTCTACCGGGCCATCCGTGGCATGGTTCCCCACAAGACTGCCCGCGGCGCGGCAGCTCTTGAGCGCCTCAAGCTGTTTGAGGGCGTCCCTCCTCCCTACGACAGGAAGAAGCGCATGGTTGTTCCTGAGGCTCTCAGGGTATTGCGGCTGAAGCCCGGTCGCAAGTACTGTACGGTCAAGGTACGTGAACAGTCTTTTATCTTCTCGCCGGCCCGATTCAGAACAAGATGGGTTTCTAGCGTCTGTCCCACGAGGTTGGCTGGGGCTACAAGGACGTCGTTGATCGCTTGGAGGAGAAGAGGAAGGTCAAGGCCCAGGCTTTCCACGAGCGCAAGGTCAGGAAACTTGGTTTGCTTATCTCTCAGCACCGTCCGTCTGACTGTGGCTTACATAGACCGCGGCCCTCAAGCTGCGCCAAAAGGCCTTGGTTGATGCGACATCATCGTTCGAAAAGCTCGCGCAGCTTGGCTACTAGATGGAACGATTGCATGGCTTTCCACCCCGCCTTTTGCGCTCCTCTATGATTAGTGCCATGACATACTCCATGTACTACGCCTATAGCTCTCGTATGCCTGTTTCGCGGGGACGACGTTCGAATATGATACTACCGTTGCCGAGGAGGACAGCGCTACGGCCTCCGGTTACTTGTACAACATAGTTTTTATTCTGTGTGCAGATGGCAAGTCTACTTGGTGGGAGGCTGAAGCGAGTCATTGAGGTTGTGTCGGCGCAGGCGGAGTGCGAAAAGGCAGCTCCGCGGGCGGGGAGATGCCGAGACTGCGCCGGTCTGGACGAGTCCTCCGCACTTGTTTGCAAGCTTTTGCTCGTCCACCTTCACATCGTCCTCCCCTGTCCTCCTCGCTCCCTCTACTCTCCGCCTTTCCCCTCCTCTCGTCCTTACCATGCCCTCCGACGCCCCCGCTCCCCGCGACGCTGGTGCGTTTTCTCTTTTCTGCAGCCCCCGCTCTCCACTCTGATGAGTCCTACCGCAGGCTCTGCTCCTCAGTCCCGCTCCCCCACCCCGGCTGGCAATGACAGTCTCACTCTTCGTGCGCTCGTGAGCACCAAAGATGCCGGAGTAATCATTGGGAAGGCCGGTAAAAATGTCGCGGAACTCCGGGAACAGACCGGCGTCAAAGCTGGCGTCAGCAAAGTCATTCCCGGGGTACACGAGCGGGTTCTGACAGTGACTGGCTCCGTGGAGGGTGTGGCTAAGGTGCGTATAGACTACTTGGTGCAATCACGTGGGTTCTTATGCGCATATTGCAGGCGTACTCCCTCATTGTCTCCCAACTCGTCTCTGCCAATCCATCCTCCCCCGTCACGTCAAACTCCTCTTCACCTACTACTGCCATTCGCCTTCTCATCTCACACAACCTCATGGGCAGTGTGATTGGCAGGAATGGTTTGAAGATCAAAGCCATCCAGGACTCCTCGGGAGCGCGGATGGTCGCTTCCAAGGATATGCTCCCCCAATCCACGGAGCGTGTCGTGGAGGTGCAAGGGTCCTCTGAGTCGATAGGTCGGGCCATTGAAGAGATCGGCCGTTGTCTTCTCGAGGATTGGGAGCGCGGTGTCGGTACTGTGCTCTTCCACCCAGGCACAGGTGACGACCGCTCGGGCCGTCGCCCGCAAACCGGCAGGAGGAGTAATGGCGAGGGCCGCGGCCGCACGTCACCTTCCCCCAACTCACCATCATCACCACAGCCCACGAACCTCCGCACACAGAACATCTCCATCCCGTCGGATATGGTCGGGTGTATTATCGGCCGGAACGGGACCAAAATTACCGAGATTCGACGGCTGTCGGGCTCGAAGATCTCCATCGCGAAGGAACCGCATGACGAGACCGGCGAGCGCATGTTCACCATCGTCGGCACCCCCGAGGCCAATGAGAAGGCGCTCTTCCTCCTGTACAACCAGCTCGAGAGCGAGAAAGAGCGGAGGGTTGGCCGTGATCAGCAACAGCAGGAGGAATTGCAGGACTAGCCGCACAATGTTTGTCAGGCGTCAGCAGGCCCAGATGTTTGATTTCTACACCGGACGGCGATGTGTCAGGTTCTCGCTCGTACACCTGACGTGTGCTTCGCCGACTGGCCAGCCCCCCGAATATCGGACATTCCTCTTCCTTCCCCCTCCAGCCATCCCTCCAGTCAGCACCCCGGCATCCTGCTGGGATCCCCTCGTCTCGCTCGTATTCTCCCCTCGATCCTTTCCCCATCCCAGTTGTCCTTATCAAAAATTGCCGAAAACCTCCGACAGTGTACCTCCCCGATCCGAGCTCCTATTTTGACCTCTCGTCCGTTGCGTTGTCTCCCTCTCCTCCGATGTAGCACACCCCGATTCGCAGGCCAACATGATGCTTTTAACTCACGGGCTCCCCCACTGACGTAACTCGGCTCTATCATAGTGCTATCGTGCATACGCGCGCCTCATAGACAGTAAAAGTATGCGTATGTTAATCACGGTATACTGGTGCAACAAGGACATTGCTTTCCGTGTGCAGTATCTAGCACCTGAGATCGAGTTCATTGTCGGTTCCGCCGGTATCTATGATCAACCTCCGGGATTACGAGGAGCCCAATGTTCGCATTTGCCGACATCACCTCGTCAAAAGTTCTATTTAAGTTTGTCTGTCCATGGGCGCTTGCTACCTCTCTGTCCTCCAATGCAACCCAACCGTCCTCAGGCCCTCCGTGGCCCACCATACAGCTACGCTCCTCAGGCTCGACCGTCCACTGGAAACATCGCCGCCCAGGCTTTAACTGCTGCTCTCTCTAACCCATACGGCGAGGCCCAGTTCGCCGCATACGGTCAAGCATCCCACTATGCCCAGGCATACGCTCAGTACTACAACCAAGCGGGCCCCTCCGTAACAGCGGAAGGATACACGCTCTCTTCAACGTACGTCCCCGGTACCCGATACAACCAATGCAGTGCCCCTCAAAACCCACATACGGTCGCTGCTCAGCGGCCGCAAACGCACTTGCACTCGCGCGGGCACAGTGGTCCCGGAGGTTGGTACCAGGCTGGTGCCTCTAGGTGCTCGAGACAGGGATGCCCATTCACTGGGTCGAAAAAGAGCGTGGAACTGCACATGATGGACCGCCATCTCATCTACCCACCTGGCTGGGAACATAGGAAAAAGAGGGACGACTGGGACGCGGATCCTAGCCTTAAAGGGTACGTCTGCGTGTGCTTGCGCCGGTTGTAAGCTTATTCATGTCATGGTTCTGGGTTTGAAGGAAGCCCGTATCTATACATGGGACGAGCATCAAGCTTGACACGCCAGAGGCGATTGCTGCGTGGATCGCGGAGCGGAAGAAGAGGTTCCCGACCGTGCAGAATGTGGCGGAGAAGGAGCAGAAGAAACGTGAGGCGATCGAACGCGGCCAACTTCCGTTCGATGACGGGCATAGGAAGAAGCGGCGGACGATGGACGATGGCCCAGGCGGACAGGCAGGAAACTTCAGAGGACGAGCGGACCATCGAGGGCGTGGGCGTGGGCGTGGGCGTGGCAGAGGAAGAGGCGGGGTTGGAGGGGGAGGCAACAAGTGGGATGGCAGGCAACAAAACGATGCTGGAACAACAGCCGCAACCGCTGCACCACCCTCGGATCAGCAGTTAGCAATCTCAAAACAGATACAGACCGAAGAATCGTCCAGCGCGGACTCCGACTCCGAGTCGGATTCTGATGGCGCTCCTGAGGTGGCATCGTCGAAACCGCCGCCAGGCATTCAGATCCTCGATGGTGCTTTGGAGGAAGCCTCAGATCAAGAAGAGGAAGGCGTTGCCCTCACTTCAGCGGTGGCCCATAATGCGGCGCAACTAGTTAAGAATCCTCGGCCTAAACAGCCTCGAAAACCTTTATACAATCCCTTCGCGCAACGACCGTCTTTGCTTCAGAATGTGAGCAGCCCTATTCGCGATGTCATTATTGGGACTCATCTCCACTTTCAGCTCTTGCTTCCGGAGATTCGCATGACAGTGTCCAATCTCTCTCAAGCAATCCGCTTTCTGGTCGATAACGACTTCTTGGACAACGTCGAACTGAAACCTGGTCAGGCCGGCGAGCGCATGATAGAAGTCATCGGGGAACAAGCGACCATAACTAGCGGCGCTGCCCACGGCGATCCCGCCATCTCGGACACCCCGGAGAGATCAAAATCCATCCCATGCAGCACATGAATCCTCGTATAGCTACACATTAGCAGCTGGTAGTGTGGATAGAATAGTGAAGATCTAGCGAGTGTCATCGCTCTCGCTTCCGCTCTCTGATCCTGAGTCCGAAAGCTCGCCGTCCTCATCAGCATCCACCTGGAGCGTCTTCTGCTCAACCTGAAACCCGATCCTGCCTAGCTCCTCCGACACCTGAGCGACCTTCCCAGGTGCAGTGACGACAACCACGACAGAGGATGAGGAGTCGAAGAGGGACAAAAAGTACTTCTTGAGCACAGCGAGGACGTCGTCCTTCGTGATTTGTTGGAACTTTTCCAACAGGTCGATATTGTAATTTTGCGGGACTCCCTTCAGGCCTTGGTTAATGAAGGACATAAGTGCCTAGCAGACGGTAACCATCAATCCTAAATCCTTAGACGTAGGAAGAGGTGGGAAGTCTCTTACCGCCCGTCCTGGTGTCGAGACGCTCTTCGTAACACCGAATACGATGCTACTCTTCGCAGCATCGAGTACCGTTTCGTCAAAGGCGATCTGTTGCGGCAGGGAAGATTAGTTTCTATTGATTGTAGTCTTCAAGATATAGCGCGTACCGAACCGTCGGTAAGGCCCTTGATTACACTCGCCGCCTGCTTGAACGCCTCCATGCTATTCGAGCTCCGGTAGAGCGTGAAGCCGACGAAACCGGCCTCGAGATCCAGCGAACAGTGAGCGCCGTACGCCAACCCGGAACCACGGATGTATCTCTGCGACGCATGTCAGACAGCCTCTTCCTCCTCGTGGTGACAAGGCAACGCCACGTACCCAGAGATAACTCTCAGTCGCGTTCAAGACCTCAATAGCAACACGTATGGCCGGGTACTCGGGGTGCGACCAGCCCTGGACAGCCTTCGCGGTGTGGGTCACGAACGCGCTCTCGATAGTCGGCAGGCTGACGACGACCGCCCGCTTCACAGGGTTCTTCCCGACCGAGCTCAGCGTGTCCACTGCTAGGCGAAGAGGTGCAAGCTCGCTCTCCTGCAGGCCGAAGAGATGTGAGGATATGTAGGAAACACCTAAAGAATAAGGAACGCACCGGGAGCGCCTGGCTGAAGTGCCGCGCCCATGCGCTCCTAGGCTCCTTGAGAGAAAGAATGTCGCCATTGACTGATATCCGGACGCCAGTCGGGTCGGTTACTAGTTCACCGTAAGTTAACTCTAACACAGAGCGAAGGGGTAAAGATCAACTCACGGTGTCGACGGATTTCCTCCAGGTCCCTGACAACATCTGCAGGCGACTCCTGCAGCTGCTGAGCAAGCTTCGGTATATATTCGATCTGGGGAATGACGCCGCCCATGCGGCTGGTCGAGCTCTCGTCGTAGAGCAGCTCCGCAGAGACCGAGCCGAGGACGGTGTCCCCGTCGCGCTTTAACTCAGGCAGAGACTGTGCGATCTTCGCAACGGTTACTTGCAGCCTGTCCTTATCGAACTCGCTGCCGTACAGGAGGTCCTTTAACCAGGCGATCGCCGACTCGTACATCGCGATCTCGACCTTGACACTGACGCGCATGGTCTCCGTGAATGTGTTGTTGACGCCTAAGGCGACCTCGTACGAAACAGTGTCGCTGTCGAGCCTGTGGACAACCTCCTCATGACCCAAGCGCTCACCAGTACTCCTCGTAACAGGGAGAGAAAAGAACGACGAGAGATAGGTAGACATGAGGCTGTGAAAAGGGGAATTGAGCATGACAGACGTCATGTGTGCTCATACACACTTACGGGCGGAGACGATCAGGGAGCTTGGCCAGTGAGAAGTAAGCGTGAATGGTTACGAAGTCGGACTGTCAGAGCTTGATAGTTAGTTATCCATAATAACCTCAAGTTCTATTGGGTTAAACCCACCTTGACGTGGTCGTACTGGACAAAGAACGGGAGAGGCTCGCCATCCTGCTCGATGTGCTTCGCCAACTTCGAGTTGTCCCCCTGAGCCGTTGGCGCACGATTCGCACCGTGCGTTTCCTGCACACTCTGGATGGGTATCCAAGCGATGCTCTTCACGTCAGGAACGGGGAACGACTTCAGGATATTCGTAGGGATCTCCTTCTCGTGCTCCTTCTTCGCGGCCTCCAAAGTCCGTTCACACTCCTCAAGACCCTTAGAACCAAGATAGTCCTTCTGAGCAGCGATGCGCGCCTTCTCTTCGCGGTCGAGTCTATCGGCCATTTGGCCGGAGGGTCGTCCACGAACAACAACCGATGGAGGATCAACATAATATCTGGCGTAACGATGAGTGAGCGATTATTTCGCATTTTAAGTAAATTGCGGGGATTACTTGTGCAAGAGGTCCACCCATTGTGAGCTGGACCACTTCTTCAGCTGGGCATAATAGTTGATTTCATCCATCGACGGTGCAAGATCGGAGCCATCTTCAGAGCCATATAGCGAGTCTGTGATGACGTTACCAGAGAACGTATCGCCTTGCGACGACTCAAGCTTGCTGCGAAGCTGTGCATATAGCCGTTCAGAATCAGAACCCATCCTTGCTCTCTGTAATAATTCGCACCTGACGCTCATCACGGTTGATAACCATTGCCATGCGGTCCATGTCGAGACCCTCATCTGCGATCTTCTTCAAACTTGCTTTAAGCCTCTCGTCAAACGTGTCCAGGTGTTCTGTAGGAATGGAGCCGATGTAGATGGGTAGATCAACGTGCGTTGCGCGGGTATCCTCGCTGAAGTAGATGTATGTGCTATCAGGAAGTAAGGGGCGCATGTCAGGGACATGTTCATAATTCCAAAGGGGAATCCATGCTTACCAGAACGGGTTCTCGATCTCAACGTACTCCTTATTCAGCGGGGCTACAGGCGAAGACGTCAAATAAAGTCCGAGGATATCAAGAGCTTTCCTTTCCAGGAATGCAGTCGGTGGAGGACCGAGGAAGCCAAGCTGGAGCTCGCCAACACTCTCATCCTTCTCGGGGAATTCGACGGTTTCCTTGATGGTTGTAGAGAGAGGGTTGCGATGAGCACTTGGAGTCTCCAGGAAAGGGCGCTTCCACCCCTTTGGCTTGGAGCCCTGGTTCTGACCGTGCTTGACGATACTAGGCTCCACCTGGTTTTGCACTACATCTAAGAGAGACGTGGTTCCAGATGCTAGCTTGCCGGTAACGATGAGGGTAAGGTTGTGAGGAACATAGTATGTGCCGTGGTATTCGCGAACTTGAATGCCATGTTAGATGACGAAAATGATTGAGAACAGTTGGAGGAACGCACTCTGCTCTACGGTCAGTACACGGAGTGCTTCCATGAGACCGCCTGTTTCGCTACGGTAGGCGCTTCCGGGAGAGTTCAGGAGCCGTTGCATGCTGTACAAAATCTGAGCGTCCAGAGAGGCATTACATTGACCAATTCAACATACCGAAGTGCCATAAGGTCTCCAGAAGTGTTCTCACGACCCTGCATCTCGCTGTATACGACACCAGAATCCTCACCCTTCCCGTCAATGTGATGAACCTCGGTGACGAAGCCTGCCTTCGTAAGAGTGGGGTAAAGGATATGATCCACATAGATCGGAAGAAGTTGCAAGAAGCCCTGCTCTCCGGCAGTGGACACAGTGTATGCAGTGTGGTCGGTATCCGTCCATGCGTTGGTGCCATTGGAGAAGCCGCGGTTCGCAAGATGATCTATAATGCCCTTGTATGGGTACTTCTCAGAACCCATGAACACGAGACTTGGATAACGGTCAGAGTCAGTGTGGGTGTAATGCGGGCAGAACATACTGTTCGAGGGTGTGCGGACAACCGGTATCATTGAAGACTTGAAGATTTTGTAAGCTCAGATCGGCTTTGTAGACGAAGGAGAAGGATACGTACTTTCGGTGCCGACTACAAAGTAACCATTGACCAGGGGAGCTGCAGGATCAACGTGTGGCATGAGAATCCGCGCATTATAGGGAGATCGCAAACATACCGTCATAGTCTAGATGGACGACAGACAAGCCTGACGTGCGACTCTTCCACTTGGAGACGTGGATATCTGCGAAGGCAAGCTTGAAGCGTTTGACCAAGTCAAAGTTTCCATGGGTGTCTAGAGTAGCAGTATTCTGAGAGAGGACATTGGCAAAAGCAGGCATGCTAGAGTGGAAGGACCGAGAAGGAGACGGGGAGAGAAACCGGTGCAAGGGCCGATGGGGGGGAGGTGTGGGGGGGAAGGTGCGTAAGAGCCTGCTTGTCTGGCTGGAAGCTGCGAAAAGACGAGAAAGCAAGCGCATCCAGCAACCACCGGCCCCAGCCAAGATCGAGATAAAAAGCCGAGTAGACCAGCAGTGACCAGTGAGCGCTGAGAGCTCAACGTCGTCCACCCGCCAGCGCAGGCTGAGGCCTGAGGCTGTGTTCCCGCACCATTTCTCGCTCACGTGCTCCGATCAGCCCTCGACCACGCGCGTCTATCTGCCCTCTCCGTCGACTCAGGACACAATGCCCTCCGTTTCCACCACAAATGGTCGTCCGGTATCGCCTCGGGACTCTCTTTGGCGTCTCCGACCCCATCGATACGCCCTGACCACCCGGCTCGTCATATAGGCCAACTGACTCCGATCCGCTTCACGCCCAGCCTCGCCCATCCCAAGCTCCGGCCTCGAGAAACACCCAATCGTATCCCGATCTTCGTGGGAGATCCATGCACTCCCCTGCACCGCCCAGAGTGGCTTTCCTCGGCCCCCCAGGATCATACTCGCACTCGGTAAGTTGGCAAATGGATATCTTGCGCTCTATACGCCATCCTGACCACCCACCAGTGCGCTGTGGAGAGATTCGACGATTCCGTCCAATACGTCGAGCAACCTACGATCGCAGGTATGTCGTCCACCTCATTGCAAAATGTCATCCCCGTTCACATGTCCACAGATGTCTTCCGTGCGGTGTCCCCCGAGATCCCCTTTGGGGTTCTACCGCAAGAAAACAGTGTCTATGGGACCGTCGTTGACACCTATGATGCCCTCCGCAGCCCGGAGGCTGGGCAATCCGTATTCATTCGCGGAGAACTTGCCCTTGCTATCCAGCACTGTTTAATCGTACGACGTGGTGTCAAGCTCGAAGACGTCCAGAGGGTGATGAGCCACGAACAGGTACATCGTTCCACACACATTATACACCATCCTGACCCGTGTTTTCGCAGGCTCTCGGCCAGTGTTCCCGTTTCCTTTCAGAGCGGATACCCAATGCGGTTCTCATGAAGGTTCCCTCGACATCCGCGGCTGCAAACGCCGTCGCGTGCTGCGGCGAAGGATCGGGCGAGCCCGAGAGCGCCGCCATCTGCTCTGCCCATTGTGCCGACATGTTCGACGGTCTCGAGGTGCTTGAGACTGGTATTCAGAACGAACGCTGTAAGTGTACCGCAATTCACTATCCGGCCAACGCTGAACGATACCTCCGTCTGCAGCGAATACAACCCGTTTCTACGTCCTCGCGAATTCGTTAGACGAGCCGCTTCCTGGTGGGAAGAAAGTAGCCCGCCATCAGCGAGCACTTATTCGTATCGGAAACCAGTTGCGACACCATAGAGAGGGCGAACTGCAGTCCTCGACCCACCTCTCGCGCATAGTAACGAGCACGCTGTTAACTACATTCGGGTGCTCAGCCGTTCGTATCGACCGGAGACCGTCGTTGAACAACGTTCCGTTCGATGATGTGTATTTCGTTGAGGTTGGAGACTTGACCCCTCCCATAGCTCCTGAAGCAGCCAGCAAGAGTTGTGAAAGGGAATGGCTCCAGCGAGTGCAGAATGGAATAGAAAGAATCAATGCTACCGGTGGAGAGGCTACAATCCTTGGTCTTTGGTAGCCACACTATCCGTATACCGTCCACATGGATCTATGGGACCCTAGATAAATATGCGTAATGTAGATATACCTCCAGAATCATCGCGAACTTTCGATACGTTCAACCGCGGGGTTCGGCCAGTTTCCTGGTGAGGGTTAACTCACATCAGGGAATAGATGACTAAGCGCCTTGGAAAGGGAATTCCCGCCCTCTTGTTTGTGTGCTTGCGTGCGCCTATTCTGTGCACTCCTTGCACTCCAACTGTGCAGACACAATGACGACCACAACTCTTTCGACCAGTCTTCAGGACATCGTTAATCCGAAATTCCACCAGAACAACTTTGCGGAGGAGCTGTATATCAAGAACGAGCTTGGAATCAAACTAGACAAAGGTCTGTACCCTGCACCTCCATGTATGCTCCATCCTGACCATGTCTCAGACGACCAGATATGCCGGCTGTTTCTCACACCGACTGGGTGTCCTCTTGGCCCTCTGCACTGTCCTCTCAGACATACCACCCCCTCTGTACAGAATTTCCAGCCACCAAAGCAGCTACCCACGCATCCCCGCGAACGCGAACGCCTGGCAACCGTCTGTAAGCACTGGCTCCGTGGGCTATGTAAAAAGGGTGACGCATGTGAGTTCTTGCATGAGTACAACCTCCGACGCATGCCCGAGTGCTGGTGGTATGCCAAGTACGGCTACTGTTCTGCCGGCGACGAGTGTCTTTACGCCCACCCGAAGGAACGGAGGGTCGAGTGTCCAGACTACAATAGAGGCTTCTGCAAGCTAGGTGCGTCCCGTCTCCATGTCATTTTTCATGTCCCCCTCCTCCGCCCCAGCCGGGGCCCGCTCCACTCATTCTTTTCTTGTGTCCGTATCCTGCGTTGTTCGTGACGGACGCTCATTTCCGCCCTCTTGTGTGATATATCCCCCCT
Source organism: Ganoderma sinense ZZ0214-1 (assembly GCA_002760635.1). Taxonomy (NCBI): domain Eukaryota; kingdom Fungi; phylum Basidiomycota; class Agaricomycetes; order Polyporales; family Polyporaceae; genus Ganoderma; species Ganoderma sinense. The sequence continues at coordinate 1,976,688 of AYKW01000012.1, read as the reverse complement.
CCCCCTCCCTCTCTATAGGCCCAAATTGCCCTCGCAAGCACGTCCGCCGGGTGGCATGTCAACTGTACCTAACCGGTTTCTGCCCTATGGGTCCCGATTGTCCCCGCGGCCAGTACGTAACCCCTCCCGCTCCTCGAGTGTGAACCCGCTTGTCCCTGACCTTCGCCTTATCTCCACAGCCCGAAGCCTGGGATCCCCCCGTCCAAGGCATACGAGCCACCCGAGCCCCCGTCCGTGCGCGACCTCGGTCCGCCCCCACCGGGCTACGGCAGGTACGCGGACTTCGACCGTGGAGCGGGGGGCAACTTCCCCGGGACACATCCTCCCGGTCTGGGCGGGTCCGGTGGGCCCCCGGGGCCGCGGAGAAACCTCGAGGACGTCGTGTGCTACAAGGTATGTGGTGTGCTGTTGTCGTGTTTGCACGTTGCGGCGCCGCTGACACGTTCCCTCGCTTCTTTTTCTTCGTTCTTTCGCGGATCTGCAGTGCGGCGAGAAGGGCCACTATGCGAACCACTGCCGGCACCACGCGCACAAGCCGTACAAGCGGTAAGCCGGTGACGTGGCTGGGAGGACGGACGAGCTCTGGGGACTTGGTTGGTTGTTTCGTGTCGCCGCGTTTGTCTGTACATAGCCGTTGCAGTGTATCCGTGGAATTCCATCCGCTCATTTGTGCCACTTTGCGGAGTGCTATCGTGTCTTTGTAACCGCATCTGACTGAGTCTCACACGAGCACACGAGTAGATATCTCCGAATATGTCTATTCAGAACATGATAGAGATAGGATGAGTTCTAGCGAAGCCAAATTCTGTCCGTACTCTATACCTAGATACATTCCGTTACCGCTATACATGCCAATGCAAAACCATCTCACCAGCCACGGCGCAGCCTATGCCATGCACCGTGGCGGGAGCAAAAGAAGCCCATAAACACGAGAAAAGAAATACACGGGTGAAGGAGTAGCAAGTAGCAATGAGCACAGTTCTAGTTGTACAACGAAAAAAATAAGTCCGCGGCACCCATACAACTGTCCGTCCATCGCGGATCCACCATCACGCACACACACCCACATGCGTCGCGCCGCGACCCGTGCCCGATCACAGGCGCGATCCACCAGCTCCAGAGCGAGCCCAGTCCGCGAGACTCAAGGTGAAGAGTTCAGGCCCCAGGGGGAGGAGAGGGGATTCAGAGGATAAAGAAGAGACGGAGCGAACGACGTCATTGCGGGAACCCTGTCGAGGCCGAGTGTGAGTACGGCCGAGACCTGATAGTCGGAGACGTCCAGCTCGCAAGGGAGGACGGTGACGATGCCGAGGTGATGTTCCCGGTGAGCCCTGCAATGCCCGTCGGGGAGTCGGCCGCCTCCGGGTACTGCGTGCTGTCCGGCAGCGGGGCAGCGGTGGGGTCCGGCGCCATCGTCCCCTTGGAGAACACACCTGCATGGGAGAAGGGGTAGAGCGGGACCCCGACCTCGAGGGGCTGCATCTGGCTCGTCATCCGGACGATCTCCGTCATAAGGCCCTGCAGAAGCTTCTCTTGTCGGGCTTTTGGAATATGGGATGGATGTCAGCGTACAGCTAACGTGGGGGTGTCAGCAGGACTTACTACCAATGGGCGATCGGCCGCCGTACGTGAGCATCGCAAAACTGAGTGTGGCGCCTCGTGAGTCTGTGAGACACGCTCAAGCGAACAGGAGAAGACATACCGAAGCGCGTTGATTTCCCCCCAGACGGTCTGCTCCCGCGCAGTGTCGCCGATCTCGATGAAGTATTTGCACAGCTGAGTTTGGACGACAGCGGCGAGGTACCAGCAAATCTGGACCGCGAAACGTGAGCTGGCTGATAGAGCGGCTGAAATGTGGATACTCACGGTAACGAACGGATGTAGTCGGGTGATATCGAGTGAGGTCTCTGACAATCGGTAGTATGCCGCCAGGATCGCGCGAGTTGCGCCGACACACCGGTTAGTTGAAACACTCCGCGGGTCCGAGAAGTTGAGGTACGGATTGTGAAGGGTGATGGTTGCACTAAAAAGCATGACGTTCAGGGGGCATTGGAGTACTTGAGTAGAGATCAACGGCTTACGCGTGGGGGACGACATGCGCCATGTAGAGATCGGTATCGAGTGAGCTGCCGTCGTCAGTGACACCAAGGTGCTTGTACTCCTGCGGGAAACTCTGGAGGAAGTCTTGTCCGACTATTCGGTCCAGGTCCTCGAACCCGGGTAGCGCAAAGGGGTTCTGGTTCTTGGAGGGGGGTGCGCTAGCACGTAAGTTGCTACGCGTGTTGTAATCTGTTACTCTGCCGAACATCATGACAGCCTTGAGGAATAAGATAAAGGAGTCGGTGTACTGAGCCGGATGCTGAGTAAATAAGGACTCTGAAAACAGGTCCTGCGGGTTATGAGGAACATTTGCCTGGCGACAGAAGCTGAGCTACGTCAACCGATGGAAGGACAAGATGCTTACATCCATCTCAAAGTCAACGCGAGTGAGAGGTAGCTCCGTACCAATGTCGCGTTCATCCACCCCGTGCACCCATCCGCCAACGGATGCAATGCGGTCAAACATGATTGTCATCCACCATGTTCGCCTCCTGGACTCGAGGTCCTTGAAGTCTCGTGGCGGCGCCAGATATGCGCCTGGGGAAGCGGCCCCGATCGCGGAGAACGTGCCAGGATAGTTGAGACGTAACGGCACAGCTGCTCGCGTCTGGAAGCCGGCGAAAATCCACACCTCCACCCACCGGCCCTCCTGGTAGAAGTACCAGGAAAGAATGATGCATGCTTGCATAACAGGGAAGATGTCCACGCCCGTGGCCATCGTTCGGTCGATGTACGCCCTAGTTTTGCTGACGTGTAGCTCCGCAAACTTGTCGCGTCGGGTGCCGTCAGGCAATAATGCTATATCCTGTGACGTCCATCGGGAAGCAGAAGCGCACTGCAGCAGATTGTCGTTAGCCCCTTATTGAAAAACCAAATAGGGCTGGTGTGGCAGACGCACTATTGCATGCAAGATAGCAGGGTGTGGGTAGTTGTCATCCTTCGGGTGCAGATGCATAGACGCGAGGAACGAAGGCCGATGAAGGACGCGTGAACCGCACGGATCACACTTGAAGAATATGTCAATGCTATTCCGAGCTTGTTAGATAGCCACTGACGGTTACCCTTGCCAGAAACGTACTAGTGGTCAAGAGTGTCCGGGTCAGGAAGATCAGGATCCCATCCAGAGAATAGGACATCCATAAATGGATCCGGCACAGTGCGCGGTGCGTGGTGGTTGCTTGGTCTAAGCTCTGGGCTGCCTGTTGAGCCCCTGGGGTGAGTGTCGCTGCTACCTGGGGACAGCTCCTGAAGCACTTCTAGAGAGGCATGAGGAAGGATGATCCCGCCGCCATTGGGGCTACCGTTCCCGGACTGACCGCCGTGCGATGAGCTCGAAGCAAACTGGTTGCCATTCCGGACTTGAGGGTGCCGTGAGGGCGACACAGAACGAGAGTTGAAATTCTGCTGTTCGTTCAATTGAGACTTGAGTTGTACTGCGCGCCTCAGGTCAGATGCCCCGCGCGACGAACAGAGAGCGGTGGGGAATGGGCGCACTTATTTGGTCCTCGAGCATCCGTATGCGCTCGGAGGGATCGACGTTGGACGCCATGGGGAGGCCCTCGACGGGGTCGTAAGAGCATTGTGGTTCGGTCGGATGGCTACGAGCACGGTCGTGAGGGCAGGAGCGTCGGGAGCGGGGAAAGGACGTACGCGTAACCGATGGGGGGTGGGACACTGATCAGAGACTGCCATTGCCTAGCGCCTTCGATGAGCACATGAACACGGAAACCTAATGCCTGCGGACGCACTTAACGCAAGTCCCGCAATGGGGTCGGGCCGCGTCGCATTTCTACGCATTCGCGAAGGTTAGCGAAGGGGTGCGGCGCGCGAAGGAGTGTGAACATACAAGTTTCCTCTTCCTGCAGGAGAGACAGGCCTGACGGTAGCGCGACGTGGAGGGGTATGGTTAGGTGGCGAGAGAAGGTAGGACGGAGGACACGGACCTGGTTCCTGCGGAGTGCTGGGCGCGCGGAGGTTGTGGGGGCCTTGGGCATGGCGTGGTGCGAGGGTGCCGGGAGCGAGGGCGGCGCGAGTCTAGTCGAGGAGGGGGCGGACGAGACTGGAATCGCAAGCAGGACGGATGGGGGCTTGGGCGATTTTCCGCGCTAGCGTATATAAGAGAGGGTGGTGGGAATAGAGAAGCGCGGTCGGGAACTGGCGAGAAGGCGATCCCGCCGGCGTACGCACCCAGAGCCTAAGACAGCGCTCGTCGACCAGCGAGCGTGAACTCAATCCGATCCTTCTCTCCACCCACGGAAATGTATATGCAGGATGAAGCGTTTTTGATGCCCTTTCCTCGTCACCGTCTTCCGCTCGCCTGGGAAGGCACACTGTACACCTGGGGGAGGAGACGTGTGTCTTGCCGAACCGCCGCCGGCCAGTCAAAATGACGAGGCGAGGCGCAGCAGAGCCCCAAGCCTCTCGCTCTCGGGACGGGCGTGTTCAGGTCACAGTCTGAGACACAGGCAGAGCGTGTGGAGGCGGCGCAAGAGAGTTGAGTTGAGAAGACTGAGGTGCCGGGCACACCGCCATATACCGCCTCCCCCACCCACTCCGTGACCCGTCGTCTGGACTGGTCGCTGCGGCTTCCTATCAACCAGCCATGTGCGCCCTGCCGCTTGATCAACACCCCGATCCGGCAATCCCTCCGCGGGGCCAATTCGTCCTCCCATTCCCAGCCCACCTCCGGATCGCGGCCATTCCGATTCCACGGCGAACCAACACTTCGTCCACCCCCCATCCCCAGTCATGGGCCCTACCAGCGAAAGCAGCCGGCGTCGAAAGACGGCATCGAACGCCTTAGCTTCATCGTTCACACCCAGGCCTTCGGTCCTCTATATGTGTTGCCAGGCTACAGTCTGGAGATAACTGCGAGGGTACGACCATCTGGAAACCATGGGATCGTCAAGGAGTCACTTCTGCCTGTTGCCGTTTTCCAATTCGGCACAGGGCCAGGGATCCTCCGCCTCATCTCGTGCTCACAGAACCTCCCCTCGTCCCGAACTCAACTATGCCGCGACCTCCGCGGGACGCGTCGCCCTTTTCAGGGCGGACTCTCAAACCCGACAACGTCTCGTAAGTATTGAACGTGTATCTCCTTTCTGCACCCTTACATGAAGGCACCCATCATATCCTATTCAGATGGAGGATCGGCTTTCGGCCACAGCCTCCGCCTTCCGGATGCTGAAACCACAATGCTGCATGCACTGAAGCCGTCTTTCAATGGCACTTCAATCCAGGTGAATGCAGAGGAAATACTGGCCCATGGGAAAGCGAAGGCAAACAGCGTACTTCTGCACGAATAGAACTGGCTTTATTTTCGGAAGATCGCGCTTTGGGCCCTGGATCGGGCAATGAAGGGTCTGCTTGAACGACATGTGCCGTCGCTTCTGGTAATCCTGGACCAATGATCGTGTTTCATACGGGCACATCGTACATCATCTACACCGTGTTTACAGTGAACGTGGCATTTGTTCATGACCTGATAAAGCGAGAACAAGGTGTTAACAGAGCCATGTCATAATCCCGTACAAGGGGAAAACCCACTGACAAAATTGTTGCAACAATACGTCGTGAGTGCAGTGCATGTCGGAACTCGGTCAAATAAATCCCTGGAGCATGGCCGCGGTCCCGACGTGGGCCCATGAATGTTAAACCAGAAGGTCGATCGGGGACATTCATCAACGGAGGATGCAAACCCCGAGAGTGCGGGAAATCGCGTCCATGAGCATTGTGGGATTATCCTAGACATCGGGAACCTGGCGCACCTTGCCATGTGCCCAAGTTCAGACGGCCGTCCGTAATCGGTACGCAGATCGACGTCCCGACAAGTGAGGTTTTCGTGTGCGATACACTGAAGCGGTTGGAGGGAGACGCAGTAATATCGATCGATGTGGGATGTCAGCGGCTGTATTTGATAAAGGCGTGAACTACCCACGAATCGCTGTGTGATTTAACGACGGATGCGTCGACGGATAGTCAGTATGATTCTTTGACTATTGAAGCCCTGGTTACTCACTCCGGACCCTCGTCAGTGTGTCGCCAGTTCAGACTTTCGGGCACGATGTTGTCCAATGCCATGTCCATGTCTACATGCGGGACGATCCCCGGCCGCCATCGCCCCGGTTTCAGCAACACTACACCTACAGCGGGGCATTACGGAATGATCGCTCACCTCGCCGAACATCTGCGTTTCAAGCGTACAGTCATGGGCGTCCGCTGTTTGGTCGATCAGCGGTGGGGATTCCGCCAAGGACTCACTCACCGGAGTCAAAGTTTTCGTTGATTGTGAGCGCTGCAGAGGTGTGTTGGCTGCAACGTTGCCGTAGCGTCAGCGTCGTGTGCGATCGGGGAACCTCGCCGGAAGGTTTTGGGGGATCGGGTTGTGTGAATTGGGAGACATACATGAACAAGTATAGAACCCCGACCTAGAGGCAGCAATGTCAGCAAGGTTCGATCATGGACGCTGTGTGGCCGTCGTTCGCGGAGACGAAGACCAATCGAGCCTTCTCCCAACCCACGAACTCGAAGTCGGCATGAATGTCAACCCAAGGTCGTGAGTTAGAAGAGACCCTGAGGCTTGAGCTTGAGGAACCGGGAAGCTCTTGGATAGCACATCGCCGTGCGCCGCGCCAACACAGTTACCACAGAGACAGATAGAAAACTGATGATAACCTGGACGCCTCGCAACCCCGGTTCGATCTGGCCCACCACCTCATCCGTTACAAGATGGCACCCTTTGCTCCTGCGTGCCAGCGTAAACGTCTTTTGCCAGCCCATCTGTGTTTGCAAGTAAGTTCTGAGAGGTAGAGGGAAGACAGCAATATAGTCACAGAGAAAGCAGGCTCGACCGTTAAACATAAGCATTGTGATCGCCCATCTCGACCAGATAAGCTCCAGATCGTGCCCCTGGAATGGGGTTATGATCTTATCACTGCGCAAACGCCTTGCTAGGAAAGCGGCGATCCTCTCGTAGGACCATCTCTGCAGAAGCTCACAGACGGAGATAGAGTAAGTAACACATTCAATGAAAATGCTGTTGTGTAAAACGGCACAATCGATGAGCTCGAGTAACGATTCGCGAGTAGTCAGCGCTGGGACGCCTCCGAAACTCGCCAAGTACAGCCCTCGACCAGACGCGTCACTGAATGTACTGGACCTGTGATCACGGCAAGCTTTACATGATAGAATCACAAATGTGATTCACACACGTACTAGTTCAACGGACCCCATCAGAGGAGAACATTAGTTATTCAGCACGGAACTTTAGGGTACATCCTCGCAGTCCAGTTGGCCGAAGCACAATAACTTCGCAGCAAGTGAGCCGTCGCTAGAAGTATGCGTCACCTTACACCTACGCGCTGCAGGCGCAAGCTACTTTACGAGAATGACCATGCGCATCTGTTATGGGCGCGCTGATGACGAGCGGATATTTGAGCTTCGGAACATAAGAGCACGGAGCCCATCACCTGACGGCCGATATGCGAAGCGCATGACTTAACTGGTGAGGCAGGAAATCCCTATTCCATGAACACGCGGATTACAGATTCAGAAGGAAGCAGACCAACCAGGATCATTAATCAGCATTCATGCCGCAGACACTGTGGAAGAAAGACCTTGCAACGCGGAATGTGTCTTGCTACACACGTGTGGGAGCGCCAAACTGTCACGGTCAACCTCGTCAGAAGAGTATGTAATACCCAGGTATCCGTGTTTCTATGCTTCAATTGAAGTGATCCGCCTGGTAGGAACGTGTCAGTGCAGAATCCATCCTGCCGGATGTGCACGCGAATGACATCGTGAGTCACATACAGTGTTCGTGGCATGCGTGCGGGGTCGCGAGCGAGCCAGACTCAGCCCCGGGCTGCCTTCCGCTCCGCCTCGAGGATGGCGTCAAACTCAGCTTGTGCCTTTGCTCGAGGGTCCTCGATTTCCGAGGACGAGTTCGTGTCCTGTTGGACTGGAACCCTCCCCGATTCAGAGACGCGCTGACGCTCATGTCGCTGGCGGAGCTGGTCCCATGACGAGTGCCTCCCAGCGTTCTGTGTATTTGCCTCACGGATCGCCTCCCAGGTGCTCTTGGGTCTGGCAGAGGAGCCGTCTTCAACTGGTACAAGCCAGCAGTTAGTGGTGTATTGACGACGGAAAGATGGGCTCACCTCTGGGGGGCTGCATATATGCAGCTGGTGACAGCGCTACGCCGTCTGTCGTCGAGTCGGAGTCGGGAAAGAACTCTACGTCAGGGGAAAGAACTTCACCATTCTCCTGTTTGCGTTTCATGATGGTTTCGAACATCTTCTGCTCCTCGAGCTTGGGGAAAAGGGAGCCCTGGTTTCCGAGCCGCTTGTTCACATTCTCAAGGACGAGTAGAAATGCTTGTCGATCATCGAGTTGTTGTGCAAACTTCCTGTGCTGGCGGAAGTAATGGAAGAGGCCAAAGCCGTAACCGGAGAGGGCAGAAACGCCCACTATGGTTGTCGGATATCGGACCCTGGGCTTGAACCGGGAGAGAGCAAGGCCGACAATGCCACCCCAAAGAGCGGTATGTAAGTACTGCGCAGATGGGTAGGGGTTTCATCTGCATTGAATGTGTGGTCGTGGCTGATAGAAAGAAGGACATACTGGAAGGTAGCGGTGATAACCGGGGAGGAAGGCGACGGCGAGGCTGAAGTCGTGCTGGGACAAGAGACCGGACTCGAGGTCTGGGCGAAGAAGCTGCTCTGCGCGTGCGCGGGAGGGGAACGCGTTGTCGAACCAGCTCTTGGCGAGGGACATGCTCTGCGCTCTCTGCGAGTCGGCAGTCGCAGACGGAGCAGGCAAGGAGGAGGAGTGGTGGCACTGGCAGCACGGTGACGCGCGCCGTTGACGCGTCGGGGTTTGGGGCTCGGGGATTGGCTCGCGTCAGAGCACGTGAGGGGGCTGGCCGGCTGGGCGTGCGCCAGGAACGTGGACGGTGGCAGACGAGGAAGACACCCGACCGCGCTGCCCAAACAGCGCGCTCGAGCCGCCCGCCGCCAGGGACACGGCCCTCTCCTCCCCTCCCACAGCGTTCACGACCTCCGCTTTTCACGACCTTGCCACCTCTCTCCAGCTCCCTGTCTCCTCCCCGCTGCGGCCCCACGTTCCTTCCCCACTCCACCCCACCCACTCCAGCCTCATGGCCCTCTCCGACATCGCCGCCAAGCCCCTCCCTCCACCCGCGAAAGGCGAGAAGCTGCCGTCCATCCCCCCGCTCGACTTCGATGACTTTTCGTCCATTCCGCCACCACCGCCCAAGATTGTCCATGATGCCGCGCTAGAACAGCCTTCTCATGTCCCACACAAAACTTTGGCTCCCATCGATGTGAAAGCATCGCTCGGCCCAGCGGAGTTATGTATGTGTTTCCTCCCCACGCATCCTCTTCCCTCCCTGAGTGTTATGTCCCAAAGCTCTCGGCTCTGCCCCTCTTACGCCCGTTACTCCGCTGCCTGGGGAGATGCAACACTCGCCATCTGGGACCAGTGGTGACAAGACCAAGAAGTCCAATCCACTCACGGACCTCATTGATACCGAGAAGGTGTATGTGGACCAGCTTGCAGGCATCATCCGCGTTAGTCCTTCATTTTTAGACTCTCCAATCCTCCCCTAATGAGTAACCAATCTCCTTTTCAGAAAGTCGCAGCGGCGTGGTCGCGATCGAACCTTCCGCCCCCAGAGTTGGATACCATGTTTCGGAGCATAGAGAGCATTTACAAGGCTAACCGTTCGCTGCTTGCCGTGAGCCTCCTCTTTTTCTTTCTGCACCCTCCTTTCTCCTCATCCGTGTCCCTCAGAAACTCAAAGAGATCGGAACCAACCCTAAGGGCCTTGGTGACCTACTAATGCGATGGGTAAGCGTAGTCCTCGTAGCGCCTCACTTCCATTCCTTATGACCCACGGCGTGCAGATCGACGATTTAGAGGGTCCATACACCAATTACTCCATCAAGTTCTGTTCGGGATTCGACACATGGGAGCCCGTTCAAGCCAACCCCCGCGTCCTTACTGTTCTCGCCATGTTCTCCTCTTCCTGTCCCCCACCGTTGCCGCCATCCTCCCCAGCGCACCCAGCCGTACCGCCTATATGGACGCTTGACGAGCTCTTCATGCTTCCCAAGAGCCGCATCAAGTATTACAAGAAGCTGTACAATAGGTTGCTCAAAAGCACAGCTCCAGGCAGGAGTGATCACCGTATGCTTTCCGGGGCTTTGGAGAAGCTGGATCAGCTGCTGGCCACCATTGACAGCCGTTCGGAGGTGCGCGTCGATGGTGGCACTGCGCCGAAAGAGGAAGTCCCGCCACCAATAGAGACGGAGGATGAAGTCGTGATCGACATGCGCGCTCGGCAAAGCACATTGGAGCTACAACCACACCCTTCAGGGTCGGGTCCCACATCTCCATCACAACGCGCGAGTGATTCTACGCGAGCAAGCGGGAGCCTTTCGAGCAGGTTACAGCTTTTCTCGTGTAACAATCTCTTGGGACGCGCTGACATGCCGTGTATCATAGTGGCCGACGATCGGAGGACACGGCACCTACGACGGACAGTCGGACATCGACTTCCACATTGTCAATGCCAATTACTGACCTTGAACGGAGGCTTTCAACGGACCGAACACTAGATATTTTTACGATGAAGCCGAAGGTTGGTTTGACCCTCGATCGTATGCCGAAGCTTTTGCTCATGTACAATGCTTCCGCTTAACAGCAAGTACGCTTGCAAATCGCACCTCCAAACTTACACTATACCCGAGAGCTATGCTGCTCTACTTCCGTGGTTATTTCCTTCATCCCGCGTGCCACTGGCGTCGAGGTGGTGCAAGAGCGAGGACATATTTTCTTGTTGACTGATTTGATGTTGGTATGTGAGAAGATGTCGCCGAAGGAGCAGGAGGTCGCCGGACCTAACGGTCCAGATATGTGGTTGTTATACCCGCCTCTAGCAGGCAAACATCTGCGTGTGGCACCCGTAGATGGTAAGCTCTGAGTTATGCGCACTGGACGTTCGCTTACCCGACGGCCGTGGAAGACTTCACCCTATCAGTTACCATTCTACGAAAGGAAACCCTACTCTTGAGGACAGGTTCTACGGCTTCTCGTGACCGGCTTATTGCAGATTTCAAGGAATGCATAGAAACGGCGTCTACGCGTGAGTGGTATTACAACCAACGTACTGGTACAAGCAAACTGACTCAAACAATATTTCAGTGTTCCCATCCTCTAAGAATCCCCCTCCTCCTGTGCCGGCCCTGCCATTTCTTCCTGGAAACGCCGGCAGTAATGCCTCTCGGTCACCTTCTTTACCACAAGACCGCAGCCATCCACCTTCCGTGGACGGCATCCCATCGCCGGAGCGCTTCAGTGGCGGCATGAGTCCCCCTCGGGCATTGTCACCTGCTAGCAATCACTCTCGGAGATCCAACGACCCTCCTTCGCGAGTGACCGCTGCTCAGACTGCCCTCGCTGATGCGGCTCTGTCCAGCGATATGTCAAGGATGAATATGGGCCCTCCACGCTCGGCGTCTCCCGTCGGACCTCAACAACAGGGTTTCCCGCCCCGCGGTCCCCCAGCGGCATCTGGTCCTGGTGGCTTTGGCCCAGGACAAATTATGCTGCCGGGAGCGTTTGGGGGACCGGGACCTAATTTCGGTCCTGGCCGGGTCATGTCTCCCCCGTCCTTCGGCCCAGGGCAGCACATGGCTCCTCAATCGTTCGGCCCCGGTCAGCATATGCCCCCATACCAGAACGGTCATCCAGGACCCATAGGTCGTCAGCCTCCACCTCCTCCACCTCCAGGCGCGTACGTCCCTCTCGGCGGCCCAGGTCCACATCGCAATCCGAGCTTCGGACACGGTCCTCCCCCACACAATTCCCCTCCTCCACATAACGGCATGCCGCCTGCGCGTCAGCCTAGTTTGACGAGCGGCCCGCCTCAAGTGGGCCAATCATACCAGGGAATTGGCGCTCCCCCACTTCGGCAGGGCCCTCCCATGGGAATGGGGGGGCTGCCACCCCGCCCTGGGATGGGCCCAGGACCTGCGCCTGGCGGGGCCTACCCGCCTCCGCGACCACCGTCTGAGCCTCAGATGGATGGCTTGCGCAAGATGCCGTCTACACCATCGCTGAACGCAGGCCCAGGTGGTCCCCGAAGTCCGCCGCAGATGATGGGGGGCTACCCCGGAGACCTCCCTCCCCCAAGACCAGGCTTCTTGCAGCGCAGCGGGTCCTCGAGCTCGCTGCCGAACATGGTCGGCGGCGGTTTGCAGGCGCCTCAGCCCCGTGCGCTCTTGCCATCCGCGCAAATGAGCATGCGCTCGGTCTCGACGGCCGGTTCTTTCTCTATTGAAGACCCGAGCCCGCCTGGGTCGCCCATTGAAGCGTCGCAGCAGCTGGGACCTGTGACATCGACTGTGACGGCGCAGATGAAGTGCAAGGTGTTCTTGAAGCAGCATCACGCGCAGTGGAAGTCGCTGGGAAGCGCGCGGCTCAAGCTCTACCGTGAGGACCCGACGAACGTAAAGCAGCTCGTCGTCGAGGCTGACGACAAGCACAAGTCGATACTGATCTCGACGATCGTGCTCACCGACGGCGTCGAGCGGGTGGGTAAGACGGGCGTGGCGATTGAACTGAGCGACAAAGGCGTGCGTACCGGCGTCGTGTATATGATCCAACTCAGGAACGAGAAGAGTGCGGGCGGGTTATTCAACGAGCTGCTGTACGGCTCGGATCGCTTCAACGGGCGGTGATGGGAGGGAGGCTGATGGTTGGTTGCTGGCGAATGGCTTGGATGCAGGACGGACTACACGAGGTGACGCGGACTCTCTATTCCCCCCTCGTTTTTCACCCCGCCATTACCCGCTAGTTACATTTCTTTCTCGTGCCTGCCTTGGTTGTCGTCTTCGTCGTACTCTCATTTCACATTCATAGCGTTTCTCAACTCACATTTGCTCTCGCATCACTGCACCACATATTTTGTATCTGCGAACATTTTCCGCCCAACAAAGCGACCCCGCTTCAGTCATTCTACATTGACTCATTCACATTCATCATCACAGTCAAGCCTTCCACGTCCGTACTACAATATGGTCTTCTATTAGCATATCGCTCACCTCCGTCTACCCCACACAGTCGTAGCCTCTACTGCTCATTAATGAATGCAGGTCATGCATATCCCCAAGCGGGTATCGTCCCTCATACGGTCGGCCAGTGCAGGTCCGCAGCAAGTGAGATGTGGTCACTGCCGCATATGCCCTTCCGCGGAAGTCCTTCGCCAAATGACTCCTTGCTGTATGGCTTCGCGAGCCTCACAACTGACACCTCGCTCCCAGGTGCGTCAAGGATAAAGATGTAATCTGGCAGGACAATACCCGGATTTGTCAGCTGCTGGCCCAGAGGCATACAACAACATCTCTATATGGTTCCACGCTCTCACCTAGCACCGCCTGCCAATACTGCGACGCGTGTCAGCATCGACGTTCGCCCATAGAACCGGGTTAAAACGTGGACGAAGACTTACGTGGGTATAGCTCGTGTAGATGGGCTCAAATGCCCCGCACCGTCCCTCGGGGATCGGTACCCTGCTCCCGAACGTGTGCTCACCTGCTGACGGGTACAGCCTCTGGCCAGCATCGTAGGCACTGGTTGGCGTCCCGGACTGCCGGAAGAGGCCCTTAAGCTCTGCGTCGGACAGGAGCCCGTCGGACGGCTGGGCAGCGCGCGCGTTGACGGTGATCCTGTCCGGATCGTTCTCGCCCAACTCAGCGCCCTCTTCCTCTTCCTCGGCGACGGCAGCGCCTGATGTGGAAACCGAGGGATCGATCGTCGCGTGCACAACGCGAGAGCTCTGAATGCGAGCCTTTTGTACGGGCAGCAGCTCGTTGCCGACGAGTAGCGAGTACGCGGGGTCATCTGGGCCGAAGTTGAAATCTATCGAATGGAGGATTAAGGATACATTCGAAACCCGAGTAAGATTAAGACTTACCACCCGCAAGGACACAAGGCCAGTGCTCTTCAACCACTGTGCCTTCTTTGCGGAACGATGTCACCTCTCGCAGTAGGATCCCAGCTTGTCTGACACAGTTGGTCAGATGTTCGCTTGACGGCATGGGAAACATACCTCGCTCTTTCATAGGTGTACCTATATTCGATTGCCATCAGAAGCCAACGACAAGCAGTGGACGTGGATGCCTACGCACGCCGGATGCCAGAACAGATGGGTCGTAGCTATGATTATACCATCGTCCCCTTGTAGCCTACGAAGAGCGACAAGCGAACCGATATTCTTGGTGCGAAAGCTAGAGCCGCGGCGGGCCTGCCCGTCGCCCTCTGATCGAACTTCTTGGTCGTCGTAGGCCACGACCTTCTGGCGCACACATTGGTATGCATCTTTGCGGTATGCGATGAGGCAGCCATGCTTCTTGCGGGGTCCAGCAGCATACACCCATGCGTACCCAGCTTTTTCTAATTGAGGAAAGAGCTTCTCTGTTCTGTCTACTTCCTGACCACGGGTTAGGAGAATCGTAAGACTCGAGAAAAGCCAGCTCACCTGAAGACAACAAATCGTGGCTTTGAGCGAGTTGATCTCCTTGTATATCATGTGCTCTCGTTGGCCGGCTTTTAGGCAATCGCTCGTAGGAAAGAGCTCACGACCTGCGACTGGTCAGTCGATCATCGTGGCGGCTTAGCATGTCTAACCACTCACGAACGAGGCTCTGGGCTAATAGCTGGATCGGACGATATGATCAGCACGGGAGTAGCTTTTACATAGCATCGAAGATAGACTAACGTTCCAGGTCATTAGTCTGATCATTTGCCCAGAAGTATTTGCCGTCTGGGACGATATCGATATCTCCAGCCATTCGCGAGGCAAGATGGCACTCGGTTCGTCGTCGGTCTTGGGAGCGAGGTTCAAATTTGCCTGCTCCTTCTTGAGCCGCCGTTGCTCGGCCTTTGCGACGTCCTCCGGGGTGGGCTGATATGGCTTGGCCATGGCATGGAGATACGTCGTTGATATGTTTCGAAACAAGGAGAGGACAGGCCTCCGAGATGCCGGGGCGCGGGGGTGGTACAAGATGACGATTGGTGCTCTTGTTGGACCGATCAGCTTCTGTGTGAGATCTAGACCGGCGCTAGCTTGACTAGCGTCTTGGCTTGCCTGACTGTGGCTGGGCGGAGGCAAGAGTCACTGAGTGGCAGATCCGAGATCGTCTCGGTCCCTTCTCCGTCCACGTCACATGACCACACACAAGCCAGACGATTCCCCCACACGGTTGCGTTTCCGAGGAAACCGTATCTTACAGGCCATTCGAAAGCAAAATTACATGACTCTGGGAATAAGCAACCAAGCGGGTAAGACCAGGCTGCGAGGCGGGCCTGTGCAGGTGCTGGAATAGTAAGGAATTTATAAAGGCAGGAAAACCAGAAAGCGCAGCTACACACGAACAACCAAAGTGTGACCGAAGCCAGGCCCCGTGCGGCGGCAGCAGCCAAGGGCCATATGCTCACAGTGACGGTGCTTGCGAGCGCGTGGCAGAACAGACGGGACATACAAGTCGTAAATGGTTGCAAGATCGTAAATGGTATGATGATGGTCGTACTCGCAGGTCATGATTTAGACGGATCCCCGCGCAATCTAGGCAATAATGCACTTGGAGCCCTTCGAGCCCTTCTTGGCGGGCTGAGGGGGAGGGTTCACTGGATAGTCGTCGGCCATCAGGGTTCTGGGAACAGAGAAATGGTAGATCTACGGTACTCACAAACCGCGCGGATAGCCTCGTCGAATACGGTCTTGAGACCTTTCTGGGTAAGGGCAGAGCACTCTAAGTACTTCACCGCACCAATGTCCCTCGCCATCTGGACACCCTGCGAGTACTGGATCGGCGCCATTCGACTATGAAAACAGTGAACACCAGCGTCGCGTTCGCCACATGTAGTACGTACCGGTCCCTCAACTTCTCTATGGTGGCGGGGTCCTCGCGCAAATCGAGCTTCGTGCCAACCAGGACTATGGACGTTGACGGGGCGTGGTGTGAAATCTCCGGGTACCACTTGAAACGATCACAGCAGGCGCGTCAGCATCAGGCAACCAGTTTTAAGCCTGTGCGCACACACCTTGGTTCGCACGTTCTCGAAACTGGGAGGGCTGACGAGGGAGAAACAGATGAGGAAAACGTCCGTCTGGGGATAGGACAGCGGGCGGAGACGGTCATAATCCTCCTGGCCAGCGGTATCCCAAAGACCGAGGGAGATGGTTTTGCCGTCGACCATGACATTGGCCGAGTAGTTATCGAATACTTTTCATAGGACTTTGTGAAGGGGAAGCGACTGGGAATTAGAGTGTGACTCACCAGTGGGAATGTATTCTCCCTGTTTCGTCCCAGTCAGCATGGATTGGACTGGACAGCAAAGATAGTACTCACCGGGAAGGCATTGGTAGTGTACGAGATGAGAAGACACGTCTGTAGCCGCAAGGCAATAAGCTACAAGCCCTGGTTGGCCTCTCTCGAGAAGAGCACTCGCCTTTCCCACCGCACCATCTCCTACAACAACACCTGACTGCGTGTCAGCGGATGGGGATCGCGGAGCCAATGAAGGGTGGCGACTCACATTTAATGGCCTGCATTCTGTGTAATCAGGGTCGTCTAAGGAGTCGCTGGTCTGAACGAAGAGGGGATATCTTGCGGGGATGGGGCGGACAAGAGGGATGGGGTCGGGAAAGCGCGGATACGCGGCAATTGACAACGGAGTGTAGCAACGGGATGTGAGATAGGGCGAGCGGGGATAAGAATTTGAAAGAAGATTACCTGGGATAGATACAGAGGCGTAAGAAGACGAGGCGTAAGTGTGCTGTAGGAGAGGGGCAAGAGGAAGGATGAGGTCAGGAGGAAAGATGGTGTGTAGGCTGTACTGATGGTCCCGACGATGTTGGTTCTACGCCAAAGAGACCATATCCGAAATCATCATCCCCGTTTTCTCACGTTTCTCCAGCCCCTTCGCTCCCTCCGCCGTGGCCTGCGCCGTCCACCGCTCATTTATAACACCTGCAATCCACAGTTTGGAGGACCCCGCAAGGCGGCCCTGCACGAGGCGCACTGCTCATAAGCCAGAATGCGGAGAAGGCCCCATGAGCGCCGACAAGACTACCGTTCGATCCGGTGTTCTTGCTGACGGAGCGCACTTGCCCAGTTGCGCAGAGCCACCAGTCGCCGAGCCGTTATCAGATTTATACGCAGGCAGGCACGCTAGTTCTATAGGGCAACATGCAAGCTTCGGGCAGACCACCTGACAGCTCTCAGAGGCGGTTTATTTACTAGACGTCTTTGGTTGCCTTATTCGCACACACGCCGGCTCCTCAGCGAACGCGCCTCCAATGACATCAGTCACCGTACAGAGACCGCCGCCCCCCCCCCTAACTTGGTGCTCTTTCCTTGCTCTCAACCGCCTCAAGCCCCCATTCATCGTGGACGAGAGCTGCCACCATGTCGCGCCCCATGCCACGCCTGTTCCTCATTCGCCACGGTTAGCCTCCGAAGCAAAACCCTCTTCCGATACACCTGCTAATCCCGCCCCCAGGTCAGACAGAGTGGTCCATAAACGGGTCAGTACAGCGTCAATAATCTTGTATAATTGTCCCTTCTGACTGATCCCAACAGTCGCCATGTTCGTCCTGTCTCATCGCTTAATTGTAATGAGAGTTTTGCCTGACGCATCTTGTCGGCGATATCAGACAGGTCGTACCGATATCCCTCTGACGCCTCAGGGCGAGGAACAAGCCGCCGAACAGGCCAAGGTCCTTGTTGGCGAAGACAGTAAGCCTCGTCAGCACAGGCACACACCGCGAAATTGCTCACTGTTTTCGATAGGGATCATCGATCCCAAGAACATATGCACGGTCTTCGTATCGCCCAGAATCCGTGCGCATAGAACATTCCATCTTCTGTTTGGTCACCTCCCGGAGGTCCCGCGCCACGTAATAACCGAAGAAGTCAGAGAGTGGGACTACGGTGAATACGAAGGCCTGCTGTCTTCGGAGATCAAGCAACGAAATCCTGGTTGGGTCATTTGGAAGGATGGGCGAGTGGTTATACAATGGGTCGTGATGACCCGTCAGTCCTAATCTTCCTTCTAGTTGCCCGGGAGGTGAAAGCGTCGAGGAGATGTGCTGTCGGGTGGACACCATGATTAGCAAGGTGCGACGTTTTCATCCGACACCGTCTGCTCGAATATCGTTATTCAAGCATTTATGCGATTAGGTTCGCGAGCATCATCGTCTCTGGAAGGAGGAAGGGAAAGGCTCCCGCGACGTAGTCATTTTTGCGCATGGCCACTTCAACCGGTGTCTGATTTCGCGTTGGATTGGTTTCCCTCTATCATTAGGTGCGCCGGTCTTGTGTATGGCTTTACGCTGTTATAACCTTGTTCTCTTCTGCAGGAACACACTTCAATGTGGAGCCCGCAGGAGTGAGTCGATATTTTTGGAAATCACGATACCAACCAGGACTGACCTGATTCCATTTCCCAGGTCGCGATCCTTGGATATAATCACAACAATCTCGAAGAACCTGCACTGAATGCGCTGAATCTATACGCGAAGCCGATTTGATGAGCATAATTCGGACGCTGGATGTGGTCTCAATGAGTAGATGTAGTAGATAGAATAAACGTGTTGCAGATGCATAAATCCCTGTGGTTAAGGCTGGAGAGGCAGCCAGGGCCAATGGCGGCGTGGCTCGGAGTTGACGTTGACGTTGAGGAGGCGCGTGGTGTGCGACGCGTCGGTGGGTATAGCGCGCGTCACCCTGTCCACCTGTTCGCCTCGGTTCTATCACAAACTCCCACCTGTGGTAATCCCACCCGCCTCCTGTGCATCGCGCACAGTTTTCTCTTACTCTTACTGGTACCCTAATGGCCGAAGTCGAAGCTCCGTTATCGCCTCCTGCGCCCCAGGAGGAGGAGATTCTATCGGAGGGCTTTGGCCCCGTGGACGCGCAGCCGGAGACGGATGGAGAGCATGAGGCGACTGACGTGGTAGAAGCACCCTCCGAGCCTGATGCTGCCGGCAGCGTGGCTGAGGAAAAGCCTTCAGAGGATGGCGAGAACGGCGTACCCGAGGAAAGCGACGCTCCCGTTGACGACATGCCCAAGGAAAATGTCAAGGATGCGGCCTCGCCGCCAACGACCCCCTCCAAGAAGATTACCGCGAAGTCCTCCATCTCCGTCAAGCCATCCTCAGCTGGCAAAGCTGGTGCACCACCCACCCCCCTTGTGAAGAAGGTGTGTTGTCCCTCCTGTCTATCCCCATTCTCCCAGAGTCATAGTCATTCGCACCGCCTATGCGTGTATGCTCAACGCGACTTGTGTTCTGCCTGTGGCGCCATGCCCCACCGCCTCTAGATCATCAACTCGGGCACGTTTGGGTCTGGTACGGTTAAGCCCACGCCCGCGGCAACGAAGGCCACTACTGCGCCTGGTGCAACGAAGACTGCCTCCAGTGCTACAACCGCTCTCAGGAGATCAACCACTTCTGCCCCCGCCACCAAGCCCTCCTCTGCCACCCCTGCCGTTACCAAGTCGACCACTTCCGCCTCGAAAGCAATGCCGCCTCCTCCTGCTCCGACCCGCCGCCAGTCCCTCGCGCCGTCCAAGGTATCTGCACCAGTGACCAAGGCGCCTGCGCCTGCCACCAAGGCTGCCACTCCTCCCACTGGCCGCACTGTTGTTGCTCCCCCCAAGCCCACACCTCGTGCATCTATCGCGTCGCCCGAGGGAGTTGCCGCTCCACTCAGGTCGTCGACGATGGCGCCAGCTAGACCCCGCGCGTCAGTGTCGGAGGGCGTCAAGCGGACCGTCTCCGGCGTAAAGTCCGCCGTATCTGGAGCCTCTACGCCACGGCCTCCGAGTACCGCGTCCGTGAAGGGAAGGACCCCTGGCGCGGCCTCGATCTCATCTATCAAAGAGGTTCAAGGAGAGAGCAAGGGTTTTGCCGAACTGCAGAGCAAGGTGCGTATCACGGTGCCTTTTTGGTCTGGGAATTCGTGGAGCTCAGCGGTGCTGTAGCTGGATGATGCCCACATCGCCATCCACTCGAAGACCGAGACTATCTCAGAGCTCGAGACCGAGGTCGAGACTCTGAAGTCGTCGCTTCAAAGCGCGCAGTCAGAGGTTGAGGAGAAAGCTACCCTGTTGGCCGCACTGGAAGAGGCTAAGGCCAAGGCTGAAGGGGAGCTTGCAGGTATCCAGGCTACTCTGGAAAAGCTTCGGACCACCTCGTCACAGGATTCCTCTAAGCTCGACGCCGTTCTTCTCGAGGTTCGTGTGTTTCTTGCTCGTATTTTTGGGTCCTACTGAAGCAGAAATCTACATTCAGCTGGAAGAGTCGAAGGCTGCTACTGCTGCCCAATCGGAGCTCATAGATAAGCTTAATGCTCAGCTCGAGGCTTTGCAAGCAGAAGTTGAGGTGGCCAAGGCGAACCTCGACGCTCTCCGCGCTTCCTCTGAGGCGGCTGAGGCGACCGCGTCATCAGCTGCCGAGTTGGACCACGCTGCGCTTCTCAAGGCACAGGCCGATTTCGATGCCATTAAGGCTGAGGCCGAAGCCCTCAAGACAGCGCAAACCGAAGCTACCGTGGCAGCCGAGGCGAAGATCAAGGACTTGGAGGAAAAGGCCGCCTCCGTCGACTCGCTTGCGTCCCAGATTGCCGATCTGAAGGCGGAGAACGAGGAGAAGGCGAACAAGGTTTCCGAGCTCGAGGTCGAGATCTTGGAGCTCAAGGAGGAGCAGGAGACTTCTGGCGACGAACATTCGAAGACCCTTGCCCGCTTGCAGTCGCTTGAAGCGGAGCTTGCTGCGTCGGCCGCCGCTGTCCAAAAGGCCCTCGAGGACGCACAGGCGAAGGAGGCCCAGCATGCGATCCGGACCGAGGAGGCCGCCAATGCACACCAGGAGCGTGTCGACAAGGCTGCTGCGGAGTACGCTGTGCTAGAGAGCCAGCTCTCTGCTCTCCGGGAGGAGTTGTCGCAGGCGATTGAAGCAAACGAGAAGGCGAAGGCGGACACACAGGCACTCGTTGAGAAGCACCAGGGTGAGCTTGTTGACGCTGAGAAGACTCGCCAAGAGGT
Source organism: Ganoderma sinense ZZ0214-1 (assembly GCA_002760635.1). Classification (NCBI taxonomy): domain Eukaryota; kingdom Fungi; phylum Basidiomycota; class Agaricomycetes; order Polyporales; family Polyporaceae; genus Ganoderma; species Ganoderma sinense. Next base: position 1,955,454 of record AYKW01000012.1, on the reverse strand, counting down.
GGAGTCGAAGCTTTCTGAGGAAATCGCCAGGATCACTGCCGATCTCGAGGTACGGCTATCACGATTCGGGTGTGTAGTGTTGGGTGTCCTAACGGATTGTTGTGTCTTGTAGGGCCAAGAGTCAAAGTACAACGCGAAAGTGGATGCTGTCAAGGCGGAACATGACCAACTTCTGCAGGAGGCCTTCGAGAGGGCAAAGGTTGGTGCAAACTAGGGATATCTTCGACCTCGGTTCTCATTCTCTTGTGCAGAACGAGGCTAGCGATGTACACAGTCAGGACCTCCAAAAGCTTCGTGCCGAGTCCCAAGCGGCTATTGAGCAGCTTCGCTCTGCGCATCAGGTCACCATCGACGAGTTGAAGACAGAGCACCAGGAAGCACTTGAGGGCCAAGTCAAGGCCCTTGAGAAGCAGCTCGCTACCCAATCCCTCGAACTCAAGGCTACGCAGGAGGATCTTGCCAAGGCGAAGGCCAACGCCGCCGCGGTCACTCAGGAACTCAACAACGTTAAGGCTCAGCTCGAGGAGGCCCGTTCGTTAGTCGCGTCTTTGGATAAGAGCGACAAGGATGAGGTCATCGCGAAGCTCAACCGAGAGCTTTCCAACCTTCGCGAAGACCACGCCGCTCTCAACGAGATGTTCCAGGCGACCAGAGGCTCGCTTGGCGAAATGGCCGATAACCACGTGAAGGAGCTCGAGGAGGCCGCCAAGGGACGCGCAGAGGAAGTCACTAAGCTTCGCACTGCGCACCAGGAGGAGGTCGTCGCTTTTGCGACCGAGAAATCACAGCTCCTCTCGAGGCTACAGGATCTAGAGGGTGAGATAACTGCTGCGAAGGCTGCCCTAGCCGCCGGGGAGCAAGCTACGCCGCAGAAGACCAACGGTAGCGCCCACCATCGGTCCGCTAGTATCTCTCGTGAAGACCTTCAGCGACTGCACGAGGCTCACAACGCGAAGATCCATGACGTTCAGGCGGAGCACGACCGTGCGATCCGCGCTCTGCGGGAAGAACTTGAAATATCTCGCATGAAGGCAGACGAACTGCAGCAAGAGGTGTCGCGCAAGGCGATGGAGATCCAGTACCTCGAGCAAGACCAGGAAGAAAGCCAGGATCAGATCACACGGTACGTCAAGGTTTTCGGTTGGAAGAGCTTCATTGGCGCAATGTTCACGCTGGCCGTGATCTATGGACTATTTTGATTTATGGATTTTTTGCCTTCCCTCGCTATTGCTATATGTTATCTACATTCGCTATTGTTACTTATTTCCTCTGCTTTCGCTTTGGTTCTGGCCCAACTTCTGTTGATACCCTGCACATACATATCACACTGCCCGCATGCACATTGGACTTGCTCAACGCTCATTTCCTTTTCTATCTTATTACACCTCGGACGATAACTTAATACTCATCCACACTCCTTCTCTCTCCCCACGCGATTTTCATTCTAGATTGAACGAGGACATGGACCAACTTCGCGAACAACTCAAGGCCAAGGAGGACGCGTAAAGGCGAGATATGGCTTGCCTCATGGATTTCGCATGAACGACGCACCTATTCCGGCCCCCAAACCTTCACCACGACTCCAGGAACCTGCCCCTAATCCTCGTTGACGACCTCGAGAACAAGAATCTCGCTTGTCGTTGCACGGACATTCAATGTATAGCACGCCCCCAACACAAGTATAGCGTACGGTGGTAATCCCTCTCCGTCTCTGCTCCTCTTCACCCGTTTCCCCATACCAGCACGAGACTGGCTGCTGGTTTCCTTTCCACTTCGTCCCACGATCATCGTTCCCGTCTCCCTTATCCTCCCATATGTTACCCCGTTGCACTATACCCTTCTTGCCGCTATCACACCACCCATGTCTGCTATGGATATCTTGCTAGTTTAAAGTGTACTGTGGTTGTTGCGTAATGAAGCTGTGGAGTTGGTGAGACAAGTGGAGGTGCAGCATGCTTTCGGTGAGCATTTTAGTGCACAGGTCACGACTTGAGCCTCGTTCATTGCGTTGCAGACACACATCGACGTAGACAAGATCCGGTATTGATTTATAACGTGGACTAAACCGCACGGCGCGGTAGATATAGCACTACTTTTCTACGGGAACAAACGGGATAATATCGGTGGAAAGAAATCAAGCTTTCGACACATAGACGATGCCCTTCTTATCAAAAGCAGCGAGGTGTGCACGCACAAGACCCTCGACCTCGGCATAGTCCTTGTGCACGCCTGGCCACACGTTGATATCGAGCTTGAGTGCCTCGAGGCCACTATATGCGTCCGAGGACAGTATTTTGTCGAGATGCTCCCAGTCGAGGGAGTCGATGTTCCCAAGCAGCCGGATCTCGCATGATATGCTTCGCAGCGAGGCTACGGTGGGGTCGAGTGTTGCGAGGAACGACGTCACCCAGGGGAGATGCGTGCTGAAGTGCACAGGGAACACGAGCGAGAGGTGCTCGAGCGCCGGGCATGCCCCAAGCGACAGGCTGTCCGGCAGCAACACGGCTGCAATGGTCAGAAAAAGTCTATTAGTCGACGATGGAAGGAAGAAGGGAAGACGAGACACGCACTCTTGTCGCCGGTCAGGCTCCAGTCGAGCGCAAGCTCGTGCAGGGAAGGCCCGGCGAGCTTGACGAACGCTCCGACGAGGTCGGCGTCGTGCTCGGACGCGCACCGCGCTGAGAGGCTGGTAAGGGACGTGTGGACTGAAGCCCCCTCGAGCCATTCGAAGAGCTTCTCCGAGTCCATGTCGCGTCCCAGGACGAGGCTCCGGAGCTTCGGGAGCGGCGCCGGGGCGATCATGCGGTCCTCGTCCTTCCAGGTGAGACCCGACAGGGACAGGGACGCGAGGGATGGGAAGCTAGACACGAGGTCCGCAATGTCCGCGAGGTCGGTAAACTGGCAGAAGGAAAGGGTGAGGGACGAGACGGCGGGATGGGCGAGGGCACGGATATCTGAGAAGCACTTCAGGTCGGCGTGCGAGAGGGAGAGCGTGCGGAGGCTCGGGCATTGGGCGAGGATTGGGGGGAGTGTGTTCTGGGCGGGCTCTGGCTCTTCGGGTGCCTCGTCCGGACCTGAAAGGGTGACGACATGGGTGAGCTTCGCGGCTGCGAGGTCGTGCACATAGAGTCCGAGGTCGGGCGCGCTGGCCAGCAGCCGCCGAAAAGCCGTCGTAGAGTTGGCCGAGTTGAGGCCGACGGTGGCGAAGAGGTGGAAGCGGGACGCAGGTGCCCATGCGTGGCAGGTCGACGCACATGCCCTTAGGGTTTGAGGATCGTCATAGAGGAAGTCGATAATGTAGTCAGATAGTTCAACGGGTACTCGGGACATGGCTGGCATTGCTGTGGAGTAGGGTATTAGCCTCGTTTTACACCTCCGGATTGGATCTGCAGCAACATGACAATAAGACGCACCTCGGAACATGTAACATGTAGTACCCTCTCCAGGAAGAGATGCGTGGGGATGTCTTGAGGGAGGGAAATCGGGTCAAAGACAGGATGGAGGACACGACAATAAATAGTCGTCGGCCACGATGCAATCCGGTATGAAAAATCAAGCTTCAGGCTATCATGTCAATGCTGCGCCGCACGTTACAACATAACGTGCATGGCCATTGCGGCGGGTCCGCCAAGTGTCAGCCGCTTCGGCTAGTACCATTGTGATGTTACCTGGATGCCGCCGCAGACGGCCCTTCGGGTAACTGGCCTTTCACTTTCGACGAGTGTTTCATTCGACGTCGTGCGTCATTTCATGCAGTCGTCAACACAACCCGCCAGGCGACGAGCAAATCGAGGCCGAGGAGATATGGCCGGATACACGCAATATTTGTTGGGCCGCTGACCGTCCGGGTATAGTGGCGGTGGCCTGTGGGTGGAGTATGAGATGAAATTGACCAATAACGACATCATGGGACGGCCGCTCACGTCTAATAGTGTATCAAATCGTGCGTCGTTCTCAGCGTCCAGAGCGCGCCCAGAGCTCTTTGCCGAGGTTCGACGTGGCTAAAGAGAGGGGAAAGAAGATCAATGTGTGCGGCGGACCGCGCGGTATACAATACGCGTTTTCTTCGCGGCCTAGTCGCGACCGGGGCCGCGATCCAAGTTCCAAAAGAGGAAATTCTCGCCTAGTAGGCATTCGTTCACACCAGCAGGCTACGGGCTGCTCGTTTAGCGGTGAAGGTTTTCGCTCTCCGAAACACGTATTACCCGTCGACGTCACTGTAGGCCGACGTGGACGAGTGGATCCCTGCAGCACGATTCAGAGTTACACCTTGAAGACTGCATAGAAAGTGTACTCGCCTGTCAGTGCGGAAGGCTAGTAGCCATTGGTGTAACTACAGCAGTCTTCCTCATCCTCCCGCTGGAAGCGCAAGAAGCAAGCAGAGCGCAAAGTATGCGTAGGACGGCGAAGTGAACCCTGATGCACCCGAGGATGCTTCGCCGAGGAAGCGGAGGTGGCTGTACAGCGACCGGTACCAGCAAACCCGGCCAAATTTCTGAAAGTTGACTTTTGTTCACGCCTTCGCTAGCGTTCGCCGGTGACCGCAATCGCTGCCACGCGGCGCCCGTCGACCGGGTGCACGACCTGAGGTTACGTATTCGAGGTGATAAGCCCAGCGTTGCGGAAGCGTACATAATGTCTCGACCGGTACCATCGGAGGTATTTTAGGCGTGCTGGTGGCCTGGAGGGGAAGGGAGTCACCCAGCATCAGCCAGCTTCTGCGAGCATCCGTGTCAGAGAGCAGCCCGCGACGAGCGGAGGGGCCCTGGGAGCGGGTCTGTCGTACCATGCGAGAGTCGTCCGAGACGGGAGACCGCGTCAGAGCAAGGCCAGGGCCCGTGACCGCAAACGGACGATTCCCGTGTTTGCCCCGGCCAAACAGCGTAACTTAGCCGCTTGCCGATATTTGGGCCATCTCACTGGCCCGCGCTCGTCTTGTCCTCCTTCCACCTCCTCGTCCGACCCCGCCCTTTCGTTCCTCTTCCTTCACACCTCCGTTCGCAATGGCAATTACCAAGGAACCCGGCCAAAAGGGCGTCAGCTGGTCCAACATCGCTGTCGGTACGTGCAGACGCGTCGTAACGAGCTGAGCTGGCGCACGTGAATCCTCATCCTTCATATCTAGGTGCCATTATGAACATGGTACGCCTGTTCGCTGCGTAGATTGTTAAGTATAGACCGCTCACCCACGCGTCGTTGGCTTTTGTTATGTCGTACAGTTTGTGGGTACTCCATGTTCTTCGAGCGTTGGGCGGCGTTACTGACTGTGTCCGCAGGAGGCGAGTTCGTTCACGGAACCGTTTTCCCGAGTCCCGTTTTGCTCACAGAGAAGCTGCAGGTTACGACACTCGGCCAGCCCCTCGAGGTCCTCAAGACCCAGATGGCGGCCAACCGGTCACAAACCATGTTCCAGGCTGTCCAGACTGTCTGGAGTCGCGGTGGTGTCGCGGGTTTCTACCAGGGTCTTATTCCTTGGGTACGCTTCTTGTCGTGATCCGCCCTTGTGACCGAGACTCACCCTGTGCTGCCCAAAAGGCATGGATCGAGGCGTCGACCAAGGGTGCCGTCCTCCTCTTCACCGCTTCCGAGATTGAGACCGCGACAACCGCAATGGGTGTTAGCCCTGCCGCCGCCGGTCTCCTCGGTGGAATGAGCGGTGGTATCGTCCAGGCGTACGCGACTATGGGTTTCTGCACATGTATGAAGACGGCGGAGATCACCCGGCATAAGCAGGCAGCTGCCGGCATCACTCCCCCCTCGACATGGGCCGTCTTCGCAGATATCTATCGCCGGGAGGGTATTGCGGGCATCAACAAGGGTGTGAATGCTGTCGCTGTGCGGCAATGTACCAACTGGGGCTCCCGGTGAGTGGTATATGCTGATTAGTTCGACGGGCTTGGAGCCGCTGACCGAGATAACGTATCACCCAGTATGGGCTTTGCGCGTCTTGCGGAGAGCAGCATCCGGAAAATGAAGGGCAAGGGCGAGGATGAGAAGCTAACGGCCTTCGAAAAGATCCTGTCGTCGTCGATTGGTGGTGCGCTCGCCACGTGGAACCAGCCGATCGAGGTCGTTCGCGTCGAGATGCAGTCGATGGCCAAGGGTGCGGAGCGCGGGGAGAAGAAGACGATCCTCAACACGCTGTCGTACATCTACAAGGAAACCGGGATCAAGGGCCTCTACCGTGGTGTAACGCCCCGGATAGGTCTCGGCATCTGGCAGACTGTATGCATGGTCTCGTTGGCTGACTATGTCAAGGCTTGGTGAGTGCATCCTATTCAGTGTTGCGAACCAGGACTGATGCCATGGCGTATTGCAGGGTCAAGAAGCAATGATTGACCGGACCATGCTTGTTAGGATCCATGTCGTTAGAACTGTTAGACTTGACGCACTCTCTTTACGCTGTTTATTGTTACCTTACGAATGCAGTTATTGCTCTAGGCAGATGCTTGACACTCGTACCATCTCCGAGGGATTCAATGCATACAGTGGCAGCGTCGATCGAAAAGTATCACGGTCCTCGACCTGACGGGCCGATAACCGGTGGCTCCTCGAAGTCCGGGCATGCGGGATACAAGAGAGAAGCCGAGTTACCGGGCGAGCGCTTGATCGAGAAGGGAAACAGTTCTGAGCCTCAACGATCGCTTGGGCGCCTCGGTGTGCATGCTTGCGTCTGACAACGATGTTGAGCGAGAAGGCGTTGTAGCGACGGAGACCCTTGTACGATTGGATCACGACACGGGCCTGGATTAGAGTGCATTATCAAGAGTGCGGGGGAATGTGTAAGGCGCAGGGCAACGATTCCAAAGCGCTGCTGGCTAATTGAGTTACCGTGGCCAAGTCGTGGGTGACCTCTAAGTTCGTGGATGCGCCGGGCCGGACGCCATGGTATAACAGTGTTCGTCGCTCAGAGCGCGAGCATGGCCTGACCCTCCCGTCCAACTCGTCCCACACCCCAACATGAGCGCCGTCCAAGCAAAGCAGATCAACCCCCTCCTCGCCGCCTACCTTCGCAACCTCGCTGCGAACCCCCTCAGGACCAAGTCAATTACCAACTGTATGTCCCACCTTCTCCCATCCAAGCGACCTGTCGCAACCCCACACAAAGCAGCTGCCTATGTCATTTACCCCATCAAAATGGCGCTCCCCCACACGCTTCCCACCTCCGTTCCATCCTCGCCAAGCCAATGTATGCGCATGAACGAGCACTGACTCCGTCAACCCGAACCCTGCAGCTGTCCTGCAGTTCTTCCAGGAGATCCTCGCGTCACACCTCTCGGGCGTGCCCCCGCCGCGCGTCGCCAAGGATGCGCCCCTACTCGTGCACATCCTCGCCCGCGCCCAGATCTCGAGCAAGGCGTTCAAGATGGCCGCATACGGCGCCCTCGTCTCCGCCCCGCTCTCCCATGCCCTCATCAACGCGCTCCAGAAGGCGTTCGCGGGGCAGACGGGGCTCAAGGGGCGCCTCGGCATGCTGGTCGCGAGCCAGCTCATCGTCGCCCCCATCCAGATATTCGGTGAGCAGAATCAGTAGATCACACACATAGTGTTGTGCGTTGTGGTTTGTGGGGTCTGGCGAAGCTCACGACATGCCGTAAATGCGAAAGCGTACTTGTCGTGCATGGCCATCATCAACGGCGCCAAGTCCGTCGACGAAGTCGCGAAGACGCTCCGTGCGGGATTCGGCAGGGTCCTGCGCGTGCGTAACACCACTCTTGTCACCCTCTGCCGCTTTGAACGACGCTGACCCGAGGCGCACGGTGTTGCGGTCTTGTGCTGTAGGTCACATGGATGACGTCGCCCGTGTACACCGTCTTCGCGCAGCAGTTCTTGCCTGTCGAGATGTGGGTGCCCTTCTTCAACTTCATGCAGTTCCTCACTGGGGTACGTCCGCTCTCTTCCCTTTCGCGGTCCTGGGCCTCACTGTCTGGCTGGGTGCCATACAGACCTACTTTAACATCAAGATCAAGAAGATGCGCCTCGAGGCGGAGGAAAAGTCCAAGAAGGAGCGCGAAGGCAGGAAGGATTGAGGTCACCGTCCACCCTTTTCCTTTGTGCACATCCCAACGCTCCACGACGCTTGGCAGGGATTCGGTCGGGAGGCATGTTACCCCTTTTGCTATGCGTTGACATTCTCTGTAGTACAGTACTATATAGTAATGCATATATACAAGCCGATCTACACGAGCCGTCCAACGTCCACTACAGTCACACACGACCGGTCACCCGCCCGCGGGCTCTGGACGTAACATAGGTGTCTCGACCTCCACCCGCCTTTTGGTAGCTTTGGAGACGCAGATGGTGGAAGCTCGAGCCCAGGTTCCTGTGATGGCGAGGGCTCTCCGACCTCGGTTTCCAATGTCCACGAGCTAAGGGCAAAGCACCCTGGCCGGGATGCCCAAAGCTTCGCGTGGACGGTGGTTGACTGTGAAGGCGCGAGTACGTGTCTGTGCGTCAGGCGGCCCGCATACGGCGGTGGGAGGAGGTCGCTGTGAAGAAAGTCGATAGCCATGAGTCAGAACACAGGCCGACTAGCGTGGATATCTCTACATACGACGGGCTGTCGGCGAGCGGCGGTTCCACGAGCTTTAGCGTGGCCCTCGCAGGATGCGTAAGCGACAGATTTCGGAGTGTAAAGGCTATCGGGACGTGACAAGGGCTTCAGAAGCTCCAGATCAGCAAATCGTCCGACACGAGGTGACATTTAGAGGCGTACCCTTGTCGGAAGTCGTGCTCCATGACAGTGCCGTCCTTCACGAGCACCAACATAGGGTCCGTCTCCACGTTCCACTCGCAGTTCTTCACCGCGTGCAGGATCGCTTCGCGCTCGCGCTGTGTCTCCGCATACATCGACCGCTTCACTTTCATGTTCTCCGCGGCGTCGATGATCTCCCGCAGCCCCGCATGGTGCGCTCCTAACGTCGGGCCTTGTAGCAGAATATGGCCGGCGCGCTTCTGGGTGGGAAGCTCCCAGAAGACGACAATATCGACATTAGAGGGATTGTATAGTGGGAAGATGGACCGGTGGAGGCGTGATGGAATGTCAGGGTGAGCGGACGCTGTAGCTTGGGCGGTCATGGTGCGGCGGCCGCATTCAATGAAGTGCCGAGTTGCGGGTGTCCGCAGGGGAACGATACTCGTGCCCTGTGTGGGTGTTCCAGAGAAGCCAAACATTTAAGGGCGGTAGAAACGTACCTGCGCGAGATGGGTACAAGTCAAATCGATCGGTGCAGGCTCCGAGCTGTCTGCTTGGTCGCCCTTGAGGATAGTCTGTAGCTTACTCGCTACGTATTCCTTCGCTTCTGAAGCACCATTACCTTCGCGCCAGGGATTAGCGCTCAACAGGAAATCGACGACTTGACGTGGTGGAATGGAGGAACTAAGAAAAGGCATGAACTTCCCGCGTACGCAACAAAGAGTAAATTGACACAGACGACGTTGGGCAATGTGAAGGAGAGCATTTCCAGAGTGCGCTCATGGTCGAGAGCTGCCTCACTTGTATGTTGCTCGCTGCTGTAGTATTCTCGACCTCCACGTTAATGACGTACGCTTGATCTGGCAAGCCGCTGGGACGCGTGAACGCAGTGACCTTCAACAACGGCTTGACTTCATATCTTCGGGTCACCCTAGTGCAATGGAAGGGCGCGCCATCCGACTATTCCCTCTGTCAATGCTTGAGGTGCAAATGGCTGTATTGCTGCGTACCTCTCTAAACACGAAGAGAATTGAGAGATCTTGCTCGCCCTGATGAGCAGCGTGCAGGATGAACGACAGTTGTACTTCCTCCCCTGGTGCGAGCAGTGGTGCTGAATGTATGCGCTTCAAATCGACACGATACGGCTTCCTCGGAGCGAGTGAGTTGGTTGATTGGAGGATCTCGTAGGTGGATGGGGACGATGAAGACGGGTCTGGATTGTCACTTTCCAGGTCAACCCATACCTCATCCTCCTCCCCAGCAAGCAACCAAAGCTCACTAATGGGGCGTGTCCCAGAGTTGGTGAGCCATACGCGCTGATGCTTGTACTCTCCCTGCGCGAGAATCAAGTGCCTGTCGTCGACAAAGTGAGCATGTAACCGTTGCCCCGCTTCCTCCACCTCGACTTTGATGAACACATCGGGCGCATAGACCTTGCCCTGCCGTTGTACGGGGGTATCATTGAGGCGGCGACCGCGTACGACAAGCGATTCGCTAGAAGGGAGTAAGGAGAAGAAATCGAAAGTCGCGCTCATGACGACCAACGATGCAGGTCGCGAACATTTGACACCAATGGGGATCTGGAAAATGCGTCGGTTGACAAAAATAGCGACCATGCTTCGACACGCACAGTGCGGGTATCTTTCGCCCCTAAGATGACATCATCAACGACCTCCGCCTGCACGAAGTCCTGTGTTGTATATTCGCCTGTCGAGGATGATTCTCGCAAATTGATGGTCAAGGCAGATAAAGAGACCTCGACATCCAAGGGATTTTTGAGGACAAGATCCACCCAGAACATCTCTGAAATGGTAGATAGATAAATCTTCGACTTAAGCATTCCCAAGGACGGAAGGGGCTTACCATCGACAGCAGCTTTTCCGCTCTTCCCAAGCTTCTCTTTGCCTCTTGATGACCAAAATGCCTGCCAGTCCTGTTCGAGCTTTTCCCACGTTGAGGACTCCCCTTCAATAGCATCGCCGGGGAATCGGACTCGGGTGTGTTTGGCTTGACAAACAGTCAATGGTAGTTGTAGGCTTAGCTTCTTCCACGCATCTCCTTCAGTCTCCTTGAAGTGCTGGACATCGCCCGCTCAGCCACACAACATAGCGACCCCATATCGTCAGATCCTACCTTAAACGCTACACGGAAGTCCTCTAGAAACACCTTGTCTGTACTCGGTGGAGGAAGCAACGGTGACGTTACGCCATTCGCTGTTCCATGCGAGGGGCCCAAAAGGGGTCTTGTAGAAGTTGATGGCTTGAGGAGACTCAAGAAGTACTTGACTGCGCCAGCAGTATCGCCCGTAGTGTAAAGCAGCCGACCTGGCGTGGAGCATCAGTCCTAGGCACCATCGTCATCATCAAGTTCACAGAATCCTACCTAGTTCATGCTCGATTCCGGGCACTACAGCAGAGAAGCCTTCCCAGTGCAGAGAGCTCCTGTCCTCACTCTCCCAAAATGACGGCGAAAGCTCTTTGGGCATAGGATCTTGATATAGGTCATGTGCCTTGCGGAAGAAATACATCGCAAGAGGTTTCTACGACAAGAGGGGGGAGTCAGGGCTCTGCTGCCATCCATATAATTCGCAGGGACTTACGATACCGGTCTTCTCCAGTTTATCGGCGGCGACCAAGTACCATAATGCAGCTCGTCGCTTTGCCCCTTTTAGCTCGCTGAGAAAAGCGGCATGGGCATACAGGATAGCCGTTGGTGGCTCTTCTGCCTTGAGAAAGCCTATTCAGTATGCACATCTCAAAACTGTTTAGCCTCCAACTAGACGACATACACTCGAAGCAGCCTTGACCAGCCACCGCTCACCCTCAAGGATGGGGCTTAGGAAGTCTTGGCGGTCAATACCAGTCTCCCAGCGCGCTGCATACATCAATGCCCGGTACTGGGCGAGAGCAGGTACCTCGAAGGGAGTGGTTTGTCGAGGTTGTGGTCCGGTCAGCGTAGCGATTGCATGATCCGCATGCAATGCTAGTGCCGGAGATGGCGCGGAAAGAAGGGGCAGGATATCCTGTAGTCAAGATCTGAGGTCTGAGCAATGCATGGGTTAGTTGTTGTGGAGACACTCACAGAGCCACCCCTCGCCTCCTTCCGAAGCGCCTCCCATACTGAGATAGCGAGCTTATAGTCCCCCAGGATCGTCGCAAACTCAGCGAGTCTCCGTTGCTGGTTCACATTCCCGGGGCCCATATTCGAAATTGAGGTGACGGATGCGATCGAACTAACAGAACTATTCGGCCCATGGGTGTATCTCGAATTCATGGAGGACACTGATGGGTTGGACCCATGCGTTGGCGTTACTGGGGCCGATGCAGCAGAGGCAGAAGCACCGAATAATCGACGGGTGGACGAGAATAGACGTGATGGGAGACGTCGAGACGACGAGAACTATAATATCGTCAATGCCTTCAGCTAGACAATCAAAGCAAACAAGTACGCACGCTCTCGTTCCACTCCACCACACATTTCTCCATCCATGGCACCAAGCTCATGGTCACAAACTCACGAACAAATCGACCAATCTGAAGAATGTCGTCCTGAGATAGTCTAAGCGTGCTTCCGGTGTGATCGTTAGCCGGAGTTGGTGGTGAGGGGTCGTCGGTCCGCTTATTGGCAAGCGGTGGGGGTCCTGGATTTCGAGGGATGGGCGATGGGGGAGGACGCGGAGGCGTCAGGTCCGGTGTCCGCAGAGCATTATCACTGGCAGTCAGATTTGCTAGTGGTAGAGGAGGGGTATCGAGAGTGGATGCTGTCGGCAGACGCGGTGGAAGAGTGGGGACAGGAACAGGGTCAGGAGGAGGAGAGGCGGGAAGCTTTAGGGGCAAGAGGAAGCTATGGAGGCCGTACTGTTTCTTGACCGCATTGAATAATGCTTCAGCTCTACAGCGAGTTCCACGCGAAACTGGTCGTCAGCTCCTGTGAAAGAAGAACGATGAAACACATACATAGGGTCAGCCAAGGGCGAATTGGATGGATGGATGATGAGGAAGTAGCGAAGGGACGTGATGTCTACCCATGGTGGGAAGTCGAAAGCGCGAGCGGCCAGGTCTTGTAGGGCTTGTAATGGATTTGGCGCGGTAGTCGAAACGGCCAAGATGACTTCGATACACGGAAATGACGGCCAGTCAGTCAATACGCACAACCTGGAAACGAATGCATTGCATACGCACGAGATACGGGATGATTCCACCCCTCCGCGCTGCTAGGGACATGATCTCCATCGACGCACCTCTTGACCTCATCCCACCACGGTGTCCTCGTCCGCCACATCTTCCCGCCCTCCTTAGTCTCCGACTCCAGCATGTCTAACCACCGCTCACAGCGTTGCGACACGCGCGAACCAATCCAGTCCATAGTCCTTCCGGCCCGCTGCTCCTCATCTTCGTGTACGCCATTCTCTATGTCTACAACATCGGAGAATCGAAGGGCAAACGAGGGATGAGGCACTGACGTCAGTGAGGTCGTCCGCGTCGTGACTGAAGAGGGCTCAGCACATTTCCGCATTCATAATGGGGGAATAGGAACACACTTTGTGGTAGCGGGGAGAAACATTGCAAGACGTCTGGCAAAGGAGGCAATCCAGCTCCGTCAAGGACTTGGCGGACATCTGGTGAGGCCAATATGCAGACATGGGGGCTGAGGGAGCTGGGAAGTGTCGGCTGAGGCATTGTCTAGCCTCAAGCCGGGAGGCGATGCGCGGAGCAAGAACTGATTTTTGGGATAAAAGGGCGGAGGATAGACAGCGGAATGTGAGACTGTGAAGTGTGGAAGCCTCCCAGGACAGGAAAGCCAGGGAGCGACAACCCGGACACCCGCACGAGAGTAAGACGACGCGGGTAATACGCGTCACGAACCCGCGCTTACACGCCGAGATCGTGGTAGGCGGACAAGGCACAAGCCAGCTGGGTATACCAATTCAAGTTTCGATCTCGAATACTCGCAATCTATCGTTGCGGTGCATCTCCCAGGCTGGTTTCCTATTCATGCCACAATATCCAACTACAGATTAACAGAGAAGTGAGTCTCTTACGCGTATACAACACTGCCAGATACATAACCAGAACCATACTTCAACGTCATTAGGGGAACGCAGCCGTAAGGGTCGTTGTACAAGAGCAGTATACGTGCATAATACAGCGCAGATGTTGTGCAGTACAACACATGGGCGATCCGGGATACAGTATACATAAAGTCCATCAACTCACACAGGAAATGTCTTCGAGGTTCAGAAGAAACCTCCTCCGCCCCAACCGCCGTCGAATCCTCCCCCATCAAATCCTCCTCCACCGAAACCTCCTCCGTCAAAATCGTTAGCAATTATATATCCCAGAAGGAGACCTCCTGCAGCACCAGCCAGAAGCGGAAGACCGATCCCGCCTCCGCCAAATCCACCGTGACGGCGTCCTCCCACGCCGTAAGGATCTCCTGCCGGGGCACCATAGACGGGCTGACCATACATTCCAGCGCCATATGGAGCGCTGCCGTACTGAGGGTACCAACCGCGATCCCTCAAAGCAGCTATCTCCTCCTGTTGCCTTCGCGAGCGCATCTCTGCGACATGGTGCTGCCACTACGCACGCATCGTCAACGTCGTCCTAAATATCAATGATCGCGAACGACCCAGACTATAGTGCCACGTACCTGCTCCTCTTCACGGCGTCGCGCATCCCGCTCCTCCTTCGTGCCAATCGCCTTATCCTTCAGTTTACCAAAGAAGCCTCTGCGCTGCTGTGACGGCTTAGGGGTCTCTGGTTGAGACTGGGATGTCCTCATCGCGTTTTCCCCCTCCGGGACGGCCGATCCTGTTGTGGTTGTGGGGCCAGAGAACGAATGACGTCTGGGCGTGTACGGCGGAGGCTGGTCGCTCGTGCGAAGTTCCCTGGCGAGACATTCGCGAATGTCGGGATGCTCCCGGAGAAATTGCTCATCCTCATAGGGGTGCACCCAGATCGACCGAGGCGGCTCGGCACTCGTATCAACCTATGAGCGAATGTGTCAATGGTTCTGGAAGTAGGGCTCGCATTAAAGAGCTCATCCACGTACCCAAAATGGGTGTCTGGTCTTGGGATCGACCTCACGAACCCAGCCGTCTGGGAGGAGGGTGTGGTAGTCAGAGCTCATGGGGATCGTGGAAGAGAGGCAAGGGACTATGGTAGCTTGGATAAGTGCTACGGGTCTTTTCAATTGGCCGCAGCGGCGTGCCTCGGTGAGCAAAGACTTACAACACTGCTGCGGAGTCCCACAGCCACAAATGTCAGAGTAATGCCCGACCCGCTGACGTCATGCGCCGCTTCACGACCACTTCTAAATCGAGATCTGAGGACATATCCAAACGGATTAAGTTGCGGGTCTCGGGACGTACAACGAGTTCACTAAAATCGGGCTTAATTCAATGGGGTAAATAGGCAATGCGGCAGGGTACTAGGATAGTATGGGAGTTACGGAAGTGGATGCATACGGGGTCAGCGTCAGTCCGAGCACAGAGATATGTATGGACGAAACACGACGAGATGTCATGATAGGGATGCACTAATGTACAATGACGTGGGAGCGCGAGAATGTGGGGGACAGGACGTACAACGGGGATGACGGAGCACGCAGCGTCGTTACGATGATCAGCCTCGGACGCTATGAGGTAGTGATGTGCGAAGAGCACGAGAACTGCGATGTGCCTCAACATTTTGGGACATCGCCGGTGAAGGAATGATACAACGCACTGAACATTAATAGATCTTCGCCCTCTGGCCCCTTCGCGCGTGCGTTGCAGCGTCGGTCGCCCCACGTCCCTGCTTCTTGCGCCCACCGTCGTCACGGCCCTGACCATGGTTCTTCCCTCGCCTTCCATTTGAGTTCTTCTGCCCGCGAGTCTTCATTTGCGGCAAAGTCACCTGTGGCTGAGAGGGCGGCGTCGCATCGGAGGCATGAAGGTCAGGGAGCTCGTCAGGTGCGAAGCCCCACGCCAAGTACTCCTCTCGAGGGTCCTCGCGGATGACCCATTCCTCCGACATTGGGTCTGCAGCGCATGCTTGCCACTGCTCTTGCTTGAATTGTGCTGAGCAGTTGTCGCCAGTCCTGTGCGCAGGCAGGTGGTAGACGGTATTGAACCCGTCCTCATGCGGAAAGAAAGAACCACCATCGTACCATAGGCCAGGGACGCCATCCCATCCATCCTCCTCCCCAACTTTGTCCGCCTCCTCTTCATCCTCCTCCTGGCCGATCTCCTGAGTCTCGCCAGTGTACCAGCTGTCCAGCCAGTCTTGGTACTTCTTGTTGTACCTGTCGATGAATGAATCCATCGTTTCGGGCTTCTCTCCACGCTCTTCCGCGGCCATGTTTTCAAGCCAAAACAAGATGAAGTCGTCGGCCCGGTCCGCAGGCCAAGATTGGTCCCATGCTGTCGTCCCCGCTGGCAGCGGAATCGGGCCCCAGTCGCACGGTGGGTCGTAGTTCCAATCATTTCGGATTCGTTCCTGGACCTTGTCGAGGTGTTTGGTGTTCGTCCTCTCGTGACGCAGGGCGGCCGTAAGGCTCATCGCTTGCCCCTTCTTGTAGCCGGGGGGAAGGCATAGCTGGCAGAAGTACTGCCGAGCTCGGCCCTTGACCGGAGTAAAGTCTACGTGTGTACAGAGCTCAACAATGGGGCAGTCAGGACAACATGACATGGCGCTCACCCTCAGGGCTCGTGAATGGGGGCGGCGTAGTCATTGTTTGAGCAAACAGCTAAAGGCAGTGTTGGATCTGCAAGGCCGTCTCCAGCAGAGATAGGAGAAAGGACTCTGAGGGGTGAAGGGGAGACGCAAGGAGGCTGAGCTCATACTTATAGGGTCGCTTGTCTGGCCAAAGCCTGAGGCCCAAGGCCTCAGCGGCCAGCGGCCACTCGCCCAAATTGCGGACATCAGGAGATCTCGCCGAAGATCTCTCTTGATCAGGCAGCTCCCATTGGCTTCGAGGGTGGCTCATCTAGACGCCCAATGAACTCCATTGTGCCACGCACACCGTGGAAACTCCTAGTCCATCGCTCTGGTCCATTACCGCAGGAGAGGCCAGCCTGATCCGAGCTACAAAGTTCAGGGAATCGTCCAGAACGCAGCTAACGACGGGCTACTCCGGAGCATGCCAACAAGATTACAGTTATAGTCCAAAGCCCATACAAAAACCCTACGACACGAGTACGGTGCCAATCAGCGCATGAGAACAGGCGCGACGTCGCGAAACGGTGAACTTGTCGACTACTATGAGGGTCCGGGCAACGGATCGACCCATGTTCCGTTCGGGTATAAAGTGGCCGCCATGGTGAAGTCACCGGCAGTCCCGTCGCTGGTGAACTATTTCACAGAAGAAGACATTAGCGTTCTCGAACGGAAGTGTCCGACGTCGAAGGAGAACAGTAGGAACTGGGGGATCGGAGGAAGAAACACTCACAGCAAGCCTGAAGAAGTGTATGATCCCTGGTTGCAACGCAGCCAGGGAGTAGTTCAATGCAGTGCCAACGAACCGCTCGACATCGTCGACCAGAAGGGCGAAGCCGTCCCAGCTCTCGTTGGCGGGGAGCGGACTCCAGAAGATGGTTTGGTTCTGGAGCGGCATGGAAGCGTTGTAACTTGTTGCGTTCGTCAAGAACTGAGGCAGGTCTGAGCCAAGAGGAGCATCGCGCCGAAGCTGCAGGGTCAATCAGGCATAGAATCAGCAATTCGCAGATACCGCAGCAAGAATAGAACTTCGGAACTCACGTCGTCGGCGGTCTGAAGAATCGAGTCGAAGCCGAACGCAGCAACTCCGTTGAGGAACATTCCCAGCAAGAAACCTTGATAAATGGCGGATAGTCGGGTAGGGAACCCGGTCCCGGGCATGAGAACGATAGCAATAATGTAGTGATGTATCCGGAGCTCGAGCCCGGGGAGCTGGGAGATAACGAGGACGACTAGGCCACCCACAACGTACCACCCCAGATAGTACGGCAACCATCCGGTCTTCCTGATAACTCTCACCTGATTGATCACAATAACCAGCAGGATGATGATGATGATGATGAGGGCCGTCAGGCCACCGGGGCGTGCAGAAATGTCTGAGGCGGTGAGACGGTCGATGGGAATCTTGTCCATGGTGATGTTCGTTAGGACCCCGACCCAGTAGGGTCCGAGGTACCACACGGCCGCTTCGATTGGGGCCTTCCTGAATGCCGGTAGGGTGAACTGGAAGGCTACCCGCCAGAAGGCATATGCGACGAAGAGCGTCGGAAGGAATTGCTGGAAAGCTTGATCAAGAGGAGGGGGGCTAGCCATGGGCTGTGAGAACAGGGCGACATGCCAGAAGCCGATGCACACCAAACACCAGTACGCCACGATAGCTTTGGGGCGGAGGACAAGAAAGATGAGAGCGGTGATGAAAACGTTGAATAGGAGAGCTTCGTTGCGGAGATCCGAACAACTCCGCAAGGAGGTAGTGGGGAGGAATCGGAACGAGAGTGGGAACACAGATGGGAAGCCAATGGACGACAGACCATTCGCGGAGAAGGGAAGGTAGTTCGTGAAGTTCCCAACGAGCTCCAAGGTCGCGCAACCACCTCTACTGTCGCTGATGCGTCCTCTGTCGTGATACATGTAGTTGTGAGGACAGATACAGGGGGGGAACAAGAGCTGAACGAACTCACGCTTGTACTGCTGCCGCACAGATAAACGTATCTCCTCGATACGTATGGTTCGAGTCTCCGCCTCCCACGATGAGAGGGACGAAGTCGACCTGTTCGTCACCCACCGTGCGAGGGTTCTGCAGTACAACAGAACTACATTGCGCAGGACATCGGAAATCGAAGGTCGAGTTGCTGAATGGCATGCATTCGGAGCCATCCAACCCACATCCGTCCAGCGCCGCCCAATACGTTGCAGTGCACCCAATGAAAGAATCCGCTGGTGTTAGGAACGATTCGGCACGCGAGAAGAACGCGAAGCCAATGATATAGCCCGCCGTAAGGATAACGAAGAGCCACGGGTTGGTGAGCGGACGAGTGGCGCGGATGACAGCGGGCTCCAACGCGATGGCGTACTGTTTGCGGCCAGTGTAGATATTGAAGTTGAGCCAGGGCGCAGGCTCTACAAGTTGATTGTCCGTGAAGGTTCTGTCAAGCGGAGCCAATGTCACGAACCTGGTAAATCGGCTTTAGGACGCGGACCTCGGATGTAGCGGCAAATACGTTGCAGCCGAGGATGTTCTGCTTCAAACCCTCTCCAACGGCTCCGCCATGACTGTGTCCTTGGAAGCGACTGTGCAGAAACCTGCTGGGTTTCCAACTCGAAACTGCTCGCTGGTGTGAATTTAGACCTTCCGGTAGGGTCGTCAAGGGCATCCTCGATTGTTGTTGCAGACTGTGCCACGTGAGTTAAGCGAGAGGAGGTTGCGCTGGATGTGGATGGCTCCGCCATCTCATGTGATTATTTGCGTTGGCAGGGAAGGAATGTGAGAGCAGGGGACGAGCACTAGTATCCAAGAGGCGGTGAAGACGGGCATAAAGAGAGAGAGACCATGAGGGACGAGAGTGAGAAGCGTACTGCGCAGCCGCCGCCTCCCCGCACCTGCAGTGCCTTCGCACGGCGGCCAGGACAAGCCAAACGGCGCCTTGTGTCGCTGACCTCGTCTCCTACGTCATGCATTTCTTTCCGCGTCCTTATCCTAGATGCCAGTGTGGCTGACAAGTTATTCATCCGCCGTGGTATATAGCCCATTCAGCCTATCGAATTCTACTACATAACTACCTCTCAAGGCTCTGTCCGAGGCTGCAAAGTTAGACGTCTAATTTTGGTGACCCCATCTGTTGCTCGTTCCGACTCTCAGGCTCCCGTGTTGGTCCACATGGATTTGCTTGCGAGAGCAATTGAACCAGCAGACAGGAAGTAGGCTGACAGTATGTAATCACGAGCAAAGGCCATTTCCTTGTACCGGTTGTCGTGTTATCGTCAATGATGTCGCCATGCACCATTAAGCATAGCTGGGTCTCTGAAGCTTGGCAGGCCTCGGAGAAGATCCATGTGATAATAGGCAAAGTGGCAGCTTTTGCACGACTCTTAAATACGGGGGTTGTCCGCTCGTTACAGCGTCATACTAGCCTCGCCTTTGTGTCTCTTACCGTTACATCCGACTTTACTATCATGGCAGCACCCGCCGAAATGTCCACCCGCGACATCAGCGGAAAGTACATCATGGTTCGTCCATCTCACAGACGATCATGTCTAGGACTAATGACATTCGTCTAGAACAAGAGCCTCTCCGATGACAACGACGAGATCCTTCGCCTCCAGGGCGTTGGCTGGATGACCCGCAAAGCCATCTCAATTGCCACGCTGTACCTCGACGTCAGTCACTTCACCGAGGACGGTGTCGAGCAGATCGTGATCGACCAGACCATTACTGGCGGTATCAAAGGTACGAAGGAGCACCGGAGATTCGACTGGGTCGAGCGACCGCACGAGGACCACATCTTCGGCCCTGTACTCGGCAAAAGCAACCGCTTCACCCTCGACGAAATCGAGCAGGACTGGCTTAAGCAAGACTGGTTGGAGGAATCCTTCCTCGATGGCAAGATCATCTATACGCGCGCAATGAGCGACACCGCGAAGAGCGGCAGGACCTGGACCGCTCAACAGGTCCGTCTACTGGCTTCTTTCGCAGACTAGGGTCATCCTAACAAGCATCTTAGGCTTGGGGCTTCGAGCAAGTCAATGACGAGAAGCGCTACACCCGACATGTCTATTTCACCGGACCGGATGGAGAGGTCATCCAGAACCGATTGGTGTACGATTACCGTAGGGCTCCATTCATCACTCCTGACTTCGCGCCGAGATCTGACCCATCGCCACAGAGGGCCCCTTGTAAATCATGACCAAGACAGCGTATTCGAGACCCGCGTTGGCTCTAGCTACAACCAAAGATGTAAGATACGACGTACATACCTCTTGTAAGATTGGAGTCGATGAACGATGGACCTACTTTGTACACTCTCAAATGTCAATCTGCCTTCTGGGCAAAGATGGACATGATCTTCCAAACCGCATCCTTGCCGCGCTCCCAAGCCTGCGGACCCCTGCTCTCCTCCCCTCCGAATTCGACCATGACACCGTCTTTTGTCCACTCGCACCAGATGCCTATTGAGCCTGACGAAGGCCCTACCCCGCCGCCCTTCCGATTTGGCTCCCCAAACGCTGATACAAAGTCCTTGCCCGTCGTCTGCGGAGTAACGGCGAAGGATTCGGGGCGATTCTTCCCTTCAACTGTGGCCAGGTTAAGAGTGGTCGGAAGGAGAGGGTAGGATGTATATAGTGATTTAGTTGTGCGAGACGCGTTTATCCCGGCTTTGGGAGGAGGAGCGTTGTAGATGTCGACTCCGTCGAGAACCAATGCCTTGGCCTGCAGCTCTTCTAACTTCAACCCTGTCTTAGGCACGTAGCCGTTAATGGGCTTGAAGAGCAGGCTGACTCCGAGGGCGTAGTAGTTGAAATAGACGGCATCGGAGTAAGACTTGACCTCTGGAGTGGTGGCTTCAGGTATGGAGGCTTTTTCCGCGAGTGCAGAGACATGTGCGACGAGGTCCGAAGAGCTTGGATGGAGACCAATGAGTTTTTGGATATCGCTAGCCATCGTCAAGGGACCTCGTCGTGAGCGAAGGTGGGCGTTGGGGGGCAAGTGTTTCGACAAACACGTGTTTATCGGCGCTATGACATCACCGCGCGAGCCCCACGCGTTATGTATTACTGCAGCCTTTCTGCAAGTTGTACCTGGGTCGGTTTGTTCCTCCCCTCACCGTTTCCGTTTTCCCTCAGCTTCGTTGTTAGTATGGAACGGACGAAGAAAGAGAATGCGTCAGAAGAGCGCGAGAAGTTGCGAAAGCAGGTCGCAGAGAACACCCGCAGCATCTTCAGTTACCTCTGGCCCATCCACCCCATCCAGCTTTTCATCGACCTCCTCTGGGCGGTCGCCCGACTTTTCTCGCCTCTTGCGCCGCATCTTGTACCACTAGCCGTCTTCTCTGTGACACTCCCTCTCATTATACTGCTCTCAATCGGGTCCGGATACTTTGTTTGGAAGAGTATCGCGGTTAGCTGGGAGACCGAGCTTTTCCTCCAATATGGGTACGTACAACTTGAATTGTGTAGATATGTGCAGTCTCAGATAGTCGTTTCTGAAAGGGACGGTGGGATTCCGCACGCGGAACTCGCGCTATGGAATGTGGCACCAAATCAGGCCTACGATATCTCTCTCCACCTCGTCGTTCCCGCTAACGAGGCAAATATCGCCCTTGGTAACTTTATGGCCACCCTTACGCTATCTAGTCCATCAAATACCACAATAGCAGACGTGCGCAAACCTGTGCGTGTTCCTGTTATTCCCAGAGTCTGCCAGAGATCTCAAGTCTGGCGTTCTTCAAGGCAATCGTTCTACCACAGTATCTCGCGCCGTGGTCGTACTTCTACAACAGACCCGGCACTGTTGACCTCGATATCCCCATGCTGAAAGACTTCGTGGTGGGCACCAGCCGCGCGATGGCAAAAATCGAACTTGGCCGTCGAGACCACTGGAAAACACTTGGCGAGGGGCACGGACGCGAACTTGCAGTGTTGTCAGGCTCCATCCGCGGAGTCGTCATCTATCATGGCATCCGGTAAGCAATCCTGTGTAATACGACTGAAACAGGCACTGACACGCGTTCCGAGCAGGGGTCTCATTTCGCATTTCCCTCTCCTCTCCGCCTTGGCAGCGTCTGGGATATTCTTCTTCGTCTTGTTCATTGGGCTCGTTGCTTGCCTCATGCCAGCAGTCGAATGGCACTTCCCTTCCGAGCCTGATGAATCGCGACAATTGGAGCCCGAAGACAAGCCTCGCAGACGTCGACGGTCCCGTCACCCAGAATACGTCGAACGGGGCGAGAGCAAGAGTCGCCCGAAGACCCCTACGACAGGGAGGAGGACAGAAGGCAGCTCTTCTCGCTCGAGGCAATTGGTCGGTTGACTCGCGCCTCCTGTCCTGTAACTTCACCTGACCACGCTTTCTACTAGAGGGATACTGACATCAAGACGGAAGGCGATGATGATTGGGACACTACGACTTATCAGACTCCTGCTGGAGCTGTGGGCACGACCGCGACCGCCAACAAGGACGGGTCGCCTACTGTCCGTCGACGTTCGTCGCGGCCTTCGGCATCCGACGACATAGAAACATAGATCACGGTAATGATGAGTCGGTTGTACGCTGGACCATAATGTGTGATGATTCAGGACACTTCACGCCGCCCCGTTGTGCGCGTTGTACAGCATGTATACCCTCATTCGAAATCTTAATCTTGTGGACGTTGGTGGACATTAGTTCTACAGTGTTCTTGATTGTATGCACGGTTCATCATGCAGGGTATTGTGGGTCGAAAACAACTAATCAATACAACCGTAAGTGTCTACGCGTAGCCCAAATTCCGAGTAAAATGTTGTGAAGTGGACAATGTCTGTCTCCTGCAGCAGGGTCAACTTAAGCCGCTGGCTCGGACTTCACCTTCTCTCCGCCACTCGCTTCTTTGTGCAATGATTGCTTTGCCGTCTCCGTCGCCTCTGGTTTCGTGGATTCTTCTGCCGCATCCGCATCCCGCTCAGGTTCAACTGCCTTGACCGCAGGCTCCTCCGCCTTCGACAGGTCAGGCTTCTCGGCTTCTACTGTAAGTGGCTCTGTCTTCTGTGGCGCTGAGATGGGTTCCGCAGCCGCAGCCTCCTCCTTCTTGTCTTCCTTAGCGGGAGGGGAAGGAGCGGTTTCCTTCTTTGTCGAACTAGTGTCACCACTAAGCCCCTTGACGAGGTCCTCTGCGTCCGAGCCGGTCAGCCCTAGCTCCTTCACCAGTGCCTCTAGGTCGTCCTCTGTGACGTTGACACCATGCAAACCGGCATCTCCGAGGGCCTCTCCTGCATCGACCTCGCCCTCGCGGCGAGATGGCCTTGTCTTGCTGGGAGAAGGGGCGGGGGAGATGTGCTCGGGGTTCATCTGAGCAGGGGCATACGCGCCTGGGATACCGACAGGAACGGCGCGGAGGAGGGGCTTGTCCTCTTCAAAGGGATCCCATTCTTCCTTGAGTCGAAGAAACTGGTCTAGCTCGCCGAACTCCACGGCTTCCTCGCTGAGTGATAACGAGCAGCAGCATCAGACACGAGGTGTCGCGGTAGACACGGCAGGAGCTACCCACAACTCCTGGAAAGTCTATGGACCCATGAGGTCAATGAGCATGCTTCCGTGCAGGTGCTGCAGCAAAGAAGCCTTGTATAGGTGTGACGGACGTACCCCTGGAAATTCACCGCCGATGAGGATCCCAGGAAGCTGCTGCTTGTCTACACCCATGGGTTAGATGGAGGTGTCGGACGAAGGCAAACAGACTGAGACTAGCCTAATGGAGCCTTCCTTCGCCAGAGCTTCTTTGCGTCCTCATCCGATGCAAGATCATAGGATGTGAACTGAGCCTTCTTGACCTGCAAGACGCGAAGGACGTATTCTATACCACATCCACGGCAAGATTGAGCAGTTATGACAATGGCGATCAACGCAAAACAGACACACCTTGACGCTGTCTGAGCGCGGGTTGAGAGGCGATGGTAGTGAGGAAGACTTGAATCGGTGGAGGAGGCATGGTAGTGTTGGGAAAAGATGTAGGAAATGACGATTGAGACTGTGGGCAGTGGAAAGACGTCGGGGCGGGACGCTCGCGGCGGATCAAGGCAACGGCCGACGGGTCTGAGACATCATGCTTATTGGGCGCCTGTCTGGGGTATTACCCCACATGACGATGGACGCGGCGTCCGGAACTTGAACTTGTCCACGCACTGCTGCTGACCCGCTCTACTACAACGACTCGGACGTGCCCTGCACCGGAAGGCCGGCGGAATAACATATATACCCACTGTGCGAACTTCTTCACGCTCTCCCACTCCATCCGGCTCGGCATTGAAGTGTATCCTCTGCTCTCAACTTCCTTTTGACATTCTACCATGCCTCTCGCCAAGTTCCCTCGGCCAGCGCAGCTTCGTGTGCGGTCTCTCGCGACCAGTTCTACCGCCAAGCCTGCCCTCAGCGGACTCAGCGTAACCGGAAAATCGAGGGCTGAGAAGATCTCCCAGGAGTGGAAGGGTACCAGCGCGACAGGAGGTAACAGCAAGAACTTCATCGGCGGAGAGTTTGTAGAGAGCAAGGCTGACCAATGGATCGACGTCGTTGACCCGGTACGTCGTAGTTCTTGAGATTTAATAACGCGTGTATGCTGAACGCGGACTGCGTTAGGCCTCTCAAACTCTTCTAACCCGAGTTCCGGAAACTACGTCGTCCGAATTCGAGCAGGCGGTGGATGCTGCTCAACAAGCGTATAAAACATGGAGCCGCTCGAGTGTCCTCACCCGGCAACGCTTTGTCATGGAGTGCGTATCGAGCCTGCTCGCGCTGCTTCCGAGGCGTGTATCTTAATGGTCCCACAGCCTCCAGCACCAGTTGAGGCAACACTCGGACGCGATTGCGAATAGCATCGTGCTGGAGCAAGGCAAAACATATCCTGGTACGTAACAGTCCCCGTAGAGCGCCGGCTAAACTACGGTGTTCACTCCGGACGCAGATGCACAGGGAGACCTCCTTCGGGGGTTGCAAGTAGTGGAGACTGCAACCAATATTCCTACTGCGCTTTTGGGGGATACCATTGAAGGTTAGTGGCCACACTGTGTATCACAAGCTGCAACCAAGTAACATTGCCTTAGTTTCCAGGGACATGGATACCTCAACGCGCCGACTTCCGTTGGGTGTATGCGCTAGGTTCGTCAATCCTGCTTTTTCATGCAGCATATACCCTGACCTGTTCATTTCGCTACAGCATCGCACCTTTCAACTTCCCCGCGTGAGTCTGGGCCGACTTCAAATCGTCATCAGCTCACATCTCCTCAGAATGATTCCTCTGTGGACAATTCCCGTGGCTCTTGCCACTGGCAATACGCTCGTCCTCAAGCCTTCAGAACGAGACCCTGGCGCTGCCATGATGATTGCCGAACTCTGCCAGAAGGCAGGCCTCCCAGCGGGCGTCCTCAACGTTGTGCATGGAACTGTGCCGACTGTCAACGCCATCTGCGACCACCCCAGTATCAAAGCCATCAGCTTCGTCGGTGGTGACCGTGCAGGCAAGCACATCTACGAGCGGTATGTGTATCCATGTCTCCTTTTCAATCGCTGTATTTAATATAATTGCACGAAGCGGCCGTGCCACTGGGAAACGTGTCCAAGCGAACATGGGAGCTAAGAACCATGCCGTTCTCATGCCTGACGGTTTGTCCACATCCCTGAGTGAGGTACCAAATGTCTAATATCGGCGATTAGCCAACAAGAACCATGCCTTGAACTCGATAATTGGTGCTGCATTTGGAGGTGAGCGATTAGAATTCTTGGAGAGAAGCGTGCGCTGAGGGTATTTCAGCTGCTGGGCAACGATGCATGGCCATCTCTGTTGCTGTATTGGTCGGTAACGCGCAATCCTGGCTGCCTGAAATCGTCGAGCGCGCAAAGAAGCTCAAGGTCAGCCAAGGCTTCGAACAGGGAGCCGATCTGTATGTTCATTGAACTGCCTGAAGCTGAGGCCAAAGCTGACGTTCAGCTCAGTGGACCTGTTATTTCTCAAGCCGCTAAGCAGCGCATCACTGGTTTGATTGCCTCCGCTGAGGAAGAGGGTGGTGCCATTGCCCTCGATGGTCGTGGTTATGAAGTGGCTGGGTACCCTGACGGCAACTGGGTCGGCCCCACCGTCATCGAGGCTACGACCACAATGCGCTGCTACCGGTAACCCACATCCCTCCGTCTATTTCCCGCTGGCGCTGATCTCATGACTCACAGTGAGGAAATATTTGGACCCGTGCTCGTTGTGATCAAGGCGGACACCCTGGACGACGCGCTGGCGATTATCAATGAGAACAAGTACGGCAACGGCACCGCGATCTTCACTAACTCCGGAGCGACTGCGCGCAAGTTTGAGCGCGAGGTTGAGGTCGGCCAGGTTGGGGTCAATGTACCTATCCCCGTCCCTCTCCCAATGTTCTCTTGGAGCGGCAACAAGGGTAGCTTCCTGGGCGATATTCCGTTCTACGGTCATGGGTGAGTATCTACTGATGACGCGTCAAGATGGCTGAGCAGATGCTGACTCTGCTCCAGCGGCATCGACTTCTACACTCAGAACAAGACGACGACGGCGTTGTGGAAGGCTGAGGACGCGATCGGGAACAAGGCATCTGTGGATATGCCCACCCACCATTGAACATGTCTCGGATATACACAACGCATTGTACCATAGCCATACAGTCTGCCTTCTATAACCTTGCGTCGCTGCCAGGTTGGTTCTATGCGGCGGTCACCTACTCTACCCCTTGCGTGCTCGCCCCGAGTACTTCGTCGAGAAATGCGTTCGACAGCCTTACACACTGATCGTAGACCTTGTCAAACCCGCTCTGCGGACGCCGTCAGTCACAGCATCTCAACACCAGGTCACTGAGTGAGGTACTGACTGCACCACCATAGTATGGGTCGGGGATGGGCTTGTTGTCAAGATACGAGCCCCAGAGGCGGATTTCTGCGGTGGCGTCGTGTGGCTTCACTCGCTCGAGATTCCGTAGGTTGGACTCATCGGATGCGAGGATGTGCGTGAACCGCTTGAAGTCGGATTGCTGGACCTGCCGTCCGGCATGCTTGATCGGGACGTTGTGCTGCACATCATCCGAGACAACGAGGTTAGAATAACATCTGGGTGCGTTGCAAGCGGGATGGGCGGTAGAAACCTTCTTGCAGACCGCGACTGTCCTACGATGTACGCATGGTGGTCAGTTGGATCTGGACCCGGAGAGAGGGACGAACCATCTTACCGATCGTCAGGATCCTCACCGATGTGGTAGCCAGAGGTTCCGGCTGAATCGACAGTGACGTCCAGGCCTCGCTCCTTGGCAACGTGCTTCAAGACCGCCTCACCCATTGGAGAACGGCAGATGTTCCCCAAGCATACGACAAGTACCGAGGCATTCTGTGACGACATGGCGGCAAATCGGAGAGAATCGCTGAGCGCTGCGCAGAAGCGGCGGCAGTGAACCCGTTACCAAACGTAGCAGGTGTAGTGTTCGTAGGAGATCTTCAATCGATTTTCTTTCACGATGGCCTTCGGTAGACATACGGGCATAAAGTTACGCCAAAGAAGTGGAAGTAGACTACATAAGCGCAAAGTTTGCCTGTTGAGGCATATAATATGCGCATGTGTTGTTCGTGGGCGATAGTCTGCATTTAACCCTAACTTGAACCTACCTACCACGGAGAGTCAGATGTTCAGAAGTTGATAAACACGTGGGGAGGGAGCAATCATCACATGAAATTGGTCTATAGGACTACGTAGGTAGAATGGGCGAAAGCACGGAGGTCTGTAAGTAGTCATGAGGTCGGACATCAAGCAGAGACATTTTATCAAGGAGTCGCTGTAGGTCGAGGGTACCAGGTGAAGCAAAAAAGGTATACACACCGCGATGAAAGAGGAATGGAGTGCCGCAAGGTGTAGAAAGACAAGAATCATCCCAACTGAGGCTAGTGGGGAGATCGGGTATGTGTTTACCACTTGATCCACTCGCCGTACATGTTCGGAACCTCTCCGCGAACATACGCCTCGAAAGTTCGCTTCAGGACCGTCGACCAGTCAAGATCCCGCTTGTCATCTGCCACGAGCTCCTCGGGGAACTCTGTCCGGTCTGTTGTGGGTGCTTCCTTCGCTTCCGCCTGGGACCGCGCTGCCCGTTCGCCGTTGATAAAGCGAGATCCTAGATCTGGCCAGTTCCGTGAAGCGTCGAATGGTTGCCACCTGCATAGGCGAGAACATAAGACCCTCTCTCAGGCGTTTTTACTCAAAAACACTTACCAGAAGTTGTGGAAGTGATACGAATAAGCTCCCCTGAAGAAACCGTTGAAACCAAGCGCATGTGGCGCCGCGCTCTTGTCCTTCGGGGTGAAGAAGAAATCTCCAAACCTTCAAAGTGATCAGTACAAACTTCGACAAGACACGAAATACAAGTAAACCTCACTCAGTGAAGTACGGCTGTGGTGGGCGCTCCCGCTGGTAGTCTTCTGTGTTCAACCACGCAGAGTCAAATAGCGCGTCGGGCAACCGCAACAGCAACGGCTCGAGGGCGGCGTCCTTTGTGTACCGAGACACCGTCATCGGGTGGAAGTCAAGCCCATTCTTGAGCGCGGTGCGGAACAAGAACGTGCCAAGCGCTGAACCCTTGTTCAGCTTCAAGACCGCCGTGTTATACCTCTCCAGACGCGACCACCGGTACGCGAACGCGCCCTTCCACCCCCACAGCTCCTCCCAATCGCGCAGTAGGATCGTATCCGCGTCGAGGTAGATGCCGCCAAAGCGGTGGCACAGCACGAAACGTGCCATGTCCGACAGGATGACGGAGAGGCGGTCGTACGAGGAGGGGGACTTCGAGCCAACGCGGTTGGCCTTGTCGTCGTCCTCCGTCTTCGTGCCCGCCCCCTTTGCGCCATCGCCGCTCGCGGAGGAAGACTCGGCCTTCTGCTGAGGCACCTTCTCCACGACACCCCCGGAGTTGAACAACGAATCGCGCATGTCACGCCACTCGTCCTTGAGCTCCGGTATGCCGTCCAGCTGCTCCGTTGTGTTCCACAGCTTGAACTGAATGACATCCTTGAAGCGTGGGTGCAGGAATGGCGACGCCCAGGGGTTCGACTTCAGTTGTTCAAACATGTCGCGCATCGCAGTCGGGTTGGGTACTGAAGCCGCAGGACCTGGGTTTATCCACAGCCAAAACTTCGGTCGACAGATCGTAGGGTCGTGGTGGTCGGGGTCAAGGTTCAGGCCAAGGTTCTGGGTGTAGAGGAACGACAGCAAAGCAAGATACGGCTTGTCGGTGAACGGGCCCGTCCAGAACATATGGAACAGGTGAGGACTATCATCACACGCCCCTGGCCGGTCCTGGTGCGCGGTGTACTGGGGTGGCTGGGGGAAGTACACGTGCGGCTCCCAGTCGGCGTTGCGCTTCTTGACAAAGCCCGCGTTCGGGTCCGCAACACCCTTGCTCTTGAGTGCGAGTGCGGGATTCACCTGCGGAGCGGTCTGCGTGCTATTCTGGAGCTCCCCGTCCTCGACGTAGATGTACTTCCAGTCGTCCATCTTCCCTCTCCGCACCCGGGCGCTGTTGTCCAGCCCTCCACCAAGCCGCAGCACCTCGAGACAGTCGCGGACGTACTGTACCCCATGGATAAGTCATAGCGTGGAACGAAGAAAGATGGAGCACCGTTTACCTTGTTCTGAGAGAAGTCGCAGTGCTCCATTACCACATCCATATCTGCCACGCTACCTGGTAATGGACGTGGAGGATAGGCGACATTGAATGGCTTGGCCTGGACGTCGATATACACACGCTTCGCACCAATACCGACCGTATTGGTCACACCTGGTGGTCGGAAGCGCGAAGGGATGGTCGAAGACTTTCTCGGGGGCAGCGCGGGGTTGATTGGCGGCGCGGTGAACCCAACGTTCTCTGGGACTGCTCCGTCTCGATCAGGTGTGCGACAATAAGGGAGAGCCCAGAACGTGACGCACTTTTCTGCCCACTAGGGTAGTGTCCAGCAGCTACCTCCCACTCCCATATTCGCTGGAGATCCTCCCGTCTGTATACTAACGTTGGCGGCTCCGCGTATGTCGTCCACGTCCTGTCCTCTGACGAGAAACGATCCCGCAAAGAGACCATAAGGATGACGGTGAAAACCACGGCGAATAAGCCCGCCGCCAGTATCATCCTGCCTCGTCTCCGGCCAAAGCGTGTGATGGTGATTTGGTGTAGTTTCGGGGCGTTCGGGAGCATGAGACGGAGACGGCGGGTGCGGACACCAGGGATGGGGAGTGAAATGGGCATTAGCCACGACGAGGACTGGTGGTGACGCTGCCACTTTTCGCGGACAGCAGAGGAGTGCAGGGGGAGTCCATTGGCGGTTCGCGCTTTTTCGGCATAACCATTCCCGCGCTGTTGGGGGAAGTATATTGAGGTGGCCATCCTGGAAGGACCGGTAGCCCAGCAAGGAGAAGATGCTGGACACTAGGAGAGCTATAGGCTAGGGCGCCGTGAGTTGGAGACAAGAAGAGGACGGGGAGGGGAGACCGAAGACCGCGCGAGCAGGCTGGGGATCCGGATTTGGTCCTTTGGACGTGGACGAACAGCCCAAGTCCAACAAACCGCGCCCATGCCTCCACGTGCTCCGACGCTTGCACAGCGCCCAGCCCCTTCTTCCTCCTACCACCCGCCGCGCACTTCTTCAACGTATTTGGGAATCCGCGTATACCACGAACCATACATTGGTCATTTTGCCACAACTTCGCTCCTACACTAACAGTACAGTGGTCCTACATCTATTCGTCTGCTATGTTCCCCATCTTTAGTTAGCCCCCAGAGGCTGCTGGACCAAATCCGCAGGATCCGTCGGCACAGACAGAATGCGCAGCGTGTTCGTGTGCCCGAGACCACCTTTCCAGCCCTGCACAGCAATGACGGTGGTGCCAGTCTTGACGATGTTCAGTGCAAGCGCGTTCCGCAGGCCGAAGCGGATACGGTTGTCGACCTATGAGGCGTCATTTCAGCACAAGTCCAATGCAAATGCGGTGTATTTCTTACGTCCGTCTGCCACTGGTGGGCCTCAATGCCGCGAGGCTCGGGGTACCAGAAGGGGTAGCATCCCCTGTGCAGGTGAATCTGACGAGCCGTCTGCTGATTGCGAGTGACTGCGCGAAACGTACGTCAGCACCAATCCACAATCCACTGGTTTTTGGTTTTGGAACCTACCGGTGATGATTGGAACCGAAGGACGGTACTTCGAGATCAGACGTGCGGTGTTACCACTGGTCGAGAGCACAATGATAGCGCTCGCATTCTGCTCCGAAGCCGCAGCAACAGCGGCCAATGCGACCGTCTCAACAGTCTCCGTGGGGCGAGAAGTGATGTTCCGGAGCTCATCGTACAGCGCAGGATAGCAAATCGCACCCTCCGCGAGTAAGCAAGTTTCGGCCATCATAAGAACTATTCAGTCGCATGAGTTAAGCCTACATGAGCCATAAAGTTGAAACTCACCGGACTGGATAGGATATGACCCCTTCGCGGTCTCACCAGAAAGCATGACACAGTCCGCTCCGTCCATCACAGCATTTGCCACGTCGCTGACCTCTGCGCGGGTGGGACGCGGATTGTACTGGAAAAGAAGGGCATTGAACAGATTAGTACGCGAAGGAGAAACAGCATTACTAAACTTGCCGTCATTGACTCGAGCATCTGGGTAGCAACGATGACGGGCTTCCCGGCAGTGTTGCACTTCGCGATCATCATCTTCTGAGCGAGGAATACTTGGCTGGCGGGGATCTCGATACCGAGGTCACCACGAGCGACCATGACACCATCGGTCTCCTGGAGGATCTCGTCAAAGTTGGCGACACCTTGCTCATTCTCGATTTTGACGATGATCTTGATGTTCGCGCCATCGGGACCAA
Organism: Ganoderma sinense ZZ0214-1; assembly: GCA_002760635.1. NCBI lineage: Eukaryota > Fungi > Basidiomycota > Agaricomycetes > Polyporales > Polyporaceae > Ganoderma > Ganoderma sinense. The sequence continues at coordinate 1,923,178 of AYKW01000012.1, read as the reverse complement.
GCACACGACGAATTTCGCGCACATCTTCCGCCCGACGGATGAATGACGCGAAGATCATGTCGACGCCGTTCTTGACACCGAACTGGAGGTCCGCCTTATCCTTCTCGGAGAGCGCAGGCAGGTCAACCTCGGTCTTGGGCAAGTTGACACCCTTGCGGGAACTGATGTTGCCGTTGTTCAATGCGCGTACGCGAACATTCTCACCCTCAATAGCAATAACGAGGAGGGAGAGTATACCGTCGTCGACGTAGACGAGCTTGCCGGGTGCCGTGACCTTCGGTAGGTTTTTCTGGTACCTTAGAGTTAGTCATAGAAACTCGTGTCCGCAGACTAGCTCGCACTCACGTAGTCGACATACATAACCTTGTCGTCGCAAATGTCCTTGTACTGGTCATTAGTAGACAAGATGAACTCGTGGCCAGCTTTGATAGGGAACTGAATAGATTCCGAACATCACTTGTTGAAATCAAAGTTCGGCTGGGAATTCAAGGGACATACGTCGACCTTGTTCCTGGTCACACCGGTACGGATCTCGGGGCCTTTCTGCGCTATCGTTCAGCTTCTGTTCACCTCGCGATTGTGATAGGAGTACGTACCGTGTCCAAAGCGATGGCGACGGGGCGGCCCTCAGGATCGACTACAAGCTAATGAACATCCACGGTTCAGAGACACCGAGGAAAGGAAACGTACGCGACACCATCTTCCTGGTATTGTCGATCACGCTCTGATGATACTCGTACTCCCCATGAGAGAAGTTCATCCGAACTGGAGGCGGGTGCAGTTGGATGCGCGCATATACGATATTGAGTGCGCGGCGGTATGCGGGCCAAGAGAAATACACGCACCGATGTTCACACCAGCCCGGCGCAGCTCGGTGAGCTTCTCGACATTGTTTACGTTCGGCCCTGCATTTCCGGAGGTTCAAAAGCGGGCTCGTGAGCCCCACGATATGGGAAGCGCACCAATCGTTGCGATGATGGACGTCTATTGTACGCGTATATGTTCGACGTTAGCGGCTGTGGCTAGAGATCGACGATCGCGCGAACAGAGCATACCTTGCGGTGGTACTTGGTCTCCTCTGTCGGGACCTGGGCCTTGGTGGGGTCGAGCGAGGCGGCCCACTGGACGCGAGAGGTGATGAGGCCTGTCATGGTGAGAAGGAAGGCGGACGAGCTGGTGGTGTGGAGAGAGCGCGAAAAGATGTACGATTGGGTTTATGTACGGTGCGAGGGGCGGAGCTAAGGTGGATGATGATGGTTCGATGACACTGATCCAGTTTATCTAGCCTCTCTTCGCGCCCGCATAAGGAAGCCCTCGCGACAACTTCGCCCCGTCCTATTCGCTGCCGCAGACTCGAGCCCGACCGCTTGTTTCGCACCACATTGGCCAAGGCTTCGCCCAGGCCCTTGCGTCTTAGACTTGCGAACGTGCCTCGTCCCTTCCACCGTACGCCAGTCTGTCCTCGTCTGCCCTGGTCCACGATCTCCGCGCGAGCCACTTATAGCCTCCGTTTCTGGCCTGGACGATCCGAAATACCTCCTCGTATCGATCGCCGCGCCGCCTAGTACAGCAGCCTCCTCAACGTGGCAGCAGGGTAGAGTGGCACGATCGGTATGTCCCCCAAAGATCACATTCGTGCATACAGCATTCGATTGGCCAATGGCGGCCCGTGCTAGATGTCAGCGCATCGTGCAGGGCGATGGAGTTGCGAACATCGAATGTCGTAAGAGAATTTGAGGGCAGCCTGGGCATCGCGCCCCCACAGTGCCCCTCGGATGTTGCCTTGGCTCACACGGAGATTCGACACGCATGCAGCTTGAGGCGAGTTCTCCGAGACGGTCGAGTCGTGGGATGGAAACGAGGGTGAGCGATGGCACATCGCCCATGTGGAACCAGATAGTAATACAAGACGCGACCTCGACTCCTCTGCTATCCGAGTTTCAGAGGAAGGATCACGTGAACATCTGCTCGGTCCGTGTTCGACGCCGTGTTCATCCCCGAGTCCAAGTCCGAACCACGTTCCTCGCTGGTCCACAATCCACGGCAGGACAGACCAGTCCATAGTGTACCAAACATCCCAAGGCTCAGAACCACTTTCTAGACCGCCTGCCGTTCCCCGACCCCGGCTTCCCCATCGTGGCAAAAAGCGGCAGAGGCTGCGTCAACGAGACAAGTTGAGACTCTCATTAGATACCGCAGCCCGCACGCAACTCACCGGCAACGCCTTTGGGGCCGTGAGATACATCTTCTGGGTGTTAGGTGTGTATATTTGGTCGTCCGATACACTGTGAGCGGCTCTGTCGTCGGGTGTGAAAACCGACGTTATGGTAGCCGTAGCCAAGCGTAACTTCTTGGACGCGGTTAACAGACGGTGCAGCTGAGGTGCTCGAGGCTTGCCATCATCCTCATCGGTCTTGGAGGGGCCCTTCTCCTCCTGTTCATCGCCTCCCCGCCCACGGAGTCCGGTTATGACAATGATCAATGTGAAAGATATACCCTGCAAATGTACATGAGCCTTAGACTAAAGTGATTGCGAAGCCATAAAAACGTAATCTTACTATGATGGGCGTAAGGGCATCAATGCAAAACATTTCTGGGTTGACATTCGCACTGAAGGTGACGAGCAAGAAGAAGAGAGCTAGCGTATAGGGCATGGCAGACTGGATAATGGTGGCCACAACACCGCGCTGCGCGGCCACAGGGATCCCTCCTTCCTTCAGCGTATTTCGGTTGGAACGGTTGACGAGGAATATTATCAAGGCTATCGCATGGACGGAACGTTTATCGCGGAGTATCGCGAATCTTGGAATGGACGCACTTGTTGTCCACAGGTTGGAAATAGTAGCAAGCACGAGGAATGCGGCGAGCCACTGTGACGCCGCATCATGCTCAACATCCGGCCAGCTCTTGTCCCGTGGAAATATAACACATGCAGTGTATCCGCTCACTATGCACATTAGAAGGAATAGAGAACAAGTTGGGAAGGATGAGACTGACCTGCTGTCGCAATACACAGCACCACAGGGACTACGATTGTAATGAACTTGTAGCCCGACACGATGTAGGCTCGATATGTCTTACGTGCATTAGAATGGGCTTGAGCAAAGACAATTTCAAAAACACACCATAACCAAGTCTCCCAAGAGGGTTTGCGTTACGTATATAACCATCTTTGCCATGAAGGTAGGCTTCCCTGCGTTCACAAAGTACTGAAATGGGTTGCTTTTGTGGCCATCCTGATTGACGAATGCTTCAAACCCTCGCGCCACATCGACAAGGAGGTGCTGTGGCGATTGAACAAATTCTGCCTCGTAGTAGGAGTGATATGTGACACGTACCGCGCCGGCGAGAAGTAGCATAAGGGTCGATGCCCCGACTTGAAGGAGTACGCTTCTTGGTCTGTCACCCTTGCGCATGCGGACCCACAGGGTGACGCCGTACAAGACCAAGAATATTCCAAAAAAGAGTGACTCGAAGAAGAAAGAAAAAAACTAAGAGGGATGATCAGCAGAGGGGTATGCTGAGAGTGCTGAGAAACAGTACCTGGGCTACTATAATGTCGTTGTTGCCCTGGACCTTCATGACTGTAGCCAGCCACGGCCAGTGACCAAAGAAAAAGAAATAAAGAATGAATGAAAGCAACACCTGTGCCTGCACCGATGGAAGACGGATACTCGGTGGTCGTGGGTGTGGGGCTAGACTGCAAGGAAGAGACAGTGAAGGTCTAATAGATTCAGGCGTTGTATTGCTACCTCCCAAAATAATCCGACAGTTCTCGTCATTCGCAGCCAGCGGCATCGGTCTCTCGAAAGCGCATTGGCTATGTCTATGCCCACCGTCAAATCAGACAGCGAACGAAGGAGAAGATGATACCGCGGAGGACCGGCGCCAATGTTCTTGAACGTTCATCGACGACTGTCGGCGTTGGTGGCCATGGCTGGAAACCCGAAATTGCCAAAGCAAGGAGTATCCCATACCTACATCGCAAACCCCCTTCGGCATTTATTAAAGGACACCGAAGGGGAGTCCTGCCCATGGAGGGCACACCAACACGAGCAGTCCTTGGCGTCTTGGGCGGTAAGAGGAGGATAGCCATCCAATGTCCACTGTCAGGCAATTGCAACCGATATGATGCCCAGGTCGGGAACGCTGCATCCATGGTTCAGCTTTAACTGCGAAGTTTTCAGAAGCAGCTCGATCAGCGATCACCACGAACACATTCTCAAACTTGTTGCTCACCGCTTTACACACAGTGATACGCCACCGGGCTGTGAGCTGCTGTGAGCGCAAGGCTGCGGACTTCGTCAGCCCATCCTTCGAAAGTCTTGCATTCCCCGAGGTGTCGAATCGCCATAGGTCCTCGAGTACGGATAACTTCAGAAGTTGCCGGCCTCCGGGAATATTGCAGGATGTTCAATCAACCTGCTACGCCGACCCCCTGATTCTGTCGAGTGACGGGCATGGTAACCTGCTTTCCTCTGGACAAACATTTCGTGGTCATCTCCGCACGGACTCTACACATCCACCATGGCAGTAGGACGTGACTGTTGAGTAAAAGTTGGGAGGAATCCGAGGATGGCAGAGGCGAGGCTGGATCGGGGTGTGGATCTTGATACGGAGGTAGATGCACGTGTGGCATCGATGAGGATATAGCACCAGCCGCGTCCCTTGTGTTTACATCCTCCTCTCCGTCCATCGTCTCTCTCGACCTCCGAACGACCCTCTAGTGCCAACATGGATGAAGAGTACGATGTACGTTCCATTCCAGACCCGTCCTGGAGAAATTGGCTCGACAACTGTGCACTAATAGGTCATCGTCCTTGGCACCGGTTTGACCGAATGTATTCTGTCCGGTCTCCTGTCCGTCGAGGGGAAGAAGGTCCTCCACATGGACCGGAATGACTACTATGGCGGTGACAGTGCATCCCTGAACCTCACACAGGTCAGATATATAATTCTACCGTATTCAACATCGATGCTTATCCGAATCTGTGATCTGCATAGCTCTACCGCCAGTTCAGGGGCACCGCCCCGCCCCAGGAGCTCGGTCGTGACCGCGACTACGCCGTCGACCTAATTCCCAAGTTTATTATCGCCTCTGGCGAGCTTACCCGCATCCTTGTCCACACCGATGTGACGCGCTACCTCGAGTTCAAGCAGATCGCCGGTAGTTACGTCTACCGCGATCGCAAGATCTCCAAGGTTCCTAGCACGGAGATGGAGGCGGTCAAGAGCCCGCTCATGGGCCTCTTTGAGAAGCGGAGGGCGAAGAAGTTCTTCGAGTTCCTACAGAACTGGAAGGACGGCGACCCGGCGACCCACCAAGGTGAGTCGCTTCAATACCCACTTGCCCCACGTTTCCTGAACAAGGCGATGGCAAGGCGTCGACCTAGATAATGACACGATGGCCTCCGTCTACGAGAAGTTTGGACTTGAGCTCGGTACCCAGGACTTCATTGGTCATGCCATGGCCCTCTACCTCAACGACGAGTGAGTACCCATCTTTTGTTGTAAAGCTACGCCCGTGCTCACGTCGAATAGCTACAAACAGAGGCCCGCACGCCCAACGTACGAGCGCATCGTCCTCTATACCTCTTCCATGGCCCGTTATGGCAAATCCCCCTACATCTACCCTCTTTACGGTCTCGGCGAGCTGCCCCAGGCATTCGCGCGTCTGAGTGCCATCTACGGCGGTACCTACATGCTCGACAAGCCCATCGATGAGATCGTCACCGACGCTGACGGCAAATTTGTCGGCGTCCGTTCTGGCAACGAGACCGTCAAAGCCAAGCAAGTCGTCGGTGACCCTAGCTACTTTGGCGCTGGTAAGCCTTTGCAAGACGGGAAGGTACGCGTCATCGAGGAGCGCAAGGTCGTCCGAGCCATCTGCATTCTCAAACACCCCATCCCCGAGACGGAAGATGCGGACTCCGCACAGATCATCATTCCCCAGAACCAGGTCGGCCGCCGCAACGACATCTACATCGCGTGCGTCTCGTCCACGCACAATGTCTGCGCGAAGGATGTCTACGTCGCGATCGTCTCCACCATCGTCGAGACCGACCGGCCCGAGCAGGAGGTTCAGCCAGGCATCGACCTCCTCGGCCCCACGTACGAGAAGTTCATCACGGTCTCTACGATATATACCCCTACCTCCACCGGCGAGTCGGACCACATCTTCATCACGCGCTCGTACGACGCGACCTCGCACTTCGAGACCGTTGTCGAGGACGTGCAGGACGTCTGGAAGCGGATCTTCGACGGCAAGGAGCTCGTGCTCAAGAAGCGTGACGTCCAAGTCGAGGCGTAGATATTTTACACCAACACCTTTCCTTGATCTTGACGCGTACTCTCTTTACGTCCTGACGCACATTCACACCGATGCCAGTTTGCTTGCAGTTTACGTTCGATTCGTGTATAAGAAGTAGGAAGACCCATCTCATCCCTGTACTTGTCACTCAATACATTCACCGCACGTTTGATTACAGCAGCACGTGCATAACGCACCTGGAGAGCATGCCTTTCCAATATCCGAAGGAACCCAGCCAAGTGAAGGTATCAGAAGAATGCATTCATGTCGAACTCGGGCACTTTGACGTCCTGCTTAGCGGATTTCATGAGGCTGCCGATGCCTGCCTTCCTCGCAACGAGGTCGCTTTCCTCCTTGAACTCCTCCTTTACCATTGGCACCGGTGATGCGCCGCGAACCGGGGAGCGTGTGGGCGACGCTCTGCGTGTTGGGGGTGCGGTGGTTACGTCGATGTCGATGAGTATGGACGACTTGTGGCGCAGCGCAGGCTCGAGCGCGAAACGCGTTGAGATAGGACTGCGTGGCCGAAGCATGGAACGGCTATCGCGGACCACTGTCGATGGTCGGTGGAACGACCAGGAGCGGACGAGATCGAGCGCGAGGGCGTGGCACCCTAGAACCCAGTGATAAGAAGATGGCCTTCCACTAATGATCGATGAGACACATACCCATCTTGCAGAAGACGCGTGCGATTTGCAGGACGAAGTTGAACTCGGTGCGACCGGAGATCTCGCTTGTCCCCTGCGCGGTCTGGAGGGTCTTGGACTTCAGTTGGGAGAACAGCAAGGCCAAACTTGGATCGTCATAGTGAGGATCCCCAATCTCGGTTATGTCCGTCTCTAGTGCAGACGCAATGTCCTCCAAAGGGTTCTATGGCTCTGTATGAGTACAGGACGCTGAATTGGCTGCAGAAGTCTGGAACCTACCACTAAGATCTGAACAGCAAGGTCGCGTCGGCGGAGCAGCCAGAACGCCCAACTTGCAAGGTATCTGTTCCCATCTTTGAAAGCCAGCGGAACAACGGTTCCGTTCAGGATGTCACGAAGGATAGGTCCATCGTCACCCTCAACAACCCTGGCCAGGGCGACGGCCAACTGCCAATCTCCCACATTCTTCAGACACACGCTGACGGCATCCTTGAGGCTACCACCTAGCAGGAAGAACGCCGCAGCATATTCTACAAACGTCGTTAGGGGGTTTCTAGACTGCCTGACGTGATTAATCCCCCACCGAACCGTCGTTTGCTGAGCAACGCGAACGCGTTTTTCTGTGCCGCAGTACGCCACCGGGGCTCGTCGAAGTTATTGCTGAGGAACTTCAACATCACCTGCTGCTCCTTATGCCACGCTGCCTGTCGCCAGAGTCCATGCACCAGCTTGACCTTTCCCAGCGCGAAGTAGAATAGGCTGCACGCGGTCGGGTCACGGTTGTCGCCGGCCATGTATTCGTTGCGCGCTATCACTTCCATGTGCGAACGCTATTGGGCGGGTATCGTGAGATGGGGATTGATAGAGGAACGCATATAGGACGACTGACCATAGCCTCTCGAGATCGCATCCAGGTGAACACGCCTAGTGCTCGTGCATCTGTCCAGCTCATCTTGCCGTTGCTGCATGCGGCGACGGACGTTGAGAGAAGGAGGTCTTGGCTCTCACTGTGGAATGCCCAAATCATATCACGGTATCTCAACCGCTCACGTCGTTCCAGTCTCAAGCCAGATGCTGCGATACTAGTTCCGTTCGCCATGGATGCTGGCGTGCTTGGTTCCGATGCACGTCGATTGAGGATGTAGAAACTACGCATGGAGATGAGGTATCGCAGTCCATTCGGATCAAGTGCACGACGCTGTTGTTGGATCTTCGCAGTGGTGAGCATAAAACTAGCCTACCATCAGATCAATGGACTAGACCTACTTCGAGCGTTGCTTGGATGAGAACTAATAGGGAGGCGTGTTCCTTGGGAGTCAGGTGTGGAATGGGCTTCTCTTCTAGTCGATCGATCAGTTTCTGAATGACCTGGGGAGAGAATGGATCTTCATCGGAGCTGCACAATCACAATCGACGAATTTGAGCAAGCACTCGGGTACGAATTCGCATACACATACACATCTTTGTCCTCAGAGATATCAAAGAGGGAGGAGTACTTTGGGTTACTTTTATGGAAACCGTTCACCTAGTCGGTCCAAGTCAGTAACTCGTTCGCATCAAACGTTGAAAAACTCAACGGGTGCGGTCGGTTCGCGATCCTTGGACAAGTATTGTTCTATTGGAAGGTTCATCCATTCATGTATGTCCTTTCCAGACTCGACGTTCTGTGCGAGGTTGATGATAACCTTCTTCACTAGCTCGACTTTGCCTGCAAACACGTGTTATGAAAATCACAGCTCGGAAGCCTGAAGACGCACCCCAAAGTAAACATTGCAAGATCATTTGCGGGTTCCAGTCATCTAGCGGGCCATTCAATCTAGCAACATGCTCAAACAAGCTTTCTGGCTCGGGCTCTACTAGGGAAGCTTGCTCTTTCTGGCCATACATAAACATCAAGTGGCCTGCGCCGACCAGGAGGGTTCCTCGAGCTAACCAGATGGAATCGTTGATCGGATGGGGAATCAAACTGGCCAAAACACTGCGAGTTCAAACTTTCAGATCGAGGAATAAAAGGGAGAACTTCAGACCTTCCCATATCCAGCTTCCAACATACGCCCCATCCAGGAGTTTCATCAAAGTAGGTCGCACGTTGCTCGCAAAGCAGTTCGATCCTATGAGCGAACCCAACGGCGAGGATGGACTGGTTGTCAGGGGTGGCGGTCCAATCCAGGTCGGTTACCGAATCCGACGCACTAATGAAATCTCGATAAGTCACGAGTGAGAAATAGACAACAATTACCATTACCTGAAAACTTGACGAAACTCAAGGCCTAGGGAGAATTCCGACTCTTTCGAGTCCCAAATGGTGAGTTCATCTCCTGCTGCGGTTGATACCACTGGAATCACTAATGCATTAGCAAGAAAACAGGATCTATAGTCGACGATGAGAAAGAGATCGCTCGCCTAAGCACGACTTCTTCACAGAGCTACAGCTTGCCATTGTGATGCCCTTCTTGCCCGTTCTCACTTTCCCAGTGCACTTCCATACCGTTTCCGGTTTGCCCACGCCATTTGCGATTCTAGCATCTCCGTTAACGATTAAAACGGATGGGATGTTTTCGGGGATCCAGAATGCAAGCTCTCCCTCCTCTGACACACTTAGCAGCACGTCATGGATCTCCGTAGCATCCTCCTTCGATCCCAATTGGCCAACCCAGGCCATTGGGTCAACGGGCAGAATCATCTTCGGAGGCGCAGAGAGCGGTAAAGCATGCTCCGACACCAGCCTCAAGGAAGGCGATATCCCGGAAAGGGTGGCGGAGATGAGGAGGACCGTATGGGATGTCGTGACCCCGACAAGGGTCCGCATCGGATTCGAATGTGGCGCCGAAAGCACGAAAAGCAGGGTCAGTGAAGGGACACTGAGAGAAGCGGAGGGGGACGTGTGGAGTGTGAGGAGCCCGGTCTCGGAGGAGTGTGTTGCGAAGTAGCGACCTACAAGACTTGAACCCATGAGCAATAGCCAACTTGTTCAGTCTGTAGCGACACTGACCGGCATCGATGACGACGAACTCATCTACACGTCCGGTTTCAGCAGGCAACCATTTTCCTGTCTTCTCTAAGCTCCCCGTTCTGGCCCAGTCGTATGTCCAGACCTCGCCACACCCGTCCGAGCGTTGCACGCCAACGCCCTCCCCATTTGGCGTCCTCACGTAGTACACAGTCTCGGCCTGGGAGTCGTCCACACCAGGCTCATCCGTATGCACATGTTCGGCTCCGTTTGCTACTCGTTTTAGTCCATCTGCGCGAGCGTCGAAAAAGGGGAGAACCGAGAGTTCATAGGAAGCGAGAGGGGGGCAGGTGATAAGCGTGAGCGCCCCCCTTTTCGGATTTGGCGCAATGTAAAGGTGACCAGGGGGGCCAGGTAGGAACCCTGGGGCCGTCTGGAGGAGGGTGAATTGTTTCAGAAGGGTGGGTGGTCGACGGTCGATGTTCTGTCTTTCGTGTCAGGACGAATGACGCATAGTCTAGGCAAAGGTCGCGTGACGTACCGCGACAGCCTGGACCACGAGCGAACCATCACCCAAGACCCGTAAAAAGACGTCCCATCCCTCCTCGGAAATCTCCCGCACTCGTCGTTGTCGGGCATCCTCGTCTGCGGGAGCAAGGTTGGAGAGGACCGACTTCAGAGTCGCTGTCATAATTTCACGATCTAACCAGAAAACAGCAGAGTTCGTTTGCCGGGACGCAACCGAAAACGGTAGGGAGGAAAACGTGTCAAGCGCAGAATGGAGTTGGAGGTATTGGGGAGCGTCTAGGACTGGCATGAATATTCGCAGCGTTGCATCGGCCGTAATAGTATATAAAATGGGATCATCGCTGGTAACCTGTCAGGTCCTTTTGCACCCCACCCGACGACATTAGAGGAAACTCACCGGCTTGATGTTGGGGAGTTGCGCCATATCAGGTCAGTCACTGGGCGAGGGTGTGGGACAGCTTGAGTTTGACGTCCAGTGGTCGTCAAATATATGCGGACTACATTGTCTTGCTATAAGCACGGCTTGGATCATCTCTCTTGTTACAGACACTGTTTGGGCTTACCAGACAAGTGGTCGACATGTACATGAGGGACGGCGAGAATCGCACGAAAGATAAGGCAGGAACACTGTTCGATCGAGGATGAATGTACATACAAAAAGCCGTGTATGAATATTGTACATACGTGGATGACCACTTCAGAGACCATGTGGGCAAGTCATTCTCTAAGATGAGAGTGTACACAGACAGACTAGAGCGTGTGGCGACAGCAAGAAGACCTATAGGAGTTGAGTTGAAGGGAGCGAAGGATGGAGAGCATGACGAATCACCGGATATGCAACTGAGAGCAGTGATGTGCTGGTCTTCGGGTAGCTGAAGAGAAGAATGGACTCGCCAGTAGTCGTTCTGAGGGCCTGAGAGAGACCAAGCGATGACACGGTGGCCCAGGGACGCGACGACCTGTGGGGAGTTAAAGGAAAGTTTCCAAGGTACTGGGTCAGGCATACCAGTTTCATGCTGTTCTCGACAGTCAAACATTTCACCGATTGGACGGTATGGCGGGTCGATGGGAAGACCTCCCAGAAGGCAAGTGCACGGACGAAAGCGAGAGTGAGAGCATTGAAGATGGCGACAGAATCCGCGAATGGATAGAGCTGCGATACTTGGTCAACATGGCAGGCGCGCTGCAGGTGGGAGTTGGAAGACGGACCAGGAGGGTCTCACGCGGGAGAAGGAGGAACTGAAGGGTTGCGGGAGGGCAGCCGGTGTAAGACTGGACGAGTTCGAGCATTATTGCGGCGGAAGCTGTAGAGTAGAGGCTGAGACGGGGGCGGGGAGAGGGGTTTAGAGGGATGCAGCACCGTTGTGGGACTATCGGGGCATTCTAGCGGGATCAAGGACCTTAAGTGACCAAATGGCCGGAGAGCTGAGAAAACAAGGATGCCGCAGGACGAGCCCACCACACAGACGCCCGACCGTCCGAGGGCACGTGGCGCACCAAGGACGTCATCTCGCCTCGGACGCGTGCGGCAGAGTGCCCCTCCGGATCCCTTCCTTTCTGTGTCCTGTGCGCAGCCCTCTCCCCTCTCCCCTCTCCCTGCCACCCTCTCGTCCGGTGCTGCCCCTGCTCCTACCGCACACTCTGAGCTCCAGCGACGCGTCCCACCCGCAATGCGGCCATGGTCGTCCATCCCCATCGGCCTTCTTGCCTTCCTTCCCCTCGTCGCCCCAGCACAACTCCCGCTCCCGCTTCCTCTCACTCCCGAGGCGGCACCGACCATCCAGTCCTTCACACTCCTTGATGCTCTCTATAATGATACCGACTACGTCTTCCTCATCAAGCTCCTCCAACGTGCCAGGCTCATTCCCACCTTCAATCGCCTCAATGGGAGCACTTTCTTCGCTCCAACTAACGACGCAATCAGTCGCTATGCAGCCTCAAATGAACTATGGCAGTTAGCCTTGCGAGACGATACCCAAGAGCTTCACGACAATATCCAGTTACAGCTCCGTCAGCAACTCTTCTACCACCTTGTCAACTATACCCTCCCGCTTCTACCTTCCGAGCAAACTCCACAGGAACACGACACCCTGCTCTATCCGCGAGAGACCGCCGGACCACCATCGCAAGAACCGCCCCCATCACCTCCATGGATGCCCATACAGAACGGTACCCTCGGGACGGACCCCCAGCGGCTTCGCCTCTCAGCCAGAGATGCAGCTATATGGGCTGGCGTGGATGCGTTCGGGAACAGTGGCGCAAAGATAGTCAAAGACCACGTCAATACAACGAACGGCTTGCTCCTCGGCCTGGACGCTGTCCTTGAAATGCCCCCAGACCTAGGTATGCTCGCCTTTTTGAGGGAACAAATGTCCCAAAATGCTAACTGGAACACTTCTCAGCAACCGTGATCTCACGACATCCCCGCCTCTCGTACCTCCACAAGATTCTCACGCCAGAGTTGAAGACGTTCCTAAACAGTACGCCGACACTCTCCTTGTTCGTCCCTGTCGACGATGCATGGAATGCGTTGCCGGAACTGCAGCGATTGTACTTGGAGAGCGAGTTCGCGTCGAACGACATGGAGCGCATTCTCAACATGCATACCGTTGTGGATGGGAGTCAGCAGGTCAAATGGTCGGATTCCTTCAGGAAGCCAACTAATTGTATGTAGCATCCCGTGCTTGCCCGACAACCAGCTGACCCCCACCCAGTGTCCACTATCGAGGGCCCCGACCTGAAAATCGTGCCGACCGATAGTAAAGTCAAGGTTTCCCATGCAGAACTCGTGGAACATGACGTATACGCGTCGAATGGCGTCTTGCATACAATCAATTCCCTCCTGCTGCCACCCGACGCTCTCAAAGTCACTCCGGAGAAGTATCTTCTTACGCTCAACTGCACACAATTCGTTTCCCTCATCCATTCCGTACATCTCACTCACTTGATCAATGACACCGAGGCCAAATACACGATTCTCGCGCCCCGGGACGACGTGATCAAGATATTCGGACATGACGGTCTGCCCCATCGTGGCAGTGAAGAGTTGAAGCAGTTCCTTCAATATCATTTCATCCCGGGCAAGTGGTCGCCGGAGAAGTTCGAGAATGGAATGCTCGTGGAGACGGTGCTGGAAGAGGCAGGTTTGGAGGGAGGGAACCAGGTAATGGCCGTGGAGGTTGACCAGAACAAGGCCAGCCAGGCGAAGGCCATCAGGTTTGCCGGAGCTGGTGTCATGGACGAAGGTGGGTCCTTGCTCTGTTGACCCTTCGTCTTCCTCCTCGTTTTGACTTGCGTCCGAATATCTTTCCAGTGAAGATCAATAATACGGTCGTCTACTTCATTACGCACACCCTCACCCCTCCTGTGGACGTGCTGGAGGCTGCGCTACCCAACCTCGACTTCTCCACCTTCCTCGCCGCTGTCTTCTCCACCAATCTTGCTGAGACGTTGAAGACGACCCCGAGGACGACGATCTTGATGGCACCCAATGGTGCATTCACGCGTCTCGGAGTTCTCGTCAGCAACCACTTACTCTCTTCATCTGGCAAGTCGGACCTGGACCGTGTCATTCGACATCACGCGCTTCTCGGAGTTCACTATTCCGATCCTCTGGTAAACGGTTCCCAGCGTACCTTCAAAACGCTGGAGGGTTCGGATGTTGCCGTCGACAGAATTGGCGCGAATCGTTCAGTCATTTTCACCTCAAGTGGTGGCTGGGAAGATCTGCAATCTGGACTTCAGCCGATGAATATGCTGACGAAGACTGGCGTTGTCCACCAGGTGTCGGACATCATGATCCCCCGCTCAGTCCACCTTACCGTCGGAAAGCTCGTCAAAGCCGCCAAGGGCTCGACCATGTCTACGATGATCCAGAAGGCTGGTTTCGAATGGGTTCTCAACGGTACTTCCCCACCGGAGGGTTCCAAGTGGGACGAGATGGGCTTGGGGGCCTCAGGCTGGACGCTTCTCTGCCCGCACGACGATGCTTTCAACAACATCAACCTCACGGAGCTGTACTCAGATCAGACACGACTCGAGGCGATTGTAGCGCAACATCTCATTCCGACTGCAACCGCCGTGCCCGTAGAACCGCATGAGGGCTTGATAGACACCGTCGTGAACAACCGCCCCCTCCCGCTTGACGACTCCGCGACGTACTCGACCCTGCAAAGCACCGCATCTGCGTATGGAGACATTATCATTCGCGTGCTCGGCAGCAAAGATGGACCGCAGGGCACGGTCATCGGCATCAAGGGCGCACGGGGCGAGAACGGCGAGCAGGAATGGGCGCGCATCGTGGCCTGGGGCCGCTCCACAACGGGCAGCGGCACGGGGGGCGTCGTCCAGATTGACAGGCTGCTCTTCCCGTACGCCCCGAGCTGGTATGTGCAGTATGGGGCGCCGGTGGGTGTCGGGTTTGGGGGCGTCGTGCTCATCGGGCTATTCTTCTGGGGCGTGAGGTGGGTGTGGCGACGGGACACGACAGAGGCGACGTACGAGCCCATCGGGGGCTTCGGGTCGGACGATTGACGGTTTACTTTGACTCGGAGGATTGGATACAAGCATCATCATACCTCTCCTTTTTCTCGTCATGCGACTTAAATCTGTGGTTTGTTCCGGGTCGTGTTGTGCTGTGTTATAGACAAGAGGGACGAAGGAGGAAGGCATATTATTCTAGAGTGCCTAATGTGTACGATGTATATTCCCCGATGTGTATTTGCTATTATGACAGAGCGACGTCCTTGTACATATCCATACGTATGACCCAGTTGACCAGAGTTTTCCGTGATCGCGATACCTCCTCGTACTTACAAGTTACTAGGAATCTCTGTCTCTACATAGCAGATCTGTTGTTGACCTTGAATCTGTGTGCCCCCATGCTTGACGGTCCTACGTCTCGTGGTCGCACTGTATCTGCTGCATGACATGTACCTGTGTACCTATACAGTTCCGGAAAGCGTTCGGAAGCATACGCCGCTCTGAAAGTCTCGAACAGAACAGCCACACTTCGAGTTCGGAAAAGGACATGGCGAGGTACATTACGGCGGTCGCCGAGTTGAAGAAACATCTCTCGGACCCTCGCGATCATCCAATCAGTGCGTACATTGACTTTGTGCGCCGCTCGTCTGGTCGTTTCCACTCTGTCGGCTCCTTCCCCACACTTTGCGCACGCGATGAGGATTCTGCTGAGGAGCATCGTAATAAAGACGTAGATCTGAACACGGAGAGAGTACAGAGCCGGCTCTACTACTCTGAACATCTGTCGCGTCGAACGCTGTTCGTTCACCGTTCCGAACGTCGAACGTTCTTCCGGAGGGAATTCGAAAACGGCGTGCGTTATCGGATTAGGCGCGGGCAAGTTGGCGATCGCGCAGGGATCGCGCCAGATCTTGCGGAGGAATCACACGCTATCACGGTCGACGGTCCTTTGGGGAAGAATGGTGCCGGAGACGGCCTGAGACTTGTCCTCTTAAATGTCCGGAGTGCTTTCCCTGCATTGTTAGACTCCTCAACCCCCAGACATTGCTAGACTTAGACTCCCGTTCAACGACTTAGAGCTATGGTGAGTGCTGCCGATGACCGAGATGCGTACCATATCAGGATGCTAACGCAGTATATGCGGGGATAGAGCGACGCGCCAGCTGCAGAGGAAGTCCACCGTTCGTCCACCGCGGAGTCGGTCAAGTCATTCGTTTCTGGAGGGGCAGGAGGCGTCGCTGCTGTGCTTGTCGGTGAGTGGACATTGATCTCACATCCGGGAGAGGGAGCTCACGGGTGAAACACGACATAGGACACCCCTTCGATTTGACTAAAACGCGACTGCAAACTGCGGCTCCTGGAACGTACACCGGTGCAATCGATGTTGTGAAGCAGGCCGTGGCTCGTGACGGTATCAAGGGGTGCGCTCGTCTATCCTCCTTCTGAGCTCTTGAGCCAACGAGAACCCATTTCCTAGCCTCTACCGCGGCGTGGTTCCGCCATTATTGGGTGTGACACCCATCTTCGCTGTATCATTCTGGGTGAGTGCCAATCCATATCATCACCGCAAGAGCTTCCTCTAAGCAGACTGTACCAGGCCTATGATATGTCCAAGCTGCTTATCCTTGGCTTGACGCCCAACCGCACAAGTAATGAGCTCTCGATACCCGAACTCGCGACTGCTGGTTTCCTGTCTGCAATTCCTACCACTCTGGTTACTGCACCAGTAGAGCGGGCTAAGGTGCTCCTCCAGGTGCGTTTTTATTTAGCTTCGAGGTGTTACTTTGTTGATGTGACTTCGTCCATAGGTTCAGGGACAGGGACAAGGCGGTCCTCAATATAAGGGTGTCTTTGATGTCGTAAAGCATCTATACCGCGAGGGTGGGCTGCGTAGCGTCTTCCGTGGGTCTGTTGCAACTGTCGCACGAGATGGTCCTGGTAGTGCAGCGTAAGTTTTGCGCTTCACTCCCTTGCGCTTCTCGTCTGACGCAACATTCGCTAGGTACTTCGCGGCATACGAGGTGACGAAGAAGATGTTGACCCCTGCGGGCCAGTCGCCATCTGACCTCAACCTTGGCGCGATCATCGTTGCGGGTGGTACTGCGGGAGTTGCGATGTGGTCGATTGCCATTCCTCCCGATGTCGGTCACTCTGTGCGGAGGCTTGGGACGTAGTGACTGACCGAAGGCATGTGCAGGTCCTCAAGTCGCGCATCCAGTCTGCACCCACTGGCACGTATTCTGGGTTCCTAGACTGCGCACGGAAGACGATCGCTGCTGATGGCGTCGCCGCGTTGTGGAAGGGCCTTGGGCCTGCGATGGCTCGGGTGCGTGCACTGCTTGCGGGACAATGGAACCTTGTTTTGATTGATCTTTGTCTGTGTAGGCATTCCCGGCGAATGCGGCTACTTTCGTAAGTGCAAGCGAGGCATCCCGAGGAGTTGACAGGCTGACGACGGTTTGCAGCTTGGGGTGGAGGCGTCGAAGAAGCTGTTTGACAAGTTTATGTAGCGACTGTAGATGCTATAACCAGACGAGATACGGGCCTACTTACCTGGGCGGGCCCTTGCTGCTTCCAGGTCGCCGTTTGCCGAGATTGCCTCCGCGAAGGCGCAGCGGGCATCATCGCGGTCACATGACAACAAAGTGGAAAGACGCGGACGAGCAGGTATATAGGCACAGAAGCCGCTCTTTGTCCCACGCGTTTCCTTTCCTTCCCCCCTCCTCCTCTGCCACCTCATCCCACAGTCTCTATGTAAGTAACGACCTCACGACCTTCACGACCGCAACGGAACTATACTCACCATTTCTTTAAATCGGTGAGCGACTCTACTCCTCCATCACGCGACAAACACATTGACACTGCTTCCTGCCTCCTTGCAGGTTCATTTAGCTTCACCATGTCTCCAGCATCCTCCTATGCTTCCTCTCGAAAATCGAGGTGTCTGACAGCATCTCAGTAGGGATTCCATCCATACCTCGCTTGGTGCCACTTACCTTCCCCCAGGATTGCCAAAGACAGCGGTCACTTCGACCAATGGTCGCAATTTCAGAATTCGTTGGTCGGGAGTTACAATGACGACCTGCCCGCCGCCTTGAAGCGCGGCGTCGAGGGCGTGTTCGACGTCTCTGCGCAACTACCGGAGGCGTGGGTTACCTCAGTGCGTGTTGCCTGTCGCTAGTCGAAGCAGTGTGTTAATAGTGCTGTGAAGAACAAGGTCATGCAAACTGAACTGTTCCGGTACCTCGACCCAGACTTTGTGCAGTTTCTGAAGTCAGCGTGGGGGTCCTCGCCTTCGTTGTTCTCCAACAAGGTCAAGGCTGTGACGTCAGGCCGACTCCTCTGTGACCTCCACAATGTCTATCTTGCTTACGACAGGCTACACAAGTTGCGCGAGTCCGGTTCATGGTCAGAGGCAGACTGGGCTGCTCAGGTGTGAGTGCAGGCGCCCCATTGTCAGTGCCGTCGACTTAGTCTTTACGAATCAGCTATGACGTGCTTCGCATTTCGGCCGGGAGCCTGAGCGACAGGAGGTATGTATTTCGCATCGCAGTGATAGTACCGCCGTTTATCCACATGTTCTAGATCTCACTGCTCGATCTCTCTCCCTCAACCTCTAAGTGAACACAAGGCCAGCAAGAAGGCGATCCCCAATCTGAACGCCCGGACTCTTCGCCCAGACGGTTCATTATTTATCCCTCAGGACCTGCTCGCCGAGCTCACCGACGCGGTGGAGTCCCCCTTCAACTTCTTGGCCCGGCACCGAAGAGCAAATAACTCCGCCAGCCATGGCGGCGCTTCGTCGTTTAAGTGGCAAAGTACACTGTGTTCGAAGTTGCCGGCTCGGCCTGGATTCGAAATTGCGAGTTGCTTCTGGGAGGACAAGAAGCCTGAACAGCAGGTCCTGGACGTTGCTTATCGACAGAACCGCATGGCGACAACGGCGGCGCTGAGGCAACTCCACGCCCTGAACATTCAAGCTCCCATCTTCGGCCTTGTATGGTCGGAAGGCACAGTCCGGGCACATGTCGATTGGTGGGAGGAGAACGAAAAGTTCGTGAGTGCTTTTTTGCTTGGCTACTTGCCAAAGTCTTGACTCACGCCTGAACAGACCATTGTGTCGGCCCCGTACCCTGGTCACCCGAAGAAGTCGAGACGGAAGAACCTTTTCCACGACTGGGACCTCTCACAACCGGCAGGCATCATCCAGGTGTATCTGCTCCTCAGAAACCTGGATCGGTGGACCGTTGATGGGTTCCGGACACGGGTTGTGCAAGGTATCATCAGCCTCGTCAAGCAGGTCTCCCAGAACGATCGCCAAGTGCTTCAATGGCGACGACGCAGCAGCCTCGGTGGTAAGGCTAGCAGAGCGGAGGATGCCGCTGAGGACCATGAGCCAGAGTCCATCTCTAGTCCCGTCAAGCCGCGTGCCAGGACAAAGGTGGCCCCCAAGGCGAAGCGGCGGGCGACTCGGCGCGGCGCCTGACCATTATGGGCGCACACTCGGGCGTTGTTTCAAAGGGCATGATATAGTGTACTTTTAGATTCGACCGTATTTCTGGGTCTTTGTAACGTGAATGTATGGAGATGTTATGATGCGCAACCGGCGTGCACTTTTGAGTAAGATAGACGGATACAATGCGAAGGAACGGCGGACCACGGCGACTACGGCAGTAATAGATGTGCGAAGGCCCAAGCCTATGTCGTGGATATTCATACAGATACATGTTGAGAAGGCGTTGTCGGTACATATGCAAGCAAGTATAGCACAGCAGTCTACATGTCTATGGAGAAAGCGATCAGCGGGAAGTAAGTTAGGGCAGAGCAGCGTAACAAAAATGCTTTTTCAGAGCTTCGTTGAATTCGTGTTCCAATCCGTCCGCAGAGAACATCTAAAGCAAGCGAGCATAAATATATCTCTCTTCACTCAAGCTACTTTTTTGCCGGCAGCTGCGGCTTGGGCTTCCAGCTCGACGGGATTTTCATCACAACATCGGACCACGTCGCGAGCCGGCCGACCTCCCAGTCCTCGAGGTACGACAGCGCCCCGCGCGCAGCGCCACGGCGGCCCTCCTCCGTCTTGAGGCGCGCCTCCGCGTCGCACCAGAACAGCACCCAGTCGCCCTGGCACATGTGGCCCGTGCTGCGCTCGAAATACCACTTGTTGACGGGGTTGTCAGCGCGCGAGCGCCACACGAGGTCACGGCCCTCGCCTTTGCCCTCCTTTCCGCCGTTCGGGTTCGCAGAGAACGGCAACCCGAGCCCGTACGTCTCGTCGTGCAGCGCGACCCAGAGGAAGTCGACCGTGCCGTTGCCCTGGTGCTCGGGGCGCACGGCGAACTTGTCGAGGTACGTGAGGGGGCCGATCGCGTCCGACGTGCCCATGGGGCAACGCTCCCGTGTGACGATGGCGGCGCCGGCGTAGTCGCCAGCGACGATGACGAAGTCGAGGTCGCGCTCCATGCGCTCCCAGAAGGGGGCGTCGTCGAGCTGGCGGCGGAAGGACTGCTCGAGGAGGTCCTTAAGCTTGGGCTTGTCGACATCGTCGACGCGGCGGACGACGCGGATAGGGAGACCGTGGCGCAAGATGGTGGGGGTGTCAGCGGTGAGTTTGCGGTGGCTTTGCAGGAGGGCGTGGGGGAGGCTAGAGCTGAGAGCGGGCTTGTTGGTGATGAGATTGCCAATGAGGGAACTTGGCGACCGATGAGAGACCATGAAGGCAGACGACGTCGGAGGCATGTATGCAAGACATGTGCGCGCTAGCTTGAGGTTCATCAGGGCGGTAGAATGGGAGAGCCTCCATCGAGGGTCAAAGGTGTCGCGAATGTAGTCGTACTCGGAAGTAAGGTTGACGAGCAGGTGAGGCATGCCCTGACGGGCGTACGACGGAATGCCGCCTTCGCGAGTAATCATCATGAGGCGTAACGGGGTGAGGTCCATCTCGTCCGGTGACGAAGATGGGCTGTCCTCGCCAACAGGCGAGGTCCGGTCGAGGGCAGCAGCCTCGACCATGCCGCGAACCAACGCCGCAATAACATCGTTCCCGTCAACCCGGATGCTGCGACAGAAGGAATCCAGCGCGAATGGTGGCAGGACAGGAATCTCGCCGGCGCGGAGCGCCGAGCGGATATGGACCAGGTCGCCTGGGAAGGTGTGCGCTTCTGGCTCGTCGTATTCTCGCGGTTCGGAGGAGCACTCGCCCCCAGGCTTCGGTCCGAGGCGCACGACGGCTCCGAGGACCGGCCGCGCTCGTGCCCCTTGTTTTTCGAGCGCGTTCACGACGCGCATGGTCTCCTCGACGAGCGCGGTGCGCTCGCGCGAGTCGCCGCGCGGGAGCTGGTCGTTCTCGACGACGATGACAGAGACGAGGCCGAGCTTTTCGAGGTAGACCATGCCCCGCGCAATGCTTTCGAGCTGTCTGTCAGTGAAAGGCGCCTGAATCTTCACCAGAGCGGTACGCCGGTACACAGGATTCAGTATGGATGCCAGCACTGGGCTAGGAGCCCGTTTGATGTCCGGTGGCTTCGTCTCCAAGTGCACAGTTACGTCTTTATCCGTCTGGACCGGGATCTCTGCCGGACGAGGCGCCATAGGCTGTGGGGGCAAGGGACGGGGACCAAAGGACGCGAGGTACGATTTTGTGTCTCGGAGAGAGGGGTTTGCGCGGAGGAGGGATAAGATGAAGTCCTGCACGCGAATGGGTAACAAGGAGAAGGGCAAGTCCAAAACACGTACCTTCTCTGAAGGCTCCACATCATCGGGATCTGGGGGTTCATACGGGGTCCGTAGACTTCGTATTGTCTGCAAGGCGGAAGCGCGGTTGTTAGCAGCTTCACGAGGACAGCTACGTGAGTAAACGGACGGCGTAGAAAGCCTTGAAAGTCTGAGCCGAGCGCGAGGCGGTGTTAATGGAGCTGCGACAGCTGAGGCGAGTTGCAGAATGAGAAAGCATGGTTGTACGAGAGGGGGCGGAGTCTGGGTGGAAAGAATGAGGTCCGAGTCAATCTTTATACGGCTCGGGGAGGCGAGCAGGTTGTTGATCTAATCAGATAACCTTTGGGCCAGATTAGATGTTGCTCCCTTGCCACATAGCGCGTCTACATATCTGCTATTGGCCCCAGGCTTCGGATATCCGGCTACGTCCAACCACGCAGAGAACAGCCTCCACGTTGCCCACGCTCAATAGCAGAAATACCATCTCCGAGTTTCTTCCATTGGCGCAACCCACGCAGTCCACATATCTGTAACAGCCGAACAGCGCAATGAACGCGAAGTACGTCCATCAAGGCGCATTTGTATCGCAGCAGTTGAATCCAAGGGCTTCGGATTCCTGATGGATCCGTGCCGACAAGCACACCATGTTACGTCCGGTCCTATGAATGCCTTAGGCCACGACGATCGTCACCCAACTGTGAGGTGCTTGTGCTAGTAGCGGTCTCGTCACTGACCGGCCCAATGATTTGAAAGGACTATGTAACGGTGATGCCACCGATGGCACAAACGTGGGCACTGGGCCTGAAAGGCCTGAGGAGGTCACCAGCTGACTACCACATCCTGTACTTATATTTCATGGAATAAATTATTGAATAAAGCGGAGTGCCAGGTAATATCGGCCCTAGTCGCCGAAGGGATTATCCGGATGGGCTTCAACCATTCAAGCACAAATAGCGTCGGAGCTGCATCGAAGACGTGTGATTTCATGGCGCAGCTCTACATCGGAAAGCCCGCCCTTCTTGCCGGGGTTGGGCAACGCGATACTGCGCTGCGGTTCGTGGGGCGCGTCACTCATGTGCACGCACTAAGATTTTGCTGAGAGTCGAACAAGTCGAAGTTCATAAGGTCATGTTGGGATGGCCAACGCCCCGGAGCGTGAGGAAGTGTCGTCAAATCGAAAGTTCCCTCTTTTTTCAAGCACTTGTTGTCTGGATATTTGAAGGACTACAGTAGATATTTACTATGCTCAGGCCGTACGGCGGTAGCAGCTACTACTACTCGCCTCACGGTGTCTTCGTACTGGAGATCAGAGCCAGAATTGGAGGGTGAGGTCAGCAAATAATCAAGCATGTCTCACAATACTTACCCACTGATCAACAGCCTTCCAGAAGTTCTACGTTCAATACGTTCAGCATTTTGAGTAGTAAGAGTAAGTACTTACTGCTACTTACTGCGAGTGTCCCGAGCGTTCATTTCCAGCCAGAGGGACATCACGGAGTTGGGCTCTTGAACATACATACATTGTCTTGGAAACTAACCAAAAGCAATCCCTGGTAGTATATCGGTTAGTACACGCGCCTGTCACGCGCGAAAGCGGGGTTCGACTCCCCGCCAGGGAGTGACTTTCATTTTGTTCGCACTACGGGAGCTATCGCATTCCAAAGTGGTGACCTATCGTCCCTATGTAACGCACAATCTTAATACGGTCCATGTACTGTTCAAACAATGAGTCTTGCGACGAACTATGGTGGACTTGCACCCGTGATGACGTGCGCCAAAAGGTCAGAATGACCTCATCCAAGATGGAGCATTATTCGGTTACAGATTTGATTCGGGATCCGGAGGCAGAAGCAGCCACACTCCTCGGTCAGGTTTGGAAGACATGATACATCCCACGTTCATGACAAAGAGTCTGCTTCGTGTGTGCTGGGACTTTGAGCAGTGCTCGCAACCGTCATCAATGTGTGAGTCCTTGGAGCCGCTTATGTCGAATTTGACAACACTTCGCCAGCTGACCTTTGCGATCATGTCTCGCCGGTGGAGCTCCTAGCGACCTCAAGCGCCGAGTAAAGATGAGACACTCCCCGAAGTTCACCACTTGGGAGCACCTTGTTAGGGAGACGTGCGCGCCCCGAGCACGCTGTGGAGGAAGGAAGGCGGGAAGAAGGGGGGACGCTAAGAGCCGCATGAAGCCGAATGCGTGGGCGGCGGAAGATAGATGCGAACAGATGCAAGGCGCACTGCGGGGTCGGACGTCAAGGAGCCGTACCAGTGAGGGACTGGAGGGAGGACCCCGGCGGCCGTGGCACCGCGTGGATGGAGATGCCGAGTCGCAGGGAGGAGGGCGATGGAGCCGTTGCGGCGTCGCGACGTCCCCATACCAAGAAGCACCCTCTTTTTTGTCCCCCTTGGCTCAGTATCCACGGCGGTGCGGCTTGCCGCGGCGATCCCTGGGCGATTCCATAAATCCACGGTAGCGCTGAGGTATGCTATAACCTACCCCTCCGATCCGCTATCTTCTTCGAGCCAGTCCTCGCCCGGCTTTCACGTCCTCGCGTCCTTCCGGCCCCGCTGACCATCGACGCGGACCCCCTCGCCCCGCATTTTACTACCTTGAGCTGTGCGAACATTGTCGTTCCTCGTCCTTTCCATCGTCGATCCTCATTCGAGTGCTATAGCCGAGCCCCGAGCCAGAATCAACCGCCATCATCATCATGCTCGCGGCGTCATCCCTTCCCCCTCCGAGCACCGGTATGCCGCACCAGGAAACAGACCCGTTCGTGACATACTCCCGGTCCCTCCACGACTACACTCTTCGTCTCTGGACAGAGTCGAGGAGAATCGCCGAAGAGAAGGCGCGCGGGAAGGCCGCTGCCTCCGCATCCGGGAACCAGAATCCGCCACCGCAAAGGAGTGAGGGGAGTGGGATCATCAAGCCGTAAAGCGGGGTCTTCTTTCGTGTGAGGTCCGGGCGGAGGATCTCAAGGGGATGAGTGGTGAGCGGATGACTGGAGACTCCTACCGGTGAGTACTGTGGCGCGTTTGTCCACGAAGTGTCCTGCTCATGGGAGGTTATTTGCGTCAGCTCTCCATCGACGCAAGACAGTTACGACCGTCCAAACCCGCTTCACGACTACCCGTCACGTTTGATACCAACCGAGCTGCCCCTCCTGCTTACCCTCGATGTCCGTCTTCGTCTATCGCTATTGATGCTGTCCCGTCGCAGCCCCGTCGCAGCTGTATAGTATATCTCTATGCTCACTACACCATAGATTGTTAGTACTCTGCTTTTGTTTCATCTTACCGACTTGCTTCGTATTTGCTGTATGACGACGTTGTATTTGGCGTGACACGGGGGTGTTGTTACGGTCGAAGCTGAGGGGATATGAGTGTCACACTGGCACGG
This sequence comes from Ganoderma sinense ZZ0214-1, assembly GCA_002760635.1. NCBI lineage: Eukaryota > Fungi > Basidiomycota > Agaricomycetes > Polyporales > Polyporaceae > Ganoderma > Ganoderma sinense. The sequence goes on along the minus strand of AYKW01000012.1, from coordinate 1,898,141 downwards.
GGGCCCGGGGTGGTGGCGATGCGGAACGTGGACCGGAGTCCGTTGTGCCTGGAAGCCTGACGTCGGGGTTGCAGCCCTCGGCTCTGCACTGTGCACATGCCACCTTGGCATCGACTTCTACATGCTTCCACCACCTCCCCCGCCGCCTTCCTCAGCTTCGCCCGCGCCGTGTCATATCTGTACTATCATGCCTATATCCTTGTTTCGGCACTTGTCTTCAACGTCTGCACAATGCTTCCCTCTGAAATTTAAACCTCGGCTCCAATGGCTTCCAAGTCTTTTTGACAGTTATGTACCCCTTCGGAACACGCCATCCCCGACCGAGCACGTTCGAGCATGAGCGCAAACCTTCTGCATGGGCTGCTATCAGCCTCAATAACGTCCACGACGTCGCGCCTCCAGGCCGTTTCCATGCTGGTCATGTTCTCCTCCCACGCGGCGCACGTTCGATTCGTTCAGTTGCCCTCCATCAGAAGGCCCTCTCCGCATCAACGCCCGCCCTTGTCTAAATATTCCCCTTCCTCCTGCCTCTTTAAAGCCGTGAGATCTTGGCGGGGATGGGTCTTGCGCTCACTGTGCTCTTCATCGCCGTCATCATGGTGTCGCGCACGATTCTGAGCGTCGCTGCCGCGTCGGTCGCCGCGTTTTCATTCCCCGCCTTCGCCGAGCCTATCCCGTCTGGGGCACTCGGACCGTCGGCATTCACGGCCCCGGGAGCGTTTCCGACATCGCTCTACAAGCACTACTACAACAACCCCACGGCGACGTCGGCTCAGCCACAGCCTGTGATATCTGACCCCGTCACTGTAAGTATTCTTCTTCGCAGCTTTCAAACCCATATATTCATGTCAACTTTTTTGCTTAGCATAAAACCTATCCGTTTGACCTCACAAACCCCGCTACGATCCCGAAGGTAATCAATCTTCTTCGTCGGTTCGCGCCGTCGTTGAAGTAGCTCACTCGATCACCCGGTCAGAATGACACGAAGGACCCACACATTTTGCCACCCAAGGCCGCCTCACGCCAGATCCTCGAGTCGGCTTTCCAGCAAATTCTCTCCATCGCCAACAACTCCAACTTCGGCACGAACTGTGCGAAGTGCCAGGCCGGTCTCCAGGCGGGCAAGTTCCTCGCGCTCGCGGCTCCAGAACTTGGGCCAGAGCTGGCGGTGCGCGTGTGCGAGCACTTCAACTTCAACTCAGACTGCGCAACCCAGTATGGGATCTTCTCTCTGGGTTCGGTCGTCACCCAGGTGATCGCGGCGGCAGATGTGGGAGGCCTCGATGGACAGGTAGCGTCTACTCGGTTCTTCTCATGGAAGTCGTTCTTTGGTGACCGGATTCCTCAACCACCATCTGAACTCTAGATGATTTGCAACCACTTTCTTTCTGGACTTTGCCCGCTCCCACCGACATCACCTCTTGACTTGACCAACTGGTTCGCAAAGCCTAAGCCCAACCCGCTTCCCGCTGCGAAGACGCCCTCCGGTCAACGTTTGAAGGTTCTGCACTTGTCCGACCTGCACATTGATCCGCGTATGCCACACATATACCTATCTTTTCGCAAACCTGCTGATTGTCATTGGCAGGTTACACCAACGGAGCGGAGGCCAATTGCACTAGTGGTTTGTGCTGCCGTGAGAACAACCTTGCCTCCCCAACGCCTGGCCAGATATCCTTCCCAGCTCCGCGGTTTGGAGCATATCTCTGGTGCGCGAATCGATTTTCAGCTGGCAGATAACAAGTTAACTCTGCGATAGCGATTCGCCGTTCTCTTTGGTGGCGGCCGCCCTTCAGTCAATCCCAGTGCTGACAGGTACCGAGAAGACCGGGTTCGATTTCACCGTCTACACCGGAGATCTTGTGTCCCACGATTCCGAACACCAACTCTCCAGGTACGAGTCTGGATTGTTTATTCTATCCGGCCGCTAAATAGATGGGCATAGGGACTATGTTCTGTATACCGAGGTATGCTCCAATCATGTTCTTGATCTGAAGATTAGAATCTAACCTGGAAATCAATAGACCGTCATTTACGATCTTTTTAAGCGAATGCTGGGCACTGGCCCTGTCTACGCGGCCTTGGGAAACCATGACTCGTACAACCAGCGAGTATCGATCACCTTTCAGTGCATGAACGTCACTCACCAATCTGTTGGATAGAGCTCAAGATGCTCCTCATGCCCTTGGTGGCCAACAAGCGGATCAATTCAGCTGGTAAGCACCCATGCCAAGCGAGGTAGGTCAGTGGGAAATTGCTGACATTATGGCCGCAGGAACTACGACCATGTTTCATCCCTTTGGGAGTACGAGGGTTGGATTCCAAAAGCTGCCGTAGATCTCGCCCGCGCGCACTATGCTGCATATATGGTCCGCCGCAAGGATGGTCTGCGTGTCATCACCCTCAATACCGACTTATGTAGGTTCAGGACCCCCTCGTGCGCATACCTCTGAAACTAATATACGTGGTTCTAGGGTATACGTGCGTATACTTCATGGTCCGGCAGCCAGCACTAGTCGGCCATCGCTAACAACAATGAGCAGCGCCAACTACTTCAATTACATCAACATGTCGAACCCCGATGTCTCAGGGATGCTTCGTTTCCTTACAGATGAGCTTCAGGCTGCTGAGGATACCGGCGATGCTGGTGAGGATTCCAACATGTACTGAGTTCAGCGTCATTGGTCGCCAGACTTATGCCTGTTGTCACATAGTTTGGATCATGGGTCATGTGCTCACTGGCTGGGACGGCTCCAACCCCCTCCTGAACCCCACGAACCTGTGTAAGTGTCGGACACCGTTACTCATGCTTTGTAGTCGCTGATCGCCTTCCGGACCTGAAGTCTACCAGATGTGAGCATGCCTTACCATTGTCCATTCCGGCGACTTGAGTTCTAAATGCCGGTACTTAGCGTTGATCGGTTTTCGCCGCACGTCATCAAGGGTACTTCAGTTCCACATCTCGCGGCCGCCTTTACGCTTCTCTGATAGCGGCATTTTTTCGTAGCGGTGTTCTGGGGTCACACCCATGAGGACCAAACCATCGTCAGTCCGATCCACCCCAAAACCCTGTTTATGCGCCATTCTCACCAGGGTGCAGATTTACTACGCGAATAACGCCACTGTCATTAGCGCAGAGACTGCGGGTGCTGTGGCATGGGTAAGCACAGTCCCGAGTGCCCCGGTCTGCAAGGTGTTATGTTGAACTCCCCCTTTCGTCACCGACAAGATCGGGCCATCTATAACCCCGTTGACCAACCTCAACTCTGGCTTCCGCGTATATGAAGTGGACTCCGCGGTATGTCCTGCTTTTACGTGTGTCACGTCGCCGCTCACCGCGATCACCGACCCGGCGCGTTTGTTGACGTCCTCAGACATTCGAAATCCTCGACGCGCACACGTGAGTGTTCATTCCATCAAGTAAAGTTTGAGGGGAAGATGGCCGTGCGGAGCGCTGACCGCTAAATTGAATCCACTTGCAGGTGGAAGAGTGACGTCAACTCGTTCTCGCAGCTTGACTCACAGACGCAGTTCGGGCCCACATACGAGTACGAGTACAGTACGCGCGATGCGTACGGCATGAATATTGCGGGCTGGGGGCCCAACGACCCGCTCAACGCGACCTGGTGGCACCACGTTACCGAAGGTGCGCCTTCGTCTATACTACCCATCGTTATTTAGTGGCGTTCGTACTGACCCCACTCCGTCATCGTGACTCGTGCCCGCGTAGCTATGAGCGCGAACAATACCCTTGTTTCCGTGCGTATATTTATCCCCTCCCTCCATATTCATCTCCGCCATGGCTCCACGGACTAGCGACGGAAGGCGGCCTGTTTAGGTTAGGGCTAACCATTCGCATATACGTACAGGTGTTCAACACATTTCAAGGCAAGGGTTCGGTCCGCAGCCCGGCCTGCACCGGAGACTGCATTGAAGCAAAGATCTGCTATATTCGCAGCGGTAGTGCCCCGATCGCGAAGCAGAACTGCATCCTTGGTTTCGGCTCTGTCCAGTAGGTAGATGGATTGAATGTACCGGAATGGTCGCGGTATGAGCTGTCTCATGATTTGTGAGTAATTGGGAAGGAAAACGTACAAAGTGGATTTACCACACCCACTATGGAGCAAATCCATCAATATCTCAGGCTGGGTGTCGCAGGTGAAAAATGACAACCAACATTGGCTATGGTCGCATTGAGAGACGGAAGCTCAGAGACAACGAGATAAAATGAAAGTCAGGAATGATGGTGGGAGGAGGAGACTAGGAGGAGGTACCAGGGACAAGCGCCTGTGAGTGTGCCCCGTGAGTTGTCACCAGGCGTCGACGTTTCTAACTTGAAGCTTCTTGTTGTCCCACTTGGCAGCCACATACAACTCGTTCCCAATCAAATGTCTTCAACTCAAATGTTAGATGCCCTATAAGACTAGGATCGATAATGATGGACATGACCGGCGTTATCAGCGATTTCGTCTGCGATTCACTTCCGCCGTTACTAGTTTGAAGTAAGTCCGTCACCATCTTGGGCAGTCTAGCGAGCATATTTAATCGTTGTACATTGTCAGATCCTTCAGCTTTCGCAGGATGTAGACTTTTCTTCGAAATCAGCTCCCGAAGATCAACATCGCTCAGGGACATGTTATATGGTCACAAAGACCGTCATCAACAGCTTCGAGAGAGCCGCATTGATGGTTCTCAATGGACTATAAAAGGTCGGGCTACGCTTTTGTCTCGTAGGTGACGGAACAGTGTTGCATTGTCATCTCATATGCAATGGCTGCTTTTGACATGACGCAGCATAGGCGCGGTACCGGTTGTACCAACGGCCACCACCAGATTGTGCAGGTCAATGCAACTGTGTGGTTGTGGTCCTTTCGACGACATAAATACGCATACTTTCCCCTCGTAGCAGGCTGTCCGACACATCTACCTCCTCCTTTCTCAGCATGTCCTCAACCGACGTGGACGCCCCTCGCCAACAAGGATTGCGGGTCTCCTTCGACCCGGACAACATCTTTACCCTTCAGCCAGTCTCTTCGAGCTATCCGTGGTCCGAAGTGACCGTCATCGACGAGGGCGGCAGGCCCTCGATCCTCACGGAGTATGGCACGCCGTGGGTCTCGAAGTCCGACGGCGCTCGCGACCTCTACCGTGGATACATGGAACAGTTCACGCACGAAGGGGGCGAGCGGATCCAGGCCTTGCGCGAGGTCGCGCTCCGGTGGGTGGTTGGCGAGGCGCAGTTGGATGGCATCGCGAACGAGGTCCGCCTCTACGAACAAGAGCTCGTCCCCCTCCAAGGCACTGTCGTTCCAAAGTTCTTCGGCTTCTTCAAGGGTTTCGTCGGTAAGAACAAGGTTGGCTGCATCGTCACAGAATGGTGCAGGGGTGTACAAATCGGAGAGGAGCACGAGCTGAAGTAAGCCTTCAGATTCTTTCCCCCCAATTCGGACTTAGGCTGACAGTGCCCGCACCTGCAGCCGACAGCGTATGCTCTCCGCAATCGAGCTGCACAAAGCAGGCATTTATCATGGCCGCCTTCTCGACAAGACCCACTGGGTTTCAGCTGGAGATGGCACACTTCGGATCGTCGGCTTCTCCTCTGCGCACATACATGACTGCGAGGGCATGACGGTACTCTCGAAGGACACTGGGGGTGATCCGCGCCCCGATGCCGTTTGCAAGGAGTTGGCTGTCCTCGAGTCGCGCTTCGGTGTCGATGCGGAGCGCGATGGCAACTACGTGAGATGGGCCAACAACATGTATCCCGACTTCGACACCTCGTTCTATTTGGTGTATTCCTTCCCAAGCTGATGGCCTTCTGTCCGGTTTGGCCTCGCGATTGTGTCTTCTCCATCTTGTATCATGGTACTATAGGTTTATTGTCTAGGTCATAAGTTAATGACAATCCGAGGCTTGTGCGGCATGGACTCTATCGTGACAGGTACTCGATTGCAACCCGTGCTCTAAAGATAATGCTACAACAAACACCATCCACGTCTATCTCTGTCTTGTCATCATATCTCATCTCCAAAAATGTCCCAGCCCGTTCGATGTCCACAACCATGCACATGAGCACTATCACGTCCAGACCCAGCAAGACACAAAAGCGGGCAGGCATGGGCTTGCCTCGCGCTCGTCCCGGCCTCTCCGTCATGATCAATATTCAGAACGAACGCGCCCTCCTCGCGGACGTTCACCAGGCCTGCAAGGCCCTGCTCCCCATGCTTGTCCTCTTCCTCCCACTCCGGCGTGCCTTTTTCCGCGAACCGGACAACGCGCGCAACCCCATTCCGATAGCTCGTCTGCAAACGCAACCGAATCGATGCGAGTCGTGAGATCCCCGCCGCCCAGCCACGCTCAAACTCCGTCTTGACAGCCCCGTACGTCTGCGGCGTGAGCTCTCCAGGGAAGCTAGTAGCGAAGGAACGCAGAGCCGGGGGCGGTGGCAGGATCCGAACCCTCTGGTTTTGCCGGGGGATGCGGTCGCGCGAGATCGTGACGTCCCCCCTGACTTTCCGCTCTGGCGAAGGGGCGCGCAGCGAGAACGCCGCGGTCGCTAAGCCCTTCCTCCCCTTCCTCGGCTTCTTGAACGGTCCAGCGGCCTGCCCAGCCTCCTCATCGGGGGCGTTGGCGTAGTACTCCTCCACCCACGCCTTCAGCTTCTTTTCGCGCTCCGTCGCGCGGCGTACGCCCGCTAGTGCGAGCGTCTGGCCGAGTTCCATCCATTGCAGGAAGGGCTCTCCCGCGTCGACTTGCACGTCGGTCCTCTGGCTGACGACAGGACACCCGTCCAGGACGAGTATGCGTATGCCCGAGAGACGGCCAAGGAGTCCTTCGAGGTCTTGGGGGCTGACGTTGCTTGTGGACATGTCAAGAAACTCCAGGCTCGGGAAAGAATTTGGCTGCACGTGGAGGTAACGGCAGACTTGGCGACTGGGCACGCGGAGACGGAAGTGTTTCAAGTTGCAGCATAATGGGGAGATGGCAAGCATGGACAGTGGGGCGAGATGAAAGAACACTATTGGTTGCGCGAAGTTGGTGGGGGCGAAGAAAGGATCGAACGGGTCTTGAACTATGGACAATGTGGGTAGCGTCTGAGGAGGCCATCGCGCTAAGGCCAGGAGGGTAGAGTCGAAATATGCGCCCTGCCGGTGCGCCACATTAGATTACTGTGATAAAGCACCGCAAAATTGCCATCTTTCTGGTCAAATGAGCTTCCCTGACTTCCTGGGTATGCACGACAAGTCGCCCCGAGTCCTATCAGGCGCTCAGGAAGGAACGCCTGAAAATGTCGGACTCCTGAAGGCTCCTGAACATGCTTCACAGGCACTCAGGGTGGTTCAAAAGACCTCGGGAAGATGAAGCCTTGCCGACGCAAAGTGCGAATAGAAACTTGCCTTCAAGAATGGGTAATAAGTCGCCCGCTGAACGCTGTGGAACAGTGAACCGATAAACCTTGCTGGGAGTCCACGGATGAGACTCACTACGGGCGAAATCGCATCGAAACGAATTGTAAACCCTCCTTCGGCCCATGAAAAATCTCTTCCATGTGTTCGGGGGCAAAGTTTGTTCCAATATTCATACTGAGTCGCTCCATTGTTGGAAGGAGGGCCATCAGATTCACGAATTTATCTGCATCCACGGTCCAGCTCTCCAGGGAGATACTACGAACGCGAGGGATATCTTCCGGAGAGCGTCGGAGGCGAAGGTAGAGCTGAAAGATCTGGCCCGAGTGCCGTAGGCGAATCTTCTCGAAGAGGATATGCGTTGGCACTGGTGAACGGGGGATCGCCCTGCTGAGGGACAAGAGCGATTGCTGACAGTCATCAGAGTGAAAGTGAGAGATGATGGCCAAGTACAGCTCGACAGGTAGATTGTCTAGAGAAGGCCCCATTCACGATGACAGGGAAACAGCCCAAGACAAGTCTCGAAAGCTGTGGTTGACGCAAGCCTGAGAGACGTTAAGACTGAACCGAGCCTCTCAACCGTGACCCGAGCGTCTTCAAAATGAGGCATGATCCATGAGGCATGAGCCATGACGATGATCCCAGTGGTGTACATCTCCGAGTCCTCGACTCTCGTTTTCAAGCGGGACTGCCATCCAAGGAGGCTCCGAGGTTCATGCATCCATGGCTCAAACATGCAGAGATTCATTATGTTTTGTTTTGTTATTGGGAAGGTCTACATCACGTGAGATCTACTAGAAGGTATTCCACGGAGTTGTTCTCAGCTCTCCTTCGAGTGCCCTATGATAATGCTCGATAGCCCTGAGCAATTCATCGCATATCCTCTCCAGGTCGGCGGAATCGTCATCAGTCTCATTGGTACTGTCCAAGTCGGTATCCTTGTCCACACACCGATGCATGAATGCGCGTTGGAAGTCCACTATCCGCAACGTCCCGTCCGCCGCTCGCAAGAAGTGTCGACCGTCCGAAAGACAAAGCCCCTCATCGCGTTCGAATAGCTGACCGTGGTGCACTCCAACCGCATGCAGCTGGCGGACAGCATTCTCCCGCAGACGACTACACATGTAGTCAACATCCGGGCTCGGCAGGCTCGCGAAAGCAGGACTCACAGCTCGTCTTCCGTCGGCTTCCCAAACGTCGTGTGGTCGTTGCCTGGACACCACTCGAGGATCAAACACCCGATATCGAACCCGTCCCGAGTCGTCGTGGTGAAGAGCCCGCCGAATATTGGGACCACCTGCCCTTGGAGGGGGATCAACGGCCCCTCGTACATCTCCGCCTCCCTGCGCAACGACACGATCGCGCGTTTCCCGCGCACCCACTTCACCGCGACATCCACGGGATCCGGCGGCTCGAGGCCGGGTACGGGATAGTATGTCATCACGGCGTGGTAGAGCTGTCCGCGGTTAATGTCCCCGACCCCCTGGTCGTCCGCCCACTTGTCACCACCGAGCCGCCGAGGAGGGTGCTCATCCAAGATTTCGACGATGAGATCGCTGTCGTGCTTCCACTCGTGCCTCTCTTCGCAGGTGAGCCGGTACATGACGGGATTAGAGGACTTGCGGCCGAAGACAATGTCGGCGCAGATATCTCGGGGCATGGCGGGGTTGGTCGGTTGCGATTGACTTTGCGGTTAATGCTTTGAGGACGGGGAAGAGGTCTGTCGCGTTGCAAAACATATTGACTATAGCAGCCCGTCTTTTATTAACGGTGAAAAAGAGCATCATTCTGCGGCCAAAGCGCCATATAGGTGGGTGGTGAGACAACAATGCTGTGACTTGGCTCGGGACGCTTTGGTGTCATAGGATGCAGCTTTGAGACGTCCCACAAGCCTTTTGTCCCCAAGTGTCGGCCGTACCAAAATGTCCATTGCGCCCTGTTCGGCACTTCATCTTGAGCCCCTTAAATTGGAACGTCCATTGTTGCCTAGGATGGAAAGCGGGGAGTTTGTATTAGCACAAATTACGACACGGAGATACTGTTACATGTACAACAGGCCAAATAGTCCCTAAAGCATAGAAAAAACAAAGCAAATTAGCATGTGCGTACTTAAGCGCCTTCCGTACCGGGGTTCCACTCGGCATCAAGCAGCTGAATGCCCCGCCGGCCCAGCTTGCGCTTCCAGAGCAGCATCTCGCCCTGTACCCCAGCTTGCTGCGCCTTGGTCGACATGCCATTCCTAAGCCACTTCACGTCGCGCGCCCGAACGAAGCGCAGCTTCGGGAGCTTCGGGAGTAGCCTCTCCAGAACTCCGAAGTAGTCGGACTTGGGTCTCGGGACAGAGAGGATCTCGAGGTGGTGGTGCTCCGATCGTGAGAGCATGAGGATGGGAAGAGGCAGCTCGAGCGAGGCGTGTCGCAGGGAAGGGCAAATGTCGAGGATCGTCGCGGGCGACGGGAATAGCATCGTCGGCCACTGCTTCACAGTGTAGAGGTGGAGCGATGTGAGCTTTGACCCATGTACACGGAGGAAGCGGGGTATAAGGGTTCCTGGGACGAATATCTCGTCATAAGGCGTAACAGTTAAATGCCGGAGGGCAGGGAGGGGGGATTGGAGAAGCGCAAACAAAGCGGGCGAACAGGGCATGGAAAGTGCAACGAACTTGCGAAGGAAGGGGAGACGTAATGGGTAGACGCTTGGCGGCGGGTCCAGGAGATCGTCGTCAGACGTGGACAGCTCGCTGAGATCGACGCCGGTTCCCAAGATTTCCAGCTCTTCCAGCCGGGTACATGCCCTGAGCAGCTCAACGAACGCATCTTCGTCGACCCTCATGGAAGTCGCGAGTTGAATGCCCTTGAGAAAACGCATGTTTTGCACACCATCACGGTGTGTGAAGCCGCATAATGCACGTCGACTGAGGACGGTATGTTGATTGAGGACGAGGTCCGTTAAGAATGGAACCAATGGAAGGAGCTCATTCAGAACCATGTCGAGTCGCAAAACAGCCTCCAATGATGTGCATTGAAGATGTTCCAAGTCGAGAACGTGGATCCACCGTCCAGGCGCAGAGTAGGGAATGCGGCGAATGGAATCCCAACTCTTGTCGGCCGCTTGCAAACGCGTCGCGAGCTTCTCAAGCACGCATAGCGAAGATACGCGAATGAACGCGTAGAAGAGCGGGAGTGCGACAGCCTATGCTATGAAATGAGTTCACAAGACCGATGCTCGGATGGCGGATGCTCACGTTAACTGCCCTAGAGATTCGAAGAAGACCCAGTTTAAGCCTTAAAGCCTCATCTGACTTGACCCCTGGCGCGTTATACAGCACAAAGACGTGTTCCAGCACGCGGTTCCAAATGTCCGAAGGAAGCGACTTGGGCGCTGGCTTCTCCGGAAGGAGAGGGACGAGTAGGAACCGACCTGGGGTGCGGGCGAGTGGCCGGGGACAGAGCCAGATAGTTTCAGAAAGAAGGATGGTAGTGCTGGTACTCATGGGTGGAAGGCATCGGCCTCAGACCATGGTAGATATGTGGGGCAAGGAGGCGTGTCTGCCGAGAGGGAGCGTGTGGGAGGTGTGGACTGCGGGCGTTGGCGGAAGTATGAAGACATGAGAGTCAGAGTCCGATCGTGCGGCACGTCGGAATCCCGTCCCGTGCAACCCCGATACCTCCGCGCCCACCAGCGCTCCCGACAAGGTCCACAACCATTTCAACTGCGCAAACTCGAAGCCCGGGTCATGTCGTCTCCAACTGGTATCTTTTTACAAGCCGTTGCCTTCGAATATAGTACAACCGATCCTCCGATGCCTAGGTCAAATATCCATCATATCATACGGTCTTGAACTTATGGGTTTCGACGTCCTTGGCTCCCTCTAGAGCGTCCTTGGCTCCACTACGGCAACACTACTGCAACAGGCAAGTCCACAACACTTTCTTCAGCTTAGGGCTCCACAGCGAAAAGAAAGAAGACTCACAAGCTCCATTGCCATTGCGTCCTTGTTCGAAGTATTTTTGAGCGCCTCCACGTCGTCGTTGATAACGTCCTGAAACTGTGCGATCCTCTCCCCCTTGTTGACATGCCTCACAGCGACCAAATGGTCGCACCACCGATATTCCCTTCCTCCGTGGATAGCGTGGACGCACCCGTTGACCGGGTGGCCCTCGGAGATGAAGTTGTCGTTATGGATGAGACTTAGCCGGTGGCCAAGTGGACGTCCACTTCGAACCCGGCGATGTCGATGCGCGTCCAGCTAGGGATAGCTCGTCCAAGGACAGGCGTAAAGTCCAACTTGGTGGGCTGACCACCTTCCATTGGGAACACTACCGCCTTAACGGTCATTGGAAAGCCAACTTGCTTCTCGATCCCCGACACTAGGATTGAGTACTCGCGTCTGTGTCTCTTCTAATCCTGTATAAAGGGTGGATCATTCGTCAGCGTGCGCGCGTCGTTTTTTGAGGCGAACGAACCCAGGTTGCTCACCGAAATACCATGCTCGCGAGAACAGTATCGAGCGAACTTGCATTGAGAACACTGGTTCGTGCTTGGCATGGCGCATACCTGGCATTCCCTGGTGGACATGGTAGAGCGGTGATACGATGGTAGAAGGATAGAGTGCCAGCTATATGCGCATGCTAGGAGAATGTGGAGCGAGTGCAAGGTGTTCGATCGCCACTGCTGCTTTGTTTGTATAATGCGCCATCACCTGCCAGTCAGCCTCTTGTCGAAGCTGACGCCATGAACATACACTCAACGGAAGGGTCATGTAACCCATCCAGTCGGAATTGTTGCCCTGAAGTGGTGACATGATGACGCAGTAACTGTTGACGGCTCACCTTGATGACGGGTCTCCTCTTGTGGTGAAAGAGCGGTGAACTTCGTAAACGAAAATGATCGTAAGTACAGAGAAGACGACGTCCACACTCGGATTTGAAGAAGAGGGCAGGCATATTACTAGTTTTGCTTGACGCTGAACAAAGACTTTAAGCAACATTCGAAGTAAAGAGATTACTTGGCGGCCGTTGACGGTCCGAGTACATCACCCATTTCCTCCAAAAACTTCTCGTAATCATCCTTCGGCTTCGCCGCGGGAGCTTTCTTTACCTCCGGCTCGAACTTTGCTTTCTTCTGCGGTGCGCCAAACTTGTTTTGAAGCGTGCTGAGCAGGTCCGGCCGCGCCACAAGAGTGAGTCCTCCTTCCTCTTCATTGTCCTCGGTAGGGCCAACTGTCGGTGCGGCGTTAACCTTTGACCCCGCACCACCACCGCGTTTCCGTTTCAGAGCGGCGGGAACGAAAGCAGTGCTCTCTTTCTTAAAATCCCGCAATTCCGGCTCCGCTGATATGACCGCCGACGCAGCGGGAACGGCCGCTGGCGCGGACCCCGAGTTCGACAACCGAACACCACCGGACGTAGCCTTCTGAAGCCCAGCTGCCCTTGAAGCACGATGTGCTTGAAAGGTTTGATGGGGTATTGAGGATAGAGGATCTTGTATGACACCCGCATTGCCTTTGCGAGGATAGAATCCTGGGGGAGGAGCAGCGATGGGCGGACGTACATGGGGAGGAAAAGGTGGAAAACCAAGAAGAACTCCAGGTGAGGTACCGGTCATCATGGGAAAACCGGGTGGAGGAGGGGGTGGCGAAGTCATCGCGGCGAAACCTGGAGGTGGAGGGGGCATTGTGCCGCCTTGAGGCATAGGTAGAGGGGGCATACCAGGAGGAGGTGGCGGCACCATTGGAAGACCTGTCGGAAGAGGTGGAATTCCTGAGGGAGGCAACGGCGACACGAGGAGTCCGTGAGGCAATGGGGGAGATACGAACGGCGGTGCACCCATGGGCAATAGCGGAAGAGGGGCAGATGGGACTACGTCGACGTTAAAACAGCGGTGCAACGGACAGACCTTGCAACTTACTTGGTGGGTCTCCGGGCCGTGGAGGCGGAGGTCCTTCTGGCATTGGAATATCATCATCAGTATCTTCAACCTCTTCTTCGTCTGGAGGTGGTCCCTCAGGCATAACAATATCGTCGTCGGCGTCTTCCAGACATCACATCAATATACGATCAAGATGTTCCACGTTAGATAATACTTACCAGATTCCGGTTCCGCATCGCTATCCACTTCATGTGGTAAAAGGGCTGTTCGCAGTTATTGAGAATGACGGAGTGCGCGAGATTCTTAGAGCTTACCTCGCTCGACATAGGGCATGCCAGGAGGCGGAACACCAAACGGATTCATGACGGGATCATAATAGATGCTCCGGTCTGGATGTCGAGGTAGCCCATTCTTCTTGAAGAGGTTCCTCTTCTTCGGAGCCGTAGACTCCTCTTTAGTCTCTTCGTGAGGCTCGTGAGTTCGACGAGACTTGAAGACAAGTTTGCGCTGCTCGGGGTGTTCATGGACATACTCCTCCTTCTTCTTGACGATCTTCTCGAGCTCCGACTTGAGTTCCGCGAGACGAGACTTGTCAGAGGCAGAAGATTTGGACGCCGACTCCAGTTTTGCTATTTCATCCTCGAGGTCTGACCGAGCATTGACACATGCAAGACGGGAAACCAAACAGGTTGCGTACTCACCCCGAGTATCCTTTTTGACAAGCGCAAAGTCTCGTGTCTTCGCACGCTCCGCCTTGTTCTACTACAATGACCAGTTATTAGGATGAGATGCCAGCTTGCATGAGGGACAAGACCTTGCCTTCTTGAGCTCCTTCTTCCTCTGAGCCTTTCCTAGGCAAATTAAGACGGAATGCACAGATGAGACAATGGACACTCACTATAGGCATCCATAGGATTTGAGGATTTTCCTTTGACCATGGCGGAAAGACACGAACGTGCAGCGGCAGTGGTCCGTGACGGTCGAGCTTGACGTCGCTGGTCGATGGACGAGACGCCCGAGCAACGACCGGGAGCGAGGCACGTGCGAGACGTACAGAGTCATGGGCGAGCAGCGAGCTCTCAGATCTCAGTGTCCGACCGCTTCCCCCTCCTCTCAGGGAAGCTCGTCTGCTCTGCACTTCTGCTGCACTCTGATTGCGCTCTTCTCTTGTCTCGCTCCCCTGTCATTATTCTTCACACTCGTACAACGACCGGGAGGACTTAGCTGTCTTGTCTCAGTCTCGCCATGCTAACTCCTGCCACCACGACCCACACCGCGGCCACGAACCAGAACAAGCGTTTTGCCAAGGCTCCTGCACAGTCTCTCAACCATCTTCTCAACTTTACACTACCTCCTAGACAATCCCACTATAATCAAAGCATCCCCCGCAGGGCGAGGAAGACCGGTAACCAGTATGGAGTCTGGAATAAAGAGCGTGAGTGCACTCGCACCACCCCGCGGTCTTCGGGCAAAATGCCTGACCCGTCGCAGGCTTTGTCAACGCTCAGTACCGATTTGTGATGAAGCCAATTGGCGACTACACCGTCCATTTTGCGGATCCGGATATGTGAGCTCCACCTTACCGTTATCACGCTATCTCAGAGCATTGACTCTGGGTTTCTAGCTATTTTCAGTGGCACGATATCCTCCAAATCATAATTCCTAGAGGACATGCCCTTCAATCACGATGTGGGGAACAGTCTGCGAGAGACGATGGCATTCTGACCTGTCCCATCTGCCTTGCACCTCCCACTGCCCCCAGGATGACTAAATGCGGTCATGTAGGTGTATCCCAATTAATGTATATCCAATGGGTTTGCATTGACGGCGTGTCCAGGTCTACTGTTTCCCCTGCATACTGCATTTGCTAAGCACATCCGAGCAGTTGAAGTGGGTCCGGTGCCCTATCTGCTTCGATTCCGTCAACGAGCGGCAGCTCAAAGCCGTCAAATGGCTAGACGAGGTACCCGCCGTCGAAGGCGTTGATGACATCCCTATCGGAGAATCGTCATCGTCGGCTTCTATGGACCGGGATCCCTTTGCCACCCCTCAATCCGGAGGCACCCTGCGGATGCGCCTCATGCAGCGACCACAAATTACGACCCTTGCGTTACCTCGGTCATCAACCTGGCCTTCTGATCTGCTACCGCCTCACCAGGCTCCTTTCCATTTCCTGCCTGATGTTCTCGCTTTCGCGAAATTCATGTTGGCGACACCCTCTGACTTAATCCAGGACCTGTCGAAAGATCTGGACGACCTTGCTACAGAGCGACGTTTGCTTGCGGGAATGGGCGACGAACTGGGTGCTGTATTTATCGACTCTGCAGACGCCAAAGTCCGACACCAGATCGAGAAGGCTGCAGCTTTGGACACACCGCATCTCCGGGAGGTTGTCGAGGTCGCGCGCCGTGGGGTTCAGGAGTTGAGTGAACACTCGGCATCTAATCGCCAGCGTAAAGAGGAGGTCCATTCGGTACCCGCCGAGGAGGTCCCACAAGCGTTTCTCGCAATGCAAGGTGCATCGAGAGAGTTGACACCCACGCCAACGGGCCGTAATCCGCGACAACGCCGAAATCTTAATCCGCCGCCGCCGTCGACATCGACGTACTATTATTACCAGGCTGCCAACGGGTTGCCCGTCTTTCTCCACCCGCTCGACATCAAGATCCTCCTCTCACATTTTCACAGTTACCCGGCCTTCCCGGACGAGATCGTCGTCCGCGTCGAGTCCCACACCGAGAGCACGGTTAACGACGACCTCCGCAAGCGCTGCAAGTACCTCGCTCACCTCCCCGAGGGCGCAGACGTTACATTCGTCGAGGCGGACCTCACGCTCGTCGTCGGCCGCGACGGCCTTCGCCCCTTCGAGAACGCACTCAAGGCGCGCCGCACGAAGCGTAAGGAGAAGGGCAAGCGCGACGACAAGGCCCGCGCGCGGGCGGAAGAGCGCGAGAAGGAGAAGCTCGCACAGACCTGGCACGAGTTCGGCTACGCCCACAGCGCCCCGGCCCCGGCGTCAACCCCGCTCGACGTCCCCAGGCCCCAGGACCGAGACCCCTCACCCGCTGATGGGCATGCGGAGGCAGCCGCAGCTGGCGCGAGCGACTCAGAAGAGCAGGACGCGTCGCCGCCACAGCCCGCGGGGGCGTGGGGTGCGCGCAGCTTCGCTTCTGCCGCGACCTCAGCACAGAGCCGCGTGCAGTCTCAGACGCCGCGTGCCTCCGCGGCGTCGCGGAACAACAACCACGAGCGCGCAGAGGACGAATGGGAGCTGGACATGGCCTTCCACGAGCTGGAGCAGCGCAGCGCTAAGGGCGTCGGGAAGAAGCGGAACAACCGGCTCGTCGTGCTGGGTGGTGGCGGTGGGCGCCGCGCGCGGTGATTTTTCCATCTGCTGTCCATGGCATTGTGGTTTGGGATGTGGATGTGAACGTGGAGGATGCGTGGTCGACGTGCGAGACTGTTTGATGTTGGGCTGTGGGGGCTGCGGTTGGGACTGTGCGAGAGATATCGCAGACGGCGATGTACTGATCTGTCGGAGCCTTCATGCCATACAGTATTTACATGTACGTGGAACGCAGGACTAATACTTTGTAGCAACAGGATAGCACAAACACAAACAGACACATATCTCAAGCTTCATCGATCCTCCATTGCGGTCACACGGGTCTGAGGGTGACGAGCAAGGAGATCTGTGAGTAGGATGGTATATCGTTAGGATTGCACTTTTACAGTATGAGAGGTAGCACGCATCGAGCGCAAGTTGCTATACGATCTAGCTCAATGGGGAAATGAAAAGTCTCCTTGGGTCTGACTCTGATCCGAAGGACATGGGAGGACGCAGTCCGATGAACAATCCAAAGAGCAGCATGGAGGGTAAATAAAGCTACGACAACAGTGACAGTGCACAAAGGAAGACAAGGGGGAGCTAGATCCACACTACGTACTGGAGGTAAAGCGCAAGGCCGGATGGAGAAGGTAGGTGCGACGTGAGAGTTCATAAGACGACACGGAGACCACCAGAGACATCCTCAGACAATCTGCAGATAATTGGAAGGCGCAACTGGGACGAGTTATCAGGAGAAGGCTTTCGCGTTAGGACGTAAGCACTCACTTCCGACGGTCCCATCCGACTTTTTCGCCTGCCACCACTTCCCATTCTTGTCGAGAATTTCGAGGAATTCGCCCTTCGAGAACGATATCTCGTTGGGGTCATCGGGCGACGCAGTGTCTACAAAATGTCAGACACATGTGAGCGTGAGACGCCGTGCCATGGCAGCACGAATCGACGTACAGTTGTACAGCGCCTTCGCCCGGTACTGATGGCTCTCTGCTGTCACATCGCTCGTGTCTGGCCCTCCCGAACCCGGCGTCGTCGGGATGATACCAGGCCCTCCGCCCGCACCGATGCCTGCGGCGCCGCTGCCCATCAGAGGAGACGCAGGCCCGAGGCTGCCCTCCCCGCCGCCTATTGAGCCCGGCCCGCCTCCGCTTCCCAGGTTGTTCACACTGCCAGTGTTTCCGAGACTGCGGGGTGCACCATTCTCCACGCTCGGGGCCCTGAAGCTGCCAGTGTTGCCGATCGGGCCCGCCATGCTGCCCGCCATCTTGGTGTCGTACATGGGGCCCATGCCGCCTGTCGGATACCCAGCAGTGTAACCATTGCCACCGCCCATGTTCATCATCGAGCCGGAGCGGGTGCCGCGGCGACGGCGGGAGGGCGGAGTGAGGCCGCCGGTGCCGAGTGAGTTGAAGATGTGGAGCATGAGCGAGTCCTCCTCGGACGTGAAGTAGAGCACCCAGAGGATGTCGACCATGGCTAGGATGAGCCAGCCTGCAGCCATGGCGTCAAGAGAGGCTGAGCCTGTGAAGATGCCCTGCTGCACGCCAATGACGGCGAAGACGATCGCGATGGAGCCAAAAGTTGCAATTTGGAAGCGATGCATGGCGATGGAGTCGGTCGCGAGGGTGTGGAGGACGCCGAGGATGAGGAAGAGCTGGACGAAGATGGAGAACCATAGCACGCCGACATTTGCGTTACCGTCTAAGAAGGAAGATGTTGGTCGAGAGGAGGGAAGCAAAATTAGGAGGACTGACGTTGTGCAGTTGCTACTGCCTGACCAATGAAAGCGACGAACCATCCAATCTAGGCGAAGAGATGGGAGAGTTGATGATGGGCTAGGATGATTCGAAAACAGACTGTGACATACCACGGCGAGGATGGTGGTGAAGAGGAAAAGGTAGTGGGTGAGTATTGGCGTAAAGTCGTAGCCCTCACTCCCGCGCGGTGGCATCTTGCAGGGAGAGAGAAGGTGGTATAAAGCACAATGAAGGAGAGACGGTAGAGGCCGGAGGAGGGAGATGAAGGAGAGGAGGGGTGGAGAAGGGTTTGCGGGACGGAGCGCAGGAGGCTGAGGGAGTTGAACGAACAGTCGCCGAGCCCGAATCCAATGACGATCTCCTGCGCCAGTTCCCACGCGTCTCCTCCCTCGACTCGTCCCCTGTCCCACAAGGCTGTCCGTCCGTCCCGCTCCTCCATCTCCTTGCCCTTGGCTCTGTCGGACCACAGCCTGCCCACCCCCATGCCGTATTATTCCCACCTCCTGCTCTCCAGGTCGCCTTAGCATCACTGCACCACCGTCCATGTCCGCATCATCGTGGACGCCGAATCATCCAGCATTCCTTCTCAATTATTCCGCAGCCAGGTCATCCATGCCGCGTTCGGCACTCCCACCACGTCCTGCGCAGGAACTCGTACAGCCCAGCGGAACTTCGATACTTAGCGTCCGCTCCCGAGGGTATGAACGCGAGCCACCGTGCAGACGGGAACCCAACCCCTCACGCGAGGCTTTTCCCTGCATGGCGTCCATTTGCAAGATTCACCGATGCAGCTCATCCAACGTGCCTCAAGGTCACATGCACATATTCTAGGTGGGTTTGTTTCGGCTCGACGTGCGGATGAGGACTTAGAGGATTTCCGGAGAAGTACACTTATCCATATATAAACACAATATGTTGTCAACGAAACAAAGGAGTCGGTGGTTGCGATACGCACCGATACTCAGAGAAGCAAGGACGGCCGCTATATACCAGTCCGTCGTTTGAAGAGTCAAGGTTGCACCGTGACCTCCGGGTGAGTCGCCGATGGGGACAATTGTGGTTATGTATGCATCTGGGTAAGTAGGCCCAGAGCCAGCACGCTTTCAGTTGTGCATATCCCGGCGGTCCGGATGGCATGAGCCCATCTGTGATTTCACTGTCAGAACGGTGGTCTGACAAAACAGACAGCCGCCACTAACGACTAGCGTTGCCTGATGGGGTGTGTCACCTCGTCCATGTCGCTTCGGCTCGGACCTGGCAAGCATCACGTCATCGAAAATGACCTCGCAGGCCGTTCCATCCTTTGCTCCGGTCACCTCGTCTCCGCGCCGCACCTGTCTGCGACCCATTATATACGACGCCTCAGTCCAGGACCGAATAAACAACAATGAAGCCAAGAATCTGATCTACCTGGATCTAAGAATCCAGCCCGAGAATTGAATCTGATTCAGATTGGTAGCAGTCGGCACTGCTTATGCGAGCGGTTCTAGACAGGAGTTGGCGGGGACGACAAGAAATTCCTACCGGGCTGTCACAGGCACCAGCCATCGAAGCTAGCCCAGGTGAGTCTATATACTTATCCGCACCCGATCGGATAGTGTCACAGCTTGCGATGACTTAATATTGTTGGCTGTGTAGCCCTTGTTTACTGGAACCGCTGCTTATCGGCTGCTCGGGCTCCGGAACCTCGGACAACTGCGATCGTGTCACAGAAATGCTGACGCGCTCGACGCCTTGCCACGCTTACGCGCCAGCCCAAGAGAGCTTACGATGACCTGATTGCCTCGGCATTACCGCTCGCGCCACGCATGTCTACTCAAAATGCGCGTCCTTCGTGTGCTACTCAACCCTTCCGCTCAGCTCGCAACCCTTGGTATCACAAGTATCTGCCGGATCCGAGCACCGACCTTCCGGGTACGTCGAACAGCCTCGCATTATAAACTCCTGCTTTGCCAGACGAGAACCGGGTTTGGCCTCACTCTCACCACCTGTTGTTGCCTTCCGTCCCTGCCCGAGGCCGGCCAAACACCGAGCGAGGGCTCCTCACGTTCTCTACTTCCATATCGTATCCACTGTTTCCCCACACAACCCGAAGCTTCTTTCCCAAACCTTCTACACCGCTCTCAGCCGTCTTCCAAAATACGCGAGTCTGCGCATGGACTCGAGACGACCATGAACAGCTCCGCAGTGACGACTGTCGGACACTGGAACATCCCCGTACTGGCAGCACCCTGTTCGCAAGATTGGAAGATACTGAGGTGTTCCCTTGTGTTAATGTTTGACCTCATCCGGTCCGCGGCGAGGCTGTTTTTGGTCGGTAGCGCAGGTGCCGTCATCGGCCTGGCAGGGTTTATTCTGGTACGTCACTGTAAAGCACCTCATTCTCATGCGATTTAAAATATGTTGGTGCATATCGCAGAGCATCCTCGCATACATCAAGGAGGCTGTGGGTGGTAGGCGATCGCGGAAGCTCGGCGCAGATGTGCTCGCCGCGCCGGAATCAACCTCTCCTCCTCGTGATCGTGACCATCGCACGCGGAAGCCTCGCATGAATCGGCACGACCGGTCCAAACGGTCGAATGATCGTCCCAGGTCTCCAAAGTTCCCGGGTTCTGGTTCACGGTCTACTGTGACGTCATCAAGCCCTTCTAAGGGCCCCGAAGAACCTGAGCAGGAAAGGCCCGGTAGGCCTCGAAGGAGACGAACGCAAAGTTCAACTCGCGAGATGGTGAGCTCGGTGTAGACTACGAGTCTATGTGTGCTGAATTGTTGCTCTACACATGCAGTCGTCTGTCGATGATGTGGTTGTCACCAATCCGATGCGCCCCGCTCCAACGACTGTAACACTTGAGGTTACCACTGAGATTCCTCCGCCTCGGAGACCCCAGCGCAGCCTCAGCGAAGTGTCTTCTGCCCAATCTTTCGAGATCTCAACACGACGTCTTTCGTTAGAGGAGCACTTGCCGATTTCTGGTCGTCGCGTGCTCATGAAGATCAAGGACTCTCACAGTCAGTGTGCGTGTAGGACTGATATATATCTCATCGTTCTGTAGACTGACCATCTCCTAGTACGTGAACGCTGTCTGATCCGGGTTCAATCCCTGCCGCCCAATAAACCGTCTGCTCGGCCACCGCGCACCGATCCCTATCAGGCTCCCTACTTCTTCCCCTCCCCTATGTCTCCCGAGGCAGCGACCTACATCCAAGAAGTCGTAAACGAACGCCAAGGAACATATATTCAGCCTACTACGAGTCCCGTCGCTGTTGAGTCGAATACGACCAACGCGATTCTCATCCCATCGCCACCACGTGTGAGTCGAGAACCGGGGCACACGACTCGTCTGACCCGTACCCCCTCCCCTTCTCCTTCGCTGCCTGCCGAAAAGACGGATGCCTCGCCGCCAACGAAGCGCCACAGATGGTCCCTACATCTACCACATCTTCCGCACCATCATGCTAGCGACGGAGTGCGGTTAGTGGATGGCCAAGTACAGGAGAAAGGCGGCACCACGGCGCACAAGGAGCTTTTCTCCAGGTTGAAGTTCGGCCATCACAGAAGGTACGTGTGTCTGTTCACCGTCGACAAACAAGTCTCTAACTCGCGGCGGCGCACAGACGTCATGGAATCGGAAGTGCAGACTCCCACGTGACGGTGTCTACCGTGGCATCGTAGCTATTGCAGGCTGACGTCCGTTTTCGTTCACATTCACGGCACGCATCATTAGTGTCTCGATACTAATTGGTAGACTAATTTTGCACATATTTATCCACGAGCCTCACCGCCGTCATCCTTGGTTTCGTCATAGAACATCCACCGCTCGTTACCTTTCCCTGCATGATCAGCCACGTACTTAGTGTACTGTAACAACCATTGTATTTACCTAAATGTTGAAGTAATCAATAACTGAAGTTGTTCTAAAAGTGCTCGTCTGACTGGCGGTGGGGGCCTGCGAGATTAGATGGAGGTATTTCAGAGATAAGATTAGATGGAGGTGAAATGCGATCGAGTGGGTCGTCATCTTGTGCTGTGAACGCGCCCTCCTCATCGAAGCGAGCCATAAGCGACCCGGCCGGTGCTCCGCACAATGGACCCAGGACTGTCCTCGACGCACTCTCTCGACCCCTCTCCGCCTGCTCGACCCCGTCCTCCACAGTCTCCCAACCCCCGCGCACCCCGGCCCTCTGACGGCGTCGCTTCCCACTCTCGACGCTCTTCCCCTCAGCCCAAGCTCCCCGCCCCGGCTCCACGCTCGGGGTCCAAACCACGCTTTCTCGACAGCCACGCCGCACGGGCGAGTCTCCCCTCGTCGCCCTCGCGCAATCGCACGCCCAAGAAGACCCCAAAGCCCGCAACCCCTGCGACAGCCCCGATGAACGTCGAGAATAGCGCTGGCGCGCCCGCTGCTGGACCATCCACCGAGGCTCGGCCCTTGAATGTCTCGGACGCCCTTGGATATCTGGATGCCGTGAAGCTACAGTTCCAGGACCAGCCGGATGTGTACAACCACTTCTTAGATATCATGAAGGATTTCAAAAGCCAGGTGTGAGTACTAGCGCTGTGTCTCCGTTGCCCGTCCGTGTTTTCCCCAGATTCCGGGGTGGCGTAGCTCGCGTATGCGGGTCATGCATCCCTCCTTCCGCCCTTCCTTCCCACCACGCGTACATCTGTCCTCATGACTTCGCCTATGGCTTTGCAGGATCGACACACCCGGCGTTATCGAACGCGTCTCCATGCTCTTTCACGATCATCCCATCCTCATCCAAGGCTTCAATACCTTCCTACCTCCCGGCTACCGCATAGAACTTAACACCGATCACTCCGACACGATTACTGTTACAACACCGATGGGCCAGATGATCCAGAGGACAACAATGTACGGTATACCCACTCTCAGTCGCGAACCTATGATCCAGCCAGGTATGGTCCCGTCCTACCAACCTCCCTTCGGCCTCGCTCCCCCGCCCGTGCTCCCAGTCGGCATCGGGAATGGCTCGCGCCCTGTTACCCCGATACCCGTCCACGCTCACGCGCCACCGCATCTCGCGCACGAAATGCAGGGCCGCCCCCAGCACTCCCAGTCGCCCGCGCTCCCGGGCGGACGCGACGACGCGGCTCTGCTGAACAACTTAAACACGCACCAGGCGGACAAGCCGCAGAACGGCGAGTTCCACCACGCGATCAACTACCTGAGCAAGATCAAGAACCGGTTCCACGACGACCAGCAGACGTACAAGCAGTTCCTCGAGATCCTCCAGACGTACCAGAAGGAGCAGCGACATGTACAGGATGTAAGTGGTCGACCGGGTTTTGCGTCGCACCTGGTAACGGGACAACTTGATTTATGTCTATCCGTGCTGCAGCAATCCCAAGTCTATGCGCAGGTGCAGATGCTGTTCAAGGACGCACCCGATCTTATGGACGAGTTCAAGGACTTCCTTCCAGAAGCTGTCCCGCCCTCGCACCAAGCTGGCCTTGTGGGTATACTTCCTCAGCCCACGACAGGGCCTGGCATGCCGGGCTCGTTACCCCCACCTGAGCCATCCTCCACGGAGAAGGCCACGAAGCAGCAGCCAAAGAGGAGGAAACGTCCTGAGAAGGAACCAGTCGTGGCTCCCAAGGCTGGAGGCGGTCGGGTATGTGTCAAGGTATCGTATGCACTCGCTGGAATGGATATTAATCAATTTACACCAGGCTGCGAAGCGAGCCAGGACGACGAACCAGAGAGCTGAACCAGCTTCGCCAAAGTTCTCGCCTTATCAGGTTCCCCCCTCCCCTCAGCCCGTCAATATGCATGTCCATCAGGTGCCAGTCCCAATGCATCAGCCCATGCAGGTTCATCCTATCCACCCGCCGAGTCCTGGACCAATAGTCCCTCCTCCTGTCAACGGTCAAGATGAATTGCTCTTCTTTGACCGTGCTAAGAAGACCCTCGAAGGTGACGGGACGTACGACGAGTTCTTGAAGCTGTTGAACCTCTTCTCCCGCGATATCATTGATACCAAGACGCTCGTCGACCGGGCGGAGGTGTTCCTTGGAGATGGTGACTTGTTGTCACAGTTCAAAGACCTTCTGAGCTGGGAAGAGAAGAAGACCGAGGAAAACGTCCCCCCGGGAAGTATGCGCACTGCTGCTCCGGAATACTACGCGCTTCTTCCACCAGAAGACGGTCAGGGACCTAGTTACCGTCGCTTGCAGGACCATGTGAGTATATAATCCATGCAAGCCGTCTGTCAGGCTATTTTCGAGTCCTCACTACATGCGCACAGGAAATCCGGATGGCGTGCTCTGGGCGGGATCGTCTCTGCTGGTCCGTCCTCAATGATATATGGGTGTCCCATCCCACCTGGGCCTCCGAAGAAGCAGGGTTCATGACACACAAGAAGAACTCGTTCGAGGACATGCTGCATAAGAGCGAGGAGGAACGTCACGAATTCCAAGTTCAGATTGAAGGGCTCACTCGCACCATCGCCGTGCTTGATCCGCTCGAGGCGCGTATAGAGATCATGTCCGCGGAAGAGCGTGCCGCGTTTCGCCTCAAGCCCAATCTTGGTGGGACGGCGCGTGCCGTCTACGAACGCACAATAAAAAAGATCTACGGTTCGGACGCAGGCAACGAGGTGCTTCGCTCGCTGCAGGAGACCCCGGCGGTGGCAGTGCCCGTCGTGCTAGCGCGACTGCGGCGCAAAGACGACGAGTGGCGGCGCGCACAGCGTGAGTGGAACCGGACGTGGCGCGAGGTGGACGGGAAAAACTTCTACAAGGCACTCGACCACCAGGGCATCACGTTCAAGCCGAACGACAAGAAGAACACGACGGCGAAGTCGTTCGTGCTCGAGATCGAGAACGTCAAGGCCGCGCAACTCCGAAAACGGGATGGGATAAACAACAAGGTCGGCGGCGGGGCGGATAGCTCGCGAGGCTCGAGTGGCTCGCCTCTAGCCGCTGCCATGGGCCCCTCAACGCGTCCGCTGGGTTACCAGCTGCAATACCAATTCGAGGATGTCGGGGTGCTGCACGACGCGGTGAAGATGATCTTTTCCTACCTGGACCACTCACCGCAGCAGTTCGGCCCCCAGGAACGGCGCGCGATAGAGAAGTTCCTGCGGTCGTTCATCCCGGTCCTATTCATGTTCCCGCCACACGAGTTCAACAGCGCGTGCGGGCCGCTGGCGCCCGGGCACGACGAGGATCCTTCCGAGGAACAATCGACCTCAATCGATGACGAGCCGGTTAAGGCGGCTTCGCGTGCCGCGAAGCAACAGCACGCGCAGGAAGGGGTCTCGGCGCAAGATTTGCGGACGCGGTTACTCAAGACGGCTCGGGAGAACGGACAGGACGGCGGCGGTGATGACACACCGTCCATAATGAACGGGTCGGCGTCACCCATGGCCATGGATAGTCCTAAGGAAGCTGCGAACGCAAACGTAAACCACAAGGACGGCGGCGAACAGGCAGCATTGGGGCATCATGAGGCCCGCACTAACCCCGACGACGTTTGGGTGAGGGAATTGAAGACAAAGGGGACCCTGGCCGCCGGCGAGTCGCCGCTTGCTCGACGACCCTTCTTTGCTGGCACGACGTTCTATACATTGCTGCGGCTCCTGCAGGTACGTGTCGTAACTTTCGGCTTCGGAGGCTGTCGTTTGGGGTTAGACTCACGTTTGATGACGCGCTCTGGACCTTGATTTTAGCTGTTCTACTCACGCCTCCTGCTATGCAAGGAGGTGGGCGCGAGGATGGCGGCGGAGAAACACGCGTCGCTGCTCTCAAATCCCGTGGCGGTCCACCTCGGACTGGAAGATCCCAACGGACCGTCGGTCGTGTTAAAACAGGCAATGGAGGCGTCTGGGAGCAGTCGCGAGGGAGAGGAGGTACCGAACGTGCTATATTCGTATCTCCTTGACGCGTGCGAGAAGCTGTTCGAGAATGAGCTGGACCAGGGGACGTTCGAGGAGCATATGCGGTGGTTTTTCCGCACGAAGGTGGGCGGGCATGCCAGTTATTTTCGCGTCGCGCCCATGGCGGGATAGTGCGGATTGCTGACGAGAGGGGCGAACTGATAGGCTTATAACGTCTTTACGCTGGATCGGGTTATTGGGGCGATCATCAAGCAGGTGGGTCGTTCTATCTGTTGAGCTGCGTGGGACGGGCCGCTGACCGGGAGGTGAATGGGGGGCGTTTTATTCTTACAAGGTTCAAACCGTGCTGGGGGACCACAAATGCCAGGAGCTATGGTATCTGCTGCAGCAGGCGCGGGGTGCTGACAAGGCGACGACACACGACATAATCAGATACAGACGCGAGGCCGAACGGAACGTCGGATCTGATGAAAAGTTGTATCGGTTTGACTGGGTGAGCGGTTCTACAGAAATAAAGGCCGGGTGCGCAACAAGGCTGACAGGGCGTGGTGGGTGTGCAGGACGTGGCATCGAAGTCGCTGGGGATCCAGCTGGTGGGGCCAGAAGACGCGAGCGTGGATGAGGACGAGTCTGGGAGTGGTCGCTGGCGGGGATATGTTGCTTCGTATGTGATGGTCCACCCAACAGAATGGCTTCCGGGCGGAGGCAGCTACGGCCTCGTGTGTTTGAAGAGGTATGTTGCGAGTCAAATTTAGGCGTGGGGCGTGGTCGCCCAATCGAGCCCCCGGATGCTGACCCTGCTATTTATAGGAATCTGCACGACGGCGGCGACGAGGGCAGGGATGGGCGTGTGCACGAGGAGCAGGACCTCGGGGTGCGGATCCAGGCGGGGACGTACAAGATCATGTACGAGCGGGGGCGGGAGGACGTGCTCTGGCGTCGGCGGGGGGCGTCGGAGGCGGGGCTGCTCAGGACCCGGGCGGTCGCGCGAGAGGACGAGCGCCGGCGACGGGGAGGGCGTCTTTTGGAACGTTGATGTGGATTGGGCTGCTATAAATAGGGCGGGGAGTTAATATTGTAATGGATTGGATCTAATCATAGGGCGATATTTAACGGATAAGTGGAGTGGGGGCGAGGGCTTGTACTAACTTTCTCGCCTGCTCCCGCCCCGGGCCTCCTGTCCTCGCTCTCGTCTCCCGCCAAGCTCCTCGTCCCTCCGCTTGGCACCCGCCCTCGACAACCGCTTGGCGGTCCCTCCTCCGTCCTCTTTTCGCCCGAGGCCATGCCATGCCACAGCCCAAGCAATCCTTAGCTCATCCTCCCAACCACCGTCCGAGCCCTTCTGCACCCGGCACCCCGCCCCGTCTCCCCAAGCGACCGTTTCGCCTCTCCTCCAAGAACTCCCCCGCACCAAGCTCTCTCCGCGATCCATCGTCTTCTGGGCTCCTCGCTCTCCTCGTCACTCTTGCTGGCTCGTCCTCAGTTGATGGGCGGCCATTCGACTCGGAGATCCCCCCAGATTTTCTTTGTCCTCGTCTCCACGCACACCCGTCTGCCCAGCCCTCGTCCTCCTCCCAAGCTCCTCCCTCTGTCTACTGGGTGCCCTGCGACGCATCCGAAGCCGCTACATACTCCGACTCATCCTTCCCACCCCTTGCCGTTGATTACTCGGCACGCCCACGCAAGAAGCATTCGCGCAGGACCGCCAACATCGCCGACAAATACGAGCAGTATCCGGACGGGCGGTGGAGGAAGGCGCACTCTTGGGAGCTTTACGGGTCTTCTTCATGCGCAGTACGTTGCCACCCTCCCTTCATTCGTTCTCCCTCGTGTGACGTCCGTAGATCTCGCAGTGTATGGATGCCACACCGACAGAGATACCCGTCCAAGACGACCAGGTCGCGCCCTCGACAGCGTCGGGCTCGTCCGCAGCGTCCACTTCGACTTCGGCTGGGCCTACCCTCCCCCATGGCTGGGGAACCAGCAAGTCTAGTGATGACATGACGGGGATCATTCTCGGCCTCTCCCTTTCCCTTGCCCTCTCTTTGATTGCTTTCATGATTGGTATCGTGTTGTGGAGGAGGAAGCGGCGGAAGAACGCGACGGATGCCGAGAAGCCACCATCTACCAACGACACCGCCAGTACGCAGCTCAGCGAGGAAGCGCAGCGCATCCGTTCCAAGCAGCGTATGTGGCAACGGGCTTCCGCAAAGTGGTTGGCCAATGTGAAGCATTCTGCGCGACGACGCAGGAAGTTTGGCGCGACGACGTCCTCCAGACCTTCAGACACCGACCTCCTCGCCGACAGAGCCACTATCGTGCAAGCGTCCGCGTCGGCGGTCTCGCTCACTCGGACGCAGACCATGACAGACGACCGTGGTTCTGCTTGCACTACGCCCCCAGCGTCCGTGCGCAGGGTAGGATCAAGGCCGCCACGATCACGTTCGCTTAGCATTGCGTCGTCCGATTGTAATGCTAACCATTCTGACGCCGACTCACTATCTCCGCCGTCGCCTCATCCTCCAGCATATATGCCCGATCCGGGAGACAAGCATTCGCGTTCTCATCGGCAGCCGTATATCATCGCCTATCCTGATCCACGTCCCTCTGAGGTTCGTCCATCTGTCGACCTTCCTGCCGACGCGTCTTCTCCGTCACCATACGAGGCCCCAATTCACTCGGCGCATGTTGCGACGGATGACAAGACCGTATTGGCTCGGATTGCACAAATGGCGAGTGCGCCTCCTCCCGGGGATGAGCTGTCACTGCCTGGCGCGTCTGGAGGATTATCGGAGGTGCATCCTTCGGTGCCTTTCTTCGAGGTTGACTCATTCGAGGCGTTACCTCCGGAGCTGGAGTTTGAGGCCGCCGAGGATGCTCTCGGCGAGCATGGGTTCTGCGGGGCTTCAACGTCTGTCGTGACACACGATATCCTCTCTCCTGCCAAAGAGGTCGCGGCATCGTCTTATCCTAGCCGACACGTTGTCGTGGATCACGACATGGATTTGGAGGTGCCATCGTATACAGAAGTGGCTCTTCGACATCGAGGTCCAATTCTGCCTCTGCCGCCAGCCAAGGTCCCTCTGACCGGCCCGACATTCTACGAATACCCGAACGAGTTCGAAGACGATGTCGTAACTACCGAGCCACTTCCTGGGCCCTCATCGCCACCATTTGAAGAACCATCCGCACCACCGTTTGCGTTCGAGGACGGACCTAACGGTGCCCACATGATAGTTGCGAGCGCCCCGCCGCTTGAGGTCGACGACGACGAAGGACCGCATATAGGAGAGTTCCTACCCTCAGCGCCCCCTTTTGACGTCAACGACCATCTTCCGACACTCGATCCGCACCTCGCCCGGGCTCCTCCCGACCTCGAGTCGAGCACGCCACCCTCTGGGGATCATCGAAACGTCAATGTCGACGCTCGTCCAGGCGCTGTCTTCTTGGGACGGGAAACGGAATACGGGACGCGCACGTCCCCTCCGCGGTACCTGCCATAGTGAGACGGCGTCGGATTCCGGTACACCGATGCGTCGGACACGCTGTGTGGTATTCTTACCACTGTGGGGCATCCGCGTCCACTCTGGGCCCGCGATGGGCGATGTGGCCGGCCTGGAGGGCGAGGATCGATATCGGAGGGCATCTCCCGCGTAAAGCCGTCTCGCGGACGGACCTCGTTCGAGACCGCACCGCTCGCTCGCTCTACCTTGGACGGGGAGCAGGGAAGCGACAGGTGATCGGTCCGTGGGGCTCCGCATGTAGCAAAAGGATCCATATACGTATTGTACGCTACTGCTTAGTCGCGGAGCGTTGTGCGTGGGTTCACAAGGCTACAGGGATGCTGACGGTTATGGGTGATCTGCGTACTTACTTACGGACTGGGGGGCTAGGCTGGGTAGGCGAGAGGGTGTTATCTAACTACTGTATTTCTACTTCCGTGCTGCTGCTGCTCCCGGCGCCGGGGCTACTACTGATTTAGCTTTACTGCTCGGTTTTACGGTTACACGTTACCCGTTTCCATCCATTCGTTTGATATCTCCCTTGCGCATCGTATATCATCGACATCATCGCTGCATTTTTGTCGTCGCACTAATCTCGGACTGCACGCATGTCTTCATACCATCATTCTCGAGGATACTGAAATAGCAACGGAACCCGAGACATCTGTACGGATGACGAAACGACAATTGTATCTGGGCCCTTGCTGGCTTCTCGTCCCGCGATGCATTTTTTGCTTCCGAGGTTCTTTCGACTCGGACGCAATGGGGACATGTCTTGTACGCGTACATGTCCTGCTTCCCAGTTTGCTGTCCCCGGTCGTCCACCGCGAGGCTGCAGTCCACACGGCCCGGGCGGACCGCTTGGTTACTGCTACCGAGGCGGGTGGACAGCCCTTACTGTACCTCACAGTTCGACTCCAGATCAATTTCAATTAATTTCAAGTTCAGACCACGTTCCAGTCCATTGTCATTCTCGCACTCCACTTCGTGGTTTTCCCCTTCGATTCACCGAGGGCCGGTCTCAAGCTTTCATACAAAGACTAGTACTCAACGCCTGCTAATCGCTCACGTAATCACGCTGATGTCACCAACCCCAACCGCACTGCCGCTGCACTCACACTAAAATATTATCGTATGTATCATTGCAGTCAATCTCGAGTAAACCTGAATGCCAGGCGACGGGGGCCGAATTTCGTTTCATCGATGAGGATGACGCGTCCGACTCCCACCGACACATCAGAATTTTGTGAATCGTTGATCTTGCCGAAGACTCCAGGTCTCTCTACCTGTGGCACTCGCCGACCGGCCATCCAAAACTCTCAGTGCGACTGCCGGAGCATCCTCGGACTCAGATACCCATCAGCGCATCAGCGCGGATTGATGAACCCGCCCCAAGCCCGTCCCTTTAAGAGGTGCGACATCGGGCGGTGGTGACTTGTGTGCGTTGTTGATCAGAGATCTCAGGTTGATCCACTGCCAGACGACGAAACCTGGACGAAACCTCCAGCGCACCGTTCTTCAGTAACGGCTACCATAGTTCTTGGCCAACCCTTCCAGGCTCGGGTTGGCTCTCGAACTTGCCCGTTGCTGTACGATGCGACGAGCAACCACATCTCTGTGCACAGCGCGCGTCGCGCGACTCGGCGCGGGAATCGAAACCGTGAAGCGTGGAGGTTCTGTCCCTGTTCCCTTCTTGTCAACTGTAACGAAACTTATGTAAGTACTTAAATGGCGTCGTAAACACTGTTTGTTACATAAAATGCCAATTATTACCAGACATAATGGTCGCGCGAACGACGCATTTTGTTTTGATTTTCGGGGCCATCAATGTTAGTCGCGGATACAGCCACGACGCACGGTCAACCCCGCCATGAATTCGCCGCTGGCTCGCTGACGCCATCAAACTCAGACAGAGCTGTTACATAAGTAGCTCAAGCCGCGGTCGGCACGCCGTCCCAGTCGTCCCACTGGACACAGCTGGACACCTGTCTCAACGATGACATATGTAGGTGATCGCTGCCCAGGTCTGTATTTATCCTGCATAGCAACCTGGAGTAACTAACACGACGGGCATGGCGCTATTTTCCTCTGGATAAAAGTCGATAAAAAGTCATGACCAGTGAAAGACTTTTCTCTGCACGTGACAAAGTGGGTAAAAGTTGAGCGAAAGTCTCCGGAAAGAAAAGCTTTCTCCCCACTTTTACTCGGCTTTGTCCCACCCAGAGAAAAGTTAAACACGTGTATCGACTTTTCGTCGACTTTTCACTCGGGGGGGATAGCGCCATGCCCGTCGTGTAACTCGGGTTCGAGTGCGCCCTGAGCAGGCACAAGGCATGCGAAATTGAGCGACCCCGTTCGCAGCGGGGATTTGCTGGATTTGCCCCTGGCCAGGCGCGTGCGAGGACCAGGGCGACGACCGCCGAATCGGGACGGAGATTAAACGATCTGCCCGGCGCTGGCGGAAGCGCGTGGTTAACCTGGAAGATCACGCCCGGTGCGCGTGGTGGGTGGTCGTCGCGCCGGGTTAGGCCTTGCCGCATCTCCGACACTTGAACGCCCCTGAGGCGGCATACGTCGCATCTTTGGCACACCGCTTCGCCCGTACGCGAGGCCTATGCCGGCGCTATCAAGCTTAAGCTTCCAGCCTCCAGGACGACCGACGCCGGTGAGTCATATGATACTGGAATTTACATGCTATGACCTATGGCCTTCCTCCCGGAATGCTCCACCTTTCCTCGTCGTCCACCGGATTTCTGCCTATTCCCGCTGCAGCGCTGCTCATCCCTGTCCACAGAAATGAGCAAGGGTGTCAGCTGGTATATCAGATAAGAAAGGGTCCTGCGCTCCTACCTCCACTGGAGTCCAATGAACACCCCGCGCCGTCCCGAAACATCGGAGGACCATACCACTTCTTCCGCTGCCCTCCCGACCCCTCCCGAGTGCGTTCCCATACCTGCTCGCCGGTGGAATACCGTGAGGCTCTCAACGTTCTCAACCTTCCAATGCGAAGAAACGGAAGCGCCAACCGAAGTCTGTCGGAGAGGCCGGCGGTCGACGTCATTGAATTCGAATTAGACGAACGCGCACGGTGGGGAAGCCCCCGGCTCTCGTTGGCGCGGCCTTGAGGACTTGAAAGGGGTGTCCTCAGAGCCTGAGACGCGTACCATCATGACGAGCACCCTGTCCAAGGCTTCGAGGTTCTGATGGGAACGCGAGGGTGAGCACTAGTCACCAAGAACTCGTGGGGTAGAGGGCACGATTGGTCGAAATTACAATGGGCCCGCGGACGTGGTAGGTTCGTAACCTAAGCATGCGAAGGGTTCTGGTCTCCAGCCTGGTATGACTTGCTCGCTCCTAAAAACGCTACTTGTTAGTGGAACACAAAAGCTAGAGCACAACGGCGACTCACCACTCCTAGCCCTCCGCGACTTACGAGATGCGCGCACAGTGGATGCTAATTTACATAATACCAGGTACCGCATGCGCAGACTCGACCCGGACGTGCCGCGAGAATTCACTGGCCCAGTCCAGGGCCGAAACAGCGACTCCAGCTCGACTGGTCCCAACTTGGAAAGTTATGGATTCGAACCAACGCTACGGACCTCCCGCCCCTCCAAACCACCATGTCCAAATCCAGCTACAAATGCGTTCCGGTGCTCGTATCTAAGGCGGCGGACCTTCGCGCCCTTTTCGTGACTAGTCGTGCCGCATCAGCAACTTGAGCATCAAATACAATGGTCAAGGGCCGTCCTCGTATACAAAAGTAAGTTCTATCGCCGTGCTTGGGCCTGAGCGAGGCGCGGGGCGAGCCGACGTGTGCGAAGCTCGTGGATAGAAGCAAGGGAGGATATGGAAAGTCATACGTCCGGCCTGAATTGGCAATGTGTCCGCAGCACTGACAATGCGAACCTGGATCACTCCTGGACTCGATGTCGGACAATGTCATGAGCGGCAAGACATCATCGGAATTACAACAAAGTCTATGCAATACACTGTCATGATTGGTGGCGGGAAACGGGAGTTGTTGAGGGTGAGGGGCTGGCACAACGGGAAAGGTAGGGTAAGACAGACGTGACGCGATTACGGAAGGACGCTGGTGGATAACAGGTGGGCGAAATGTTGTGCAAGGAAAGTTTCCGATTGCTTCCCAATTCAAGTATTATGCCCATCAGCGACCACGAATCCCCGAAAATCGCAAGCTTGCTTACCTGAGACTAATCACATTGTTGTCTTCTCCACGTCGACTCGAATTCCGCTGACTGGGCTCCCTAACGCTGCGCCGCCAGGGTATATTGCTGCTTCAATGTCGGCCTTCTGATACTGAAGATTCTCCATCTCCAGCCCACTCGAGGTGCCCAGCACGTCGCCAGGAATGCTCCCAATCGTGCTCAGCACGACGCCCTGAGTGCGAACAATCGCCTTTGAGCCCGCGCGACCCTGCATCCCGAAGCCGAAACCCAAACCAGAAAACGGTGAACCTGGGCTTGACTTCGAAGACGTAGGGCCAGCTGTGAAGGCAATGGTACCTGTGGATTGGCTAACAGTCTCAGATCCTCGCTCCCGCAGATCGAGGATCAGTCGACAAGCAAGCACAGGCGAGAGCATGACGCTAAGTGGTATGCAAATGGCAGAGATAGCTTGGCGAGGTCTTTTCAACTAGTTTTAAACATCACAAATGTTTGTTTTCGGGGTAGAAGACTCACTGAAGGTAAAAAATACCGTTGATGAGGTTCGCAATGGAGATGAGGATGTAGTAAAAAACGCCTGGAGTAGAAGGTCAGCGCTGCATCCGAAACTCTTTTCGGAGACATCACCTTCGCGAAGGAATGTTTGGATTAGTCGACTGCTTGGCCCGCCATTACGACGGCGGATAGTGATAGCCTTGCAGATCGTCATGAAAGTGACCATCGTATCGTACAATAGCGGTGCAATCTAGACCAGGGTTAGGACTGAAATAAAAGAACGGGCACAATATTAGCGACATACAAAGAAACCTGCCCATAATATTAGCTATCAGGATAGATCATGAGTGCATTGACAGCATGCTTACCGAGGAGGTGCGCAGAATGAGGCTTTGAAACAGGGAAACAAGGTCCTATGGCGGGGGGAACAAGCGTCTGAAAAAGCGTATGTAAACAGATGGCATACACGCCGCCATCTCGGCAACTCACACTAGAAATGAAAGGAAGGACTATAGGGTTGTGAATCCGGAGTTCATGCGCCTAGCAACGTACGACACTCACGATCCATCTCCGACGTTGTAACATAAAGCTGGTACGCCACAACACCTGCCAGAGCGGAGACGAGGAGGGCAAGGACGTAGATGTTGCGATTAAAGAACGCGTAGGTCCGGATCAAGAGGATGCACTCGGCAGAAACTTGATTCCACATCGCCAACGCAACGGGGATCTGCGTGACAGTACTCAAATCCAAATGGTCTAATATGAACATGGTTTAGGAGACAAACCTTAAAGATCCGCTGGCATGTCTCCAACGAGTGGCTGACGGCAAACGCATATAGGAGGTAGGGTACGACCGCAAGAACCCAATACCTGCGGCCATGAGCTGGGTTAGGTGATTGCGATATAGCAACATGGAAATAGCGGACGTACCGACAAAAGAGGTAGGCGACCTTGACAGGCGTCCAGCTTGTTTTCCATATCTGCAACGCGGTCAAGTTCACAAACGCGTTGGTTTGGAGAGATGGGTCCGAGCACGTACAAAGCGATACTCTCGCTGGAGACCAAAGAACCAGTCCCAGACGACGACGGCATCTGCCGAGACGTCAGATAACCCCAGGATCGACGGGGTCAAAGCCACGTACACATCGCTGTTGAACACAGTTGATGTTAACATTACAGCCAAGCCAACAAAGAGCGGGAGAAGACGAACCACAAAAGTGAACTTGTGTGCTTGATGGTGAGGAGGGCTGTGAGATGCATGCACAGCCAGAGTCCAAAAGGGACAAACAAACGTACACGAAGATGAAGTAAAGCGCGGTTTCCGCTGTGTCCTGCATGTTGAGTATGATCTGTGGAGGACTCTTGCTGGTGGTCTTTGTCTGTGGGTCGTCCGCGGGGGGAGAGGAGCGGACGGGGCGTCGGGGGGCAGGGTGGAGGAAAGGGGCGAGAGAAGGGGAGAGGGAGACGTCGAGGCAGCCGAGGGAAGCAGGGGGAATATACTCGTTCTCGGACCCCGCGCACGCCCCCAGACCGTCCTCCCTCGCCGGGTCAAGAAAAATCGAAGCCACGTCGGCCGATGTCCCTCGGGCCCCAATCGAGGCAGGCCCCTGCCCGAAATGCAGCGTCGCCTTCCCAGAACGAGCAGCGAGACGTGCAGACGGAGGTGGCCTGTCCCGATTGGGGTTCATGCCCGGCTCGCCACAACCTCGCTGTCACGAAGTACGTCGTCCGGCGCCGCGAACCGCCTTCCCTCCCCCGCGGACGTGTTCCCGTGCGCACCGTCCTAAGACCGCACCGGGCATCCAACCCGTCTGCGAGCGTGTAGCCGCCACGCACCTGCTCTCGAGCGCGGTACGCACGGACTGGGGCCATCCGTGGCTGCAGCGGGCGTGAGAGGGCATCGCAATCAGCCCCGCCGCATCTAGCGTGCTCTTCTCCGCTTTGGGCAGCTTCTCTGCTCTTCCACTGTCGCCAGCCTGATCTCTACCCTCTTCGCCGCCGCGCACGTACGCTCGCTAGGATCACATCGCGACCACATGTGCGCGTCGCCGCCGCCCTCCTTCCGAGCCCCACATCTGAAACCCCGTCAGCCTTCTCCACCACGCTTCTCGTCGCCTACCTCTTCAATCATATGTCCTGGCTTGCTCATCGCCCACACGTGCACTCACGCCCTGCGTCCAGGTAACCACTTGTTCGGATTAACCCACGTCCAAGCACAACTGCCTCCGCCACCTTTGCCCGGCATCCTATCTACGCCCGGCGCACTGTGTGCATCCGCTCCTTTTCCGCCACCTTTGCCCGGTGCCTCAGCAGACAGAACTCCCCATACTCGTTCTGCGCCTGCCACAGCTCCCCAGGGAACCACAACGTCCGCGTGAGCAGCGGCGAGTGCCGTGCATCCAAGAACGGCTGGCACGAGACCCGCTCCCATGTCTTCTCGTCAGCCACGTACCGTGGCTCGTGTGCGCCCTCCTGCGGGTGCGCTGGGAAGTCCAGGTCCAGCAGGTAGTCGCACGTGTCCACATCGACCTGTAAAAAAAGCAAACACAATGAAGAAAAGAAGGTGCGACGCCAAAACAAGACCCCGTCGAGGATCGAGCGTGAAGGTGTAGAGGGGGATAGAGGGGGGGGAGCGAGAAAGAACAGATGCTGTCAGCATGAGCTTCGCTGCCTCCGACCAAACCGGCACCCACATAGAATTGCGTCGCTTCTTGATTCAGATCGTTCAGATGCTTGGGCACCACCCGCGTCCCCTGCTGCCTTGCCAGTAGCCCCCCGCTGCGCACCGTTTCTGCAAAGTGTCCGGGGAGCATCCCGTCGAACGCGCTCTTGATCCAGTCAACGTGCACCCCGTCGGGCACGAGAAAGCGGCCTGGGAAGCGGTGCCATTCTTTGCCAACGCATAGGCGCAGGTCGAACGGCGCGAGCAGCGTCAGATCGATCCGCGGCTCGCTCTCGTCCGACGCCGCATCCGCAGCCTGCCGACCAGCCGAGTCGACCTGTGGCGGCGCGATGTGGATGTGCCCAGTCGCATTCAGTAGGCGGGGCACCTCCGCGGCTTCCAGAGCGAAGGTTACCGACATCGGCGCGTGGTAGTACTTCCAGTGTGCCATGATACGCGCGAGCGAGAGAACCCCCGAGGTCGCGACCACGGAGAGCGTGAACTGGCTAAAGAGGGACGAGCGCGACGCCTGCGAAGCGCACAGAGTTCAATATACGCGGAGTATGGTGCGAATGTGCAGGCCGACGGAACACACTCACCCGGTAAGGCGAGCTCGTCACCGCGATAAAGGCAGTCTCGAACCAGCCGCGGACGAGGTATATAGTCACGGCAGCATTGAAGCAGAGGAGCGGGTAAATCGGGTACATGAACCGCTCCTCCTTGTGCTTCTGCGCCGTCATGATCGCGGCCCACAGGTACACCGGGGCGAGCCTGACGGCCAGCAGCACGTACGGGGAACTCTGATTGACGAACTGATGCCGCTCCCCCAGACGCTTCTGGTCGAAGCGGTAGGTGACCAACAGTGCGGGAAGTGCCGCCAGGGCGAACGGGACCAAAATGTTGAAGTTCAGGACGAGATTCGCGAGGTAGAAGTGGACGGGCTCAGTGCCATAGAGCTCGGGCCCTCGTTGCGCGTCTGGGAAGACGTTGTACTTAACAATGTTCCACGGGACCACGGAGAGCTTGTTGTAGAAGAGCGTGTCTATGGCGACCACGGGCACCTAGCGGAAATTACATCTATACGAAGAAAGGGTGGACCGGAGAATCTCAGGACGTACGAAGAGCAAACTTGCAATAGCGCCGCAGGTAGCCATGCGCCGCCATCTTGCAAAGAGCCAGGAACCCCGGATTTCAGGGGTCACCCTGTCTCCACCGGCTAAGAAGAGCTCCTCAAAGACGAATGGGATGGGAACGGCTAGGGCAAAAGGCCAGCCGACAATTGCTCCTGCCGCGAAACTGAGGGTGGCAAAGAGCGTGCGGCGCATATCTTCGTTGGTCGAACGCCGTATCGCGTACGCAAAGCCGAGGGTGTTAGCGTACATAGCGAATGAGGAAGGCAGGAAGGCTGCCGAGGTATGCTGAGCGTAATCACACTTGAATTGACCAGAAACGACGTACATGTTGACGCGATCCACATGCCGGCGTTGAAGAGGAGCGTGAAAAACACGTACCGACCTGCACGATAGTTGATGTGCTCGACCACCGCGCGGTAAAAGGTGACCTCACAAAGAGAGGAGACGATAGCCAGGAATATGCGGACTGCGAAGAACGCGGGTCGCTGAATCGGGATCGACCTTCATCTCAGTTTCCGAGACTTTCGTAGATGGCTCTCTGACGCACTAACCTTCTCAGGACCCAAGAATGTTGAAGACAGTTGGACGGCTGGATAGTGCAAGAGGATGTATGCCCAACTCCGAATTGAGTATTCGGGGGACGTCTCCCATGTCTGGAAGCCGTGTCCTTTCCACAGGTAGTGCAGGGGTTCCCAAAAATTGTATACTACGAATGAGGTGTAAAGTTAGAGAAGTACATGGTTGGTATTGTGTCACGTTAGGACAAGACACACCTTCGTCACAGTCTTGAATCCCACTATACATGGCTCCAGCTACTCGGATGAGTAGCAAGATGCGCAAGGCAGCCGACCAGCTTGGACACCACGGTGCGCGTTGCGCCCTACAATGCTCGTTTATATAAAGCTCATTTGTGCGATTGAATGAGGACGCACCGGCGAAGCTGGTCCTGCAACAGTCCTCCGTGACGGTTCTTGGGCTTTGTTGAGTTGGATGTAGCGGCCTGACTAGGGGGTTTCCTGAAGGTGAGAGTTTGAACATTGGGGTTTAGCTGTACTGCTGTAGACATGGCGGGCTATGTGATGCAGCTAGAGTGAGATGCGTAGGAGGACCATGGGAGAAGGGCAACGGCGAAAGTCGGCTTTGGAGAGGCGCGAAGGCTGGCAACAGGCTGAGACTTTGCAGTGACGCGGAGCGTGTATTGCCACGTGTTGGCGCCGAGGTTCCGACGCGACTCGCAGTTAGGCTACAGGTTTCGCTTTCGGTCGACACGTTCGCAATTACGGTTGAGATTGGCTTGCAAGTTGCCTCACCAGCACTGCAGGACTTGACCTCCTCGACCTCCTGCACTGGCTAGCCAGTAGTGATCGATGTACTGTATTCCTGACCACGGATTTCTGCGAGTGACGATGGATTGGGCACGGTGCGGGTTGCTCGGTTCCGCGGAAGAAGGACGAGTGCGGGAGGTGGGCACGCCCGTTGGTCTCTCCCGTTCCAACTCATCGAGGATCGCCTCTTATTTACACATAAAGACACTCCGGCACTCGCACGCTCCACCGAGAGCCTTAGACTGTCTCCACTCTTTCCCACATCTTACCCAGAGTCATGAACTCCCCACACATGGAACTCCCACCGGCATCTCGGTCTCGACGACGCCCTCAAAACTGGACGGTTCTCCAAGCACTCGAGACTCTTAGTCCTCCCAGTCCTTCCCCTTCTGGCAGCTTTGGCGGTCTTGCTACCCTCGCCAGCTCTGGCGAGATACCTATCTTCCTCCATGCCGGCTGTGAAGAAGACAAGTCTCCCCCACCCTCAATAGCGCTACCCCAAAGACATCGGTCAATGAACCTCCTTAGACCGAGCTCTAGCATGGCTACTTTCCACTCTACCAACACCTTCGGCCAGCCTAGCACAAGCATGTCCCGCGTGCAGAACCTTGATGTCCCCACCCCAGACGATGTTAGTGAGCAAACTGTACGCCAACGGTCCATTCGCTCCTCCGACACTAGCTTGCTATCCACAAGGTTCAGCAAAGGCACCAGTTACTGGAATAATCGCTTCTCTACCGTATCTGAGTTGACTATTTCTCCTGCCGGGATTTCAACCTTTCTGGATCCTGATGTCTCAGTCAATGAACCTGGCTCTCCTCGGTCAGATTCTGGTCTTCCTCGAGCGTCCCCAAGCGTGCCTTTCTCAGTCTCTCCCTCGGACTCCATCGTTATATGCCCTGAACCTCCATATCCTTCGCAGCCCGCCTTCGAAGCTTTTAGATTTCCTGTTACCCCCAGCCAGTCTCCTCAACTGGCTCGAACACCATCTAAGTCGTGGTCAACAATATCCTCCTCTCTCCTGCGTCAGAGCCTCTCCCCGTCGCCATCCTCTCTCAGCACTGCTGCATCGGACGACCTCAATACAGCTCCCTCCGTTCGCTTCCGTTCGTCCCTTCTTCGGCGTGCCTTCATATCAACAAGCCCCTCTCTCCGCTCTGACCAAGGGGATAGTCCCGGGAGGCTCACCCGGAGCCCTTCTCCGTCTCCTCTTGGTATCAGTCAACAGAACTCGCCACTGATTTCTCCCACCTCTCCGCGCTTCGCTGCATTTTCCTCGTCTACCCCAACCACTGAACCTGGTTCCGGTTCTAGCTCCAACACGCGCATACATACGGCTATCTCTATCTCTGTCGAACTTCCAGAAGTTCTCAACTGGCTTCGCGAAATCTGCTTTGAACTGTGGATCGACCAAGAGGGTTTCCGGCGCATACAGCCCAAGTTCCGCCTCGTTGGGTATACTCCTCCCTCCCCTTTCCCCGACATGTCCTGCGACAATGAGCTCACGCACGGCATTGCGCTCTTCCGTCCGGTGCGTCGTGAGACTTCGATCTATCATCATGGGATCCTCGACACGCTCCCTACCCTTCGTCGCCTCACGCTAGCAGACAGAGAAGATAAAGACTACATCTCGCGCCAGGCCAGTCTCACCATCAAGGAGAATGGGATGTATGTTGTCACTGGGCTCGAGGCGGTCGATGATCACCCTCCGTCCAATCCAGGTAGCGGCCTCTCGCAGGCCGCAACGAATTTCCTCCATCTCGGGCCCGATCACACAGAACCCTCCAAGTTACGATGGCGCTTCGAATACGTGGTCGAGGACAGAAAGAGTGACTCGGGACGAATCATGGCGGGCGAAAAGATCTTCACCCCTCTCAGCTTTTCCTGTTCTCCTAGGCTCCTCCATCCCTCACACGGCAAGCGCATCCGCCTCATGCAGGTCCTTTTGAAGAACATGAGTCCCAAGCTCACCTCTTCGAAGCTCACGACCATCCCTGCACCATATAACGAGACCCGAAGGCCGGTCGGACTCGTCGGCTCGGAGCCCGTCCGGGAAGTCGGAGGCGCAATGGATCCGCTGTTGCCTCCCTTGGGGCGAGCGAGGAATCTAATCCGCACGCTGTCGGGCCATCGTCGGACCCGCTCTTCGGAGCCTGCAAGCATTCCGTGGTCTCCGGCCTTGCACGAGTCCAGCCATCCCGAGAAGGTCAGGGCTGCGTCACTTTCGGGCGTAGGTCGTCCCCGCCAGGCGATCGTGCGAGCATCTAGCCTCGCCGCGCGGGACTGCCGCCATGTCGACGATTTCCAGCCTTCTGCGTCGCAGTACCACGTTAGCCCTGTCAAACCTGGGCATGGCAGGATGCCCGGGAGGGTGTCGAGGCAGATACTCACCAGGGAAGAACTGACGGCGATTCTAGCGTCCTTCCCCACCCCCGGCGCGACTGGGGACCCAAATGCACTATCTGCGAGCTCGCATGCCAGTGCCCTAAGCCCGCCCAGCTACTATCGTCATCGGCGCGCACAATCGGACCTTGGGGGGACGGACGAGCTGGGCATGGTTATTATACCTGTGACTTAACGTGTGTTATGTGGCGTTCCTGAACCTGCCTGGGCGTGAGACTGATCTTTGCTAGGTCTTGGGGCCCGAGCTCTTTTGTGCGAAGCCGCGATGGAAGTACGGAGTGTCGGGGGCCGGTGAGGCTGCCGCTGATTAGGACGCTACTACCCAGCTGTAGATATGGTTTTGAAGGGTACATGATAAACGCAATGGCAGTTCTTCCCGTCTAGATCTTCCATGCACCATTCCTCGGCCATGCATTGCTCGCCCATAATCACTGAGGAAACAGGTAGATTCTGAGAACAGCATGCTACGCCAGGGTCAGTGTGCTCGAAACTGTTGGGTAAGCCTATTCGACATGTCTCTTTTGAACGGGCTTACCATGAGCTCACCCAATCCCGAGGTAGGCGAACTACAGGACGGCTAGGAAAGACACCCGTGAGAATTGCCAGCCTAGCCCCGCCTCCAAGTTCGATGTCACGCCCACGTATGTCTCCCATCTTCTCGTGCTGGGTAAACTGATGCGAGTTGAACTCATACACGTCCGCACCTTAGATACTTTGCAAGATGATGGGTATTGGGATCTTGTTGATGACTTCCTCGTCCGTGTTCGTGGCCGTGACTCGTGAGCGGGAGCACTTCGTTGAACATTTTCTGCTGGTGTTCTGGGTGCTGCGCGACTTCATATCGGAAGAACCACAGGATAGAGGGCGGGCTAGGATGAACGTTACCATTTCGAACATCGTCTCGTTTTCGGCGAGGCGCAATTCGGGACTTCCGGTGCGTTCGCTTTGACTATATCATTTGGGGCTGACGTTCAGCATACTTAGGCCATAACAGAAGCAACAAGAGGCTCACCGAGAATGCTCATGGTGGCTTCCTTGCTACAGTCTCAGTATTCTCGTCGATCAGCGACTTGGCAAACTTGTTCACCACTGCCAGAGTTTGGCGGAAGGGAATATGGTCTTTGGTTGGGATGTATTGCACAAAGTTCCGGATCGATATCGGGATCCAGTGCCGTAA
Source organism: Ganoderma sinense ZZ0214-1 (assembly GCA_002760635.1). NCBI lineage: Eukaryota > Fungi > Basidiomycota > Agaricomycetes > Polyporales > Polyporaceae > Ganoderma > Ganoderma sinense. The sequence goes on along the minus strand of AYKW01000012.1, from coordinate 1,855,019 downwards.
CAATGAGCGGGACATCAGTTCGTTAGGCGCCAAACGGATTCCACCGACGGGCATGTCGAAGCTACCTGCGATCGTTCCATTGCGACCCGAGGCCGTGGTCCGTCGGGAGATTGAAGAGGGGTCCGTGATTCAAGGATTGGGTATACTGGAATGGTAAATTTCTGTGCTCGTCCATAGCAGTGCAGGGGGCGTCGAAGCGGCGGGGGTAGATCTGAAAACTAGCCATTGCCCACCTGAGTGGCTGCTGAGCGTCAGAAACCCATGGGTGACCGTGTGGCAGGGAACGTACCATGATGCCAATAGGTTTTTAGGCTGCAGGTAATCATGCATACCTAAATTCCACTAGTCCTCGGAGTCTTCGTATATCCGTCTTGTGTGCATCGACAATACGGAGACACTGGTTGCCTAAATGCTGATGGTTATCCACATCGCTGGCTCGTGAAATTACAAAAATGAGTGTCAGTGTATCTGTGCATCTGATAGTCATACTTCTCGTTTGTTAGATCCCGCTATGTGTTCACCCGTTAACAGTATCAAAGACCATCATGTACCTCGCGACTTCTGCTCCTTAGTCTCGCACCAAGATTGTCCGTGTGCCGCACAGGCGTTTATACATGGGAAGAAGTGCGATGACTTCTGCACAATGCCGGTGCTCGTATCATAAAATTTGGGAGTTCGAGGACCATGTCGCAGGCACAACACGAGAACACAAGAGCAAATGAACTCGCGGACCGACCACGCAATTCTCATGGAAGTATGCAACATGATGCAAGGAGGTCATGATATAACGATGAGACAAAAAGGGCCTATCGCCCGGTGAGCCGAATTTCTAGCCATCGTAACGGCGGATAAGTAACGCCTGCGAAGGCCGCAGCGAGCTGAGGATGGCAAAGTGAAATTTTCAACAGGCGTTCGGCGAACGGGAAATTTAGAAATGTATACACTCACCTCAAAACCTAGATCCGCCCCGAACTCTGCCCCAGCCTTCTTGGCGAGGGGTCCCGTATACCAGACCTCGGACATCCCAACAACGGCGCCCGCGAGACCAAAACAACCTGCGAGAATACCAGCGATTCCTATGGGCAATCTATGGGTACGTGAACAACGCATCAGTCATAGGCAATATCAACGCGAGCTTGAGACGTACCGGCTTGGTTGATCCCAATCATCCAGATTATACCCACCAAGAGGCCCGCCTTTCCGACGGAAGATGAAATGTTCTTCTGCCACGACAACGATGAAGAACGCAGTCCAGTAGGAGAGTATGCTCAGGAAATTCGACAGAATTTCCGAGAAGTGTTCTCGGCCGCTCACACCGGCGACAGTGTAGATGACGAACGCAAGGAACGTCCAGAAGAAACGGGGGACCATGGCGAACGGGCGACCAATTGACTGCATAGCGAGACCGGCGCTGTAGGTATTCGGGATGTTGTTTGCGCTGCAATGACCGTCAGAAGCTGCTCTTCGGAAAAGGAGGAAGGTGCGCACACTACGGAGAGCCCCAACAGGACAAGGAGGAACTTCCCGAAACCTCCCCAAGGGGCGAGGACCTGAGCTACCAGACCGCCAGTGCTACCATCAGCGTAGGCCTGCACATACGCAGGGTCCGTGATGGTCATCAACGCAGCGCCTAAGATCTCGACGAAGCAGATTGGGATCCACAATCCAAAGAAGGTGAGTAGGAAAACTTTGGTGCTGGAAGTATCGGCTGGAAGCCTGCAGTTGTAGTCCGCTGCCACCGGTGCCCACTAAGGGCAAGTCAGCAAAGCAAAGAAGAGAGCTCGCATACACATACCCCTGTGAACGAACCGAATACGATACCTCCGAAGCTGAGGATATCCGCCGACAACGCCCTGCCCCTGTCCTCGTCCGGCTTCTGAGCGTTAACATCAAAACCGGCGTGGCCGCCAAGTCCCCACAGGAACATGATGATGACGAAGATAACGATCCAGGCATACCGCTCGTAGTAGTGGACATAGTTGTACCCGATAAAGCACGGGATCAAACTGAGGATGCCGATGATAATGATCCCGACGACAAGGGGTAGAGTTCCGGGCTTGATGGACGCAAGCGTTTGGCCACCTAGAATAACCGCTGTCACGGAGAATCCCAACCTATGGACAAATAAATACATATGCACGATTTCAGACAAGGTTCAAACCGAGAATACTCACTGCGTAAGAATGTTGAGAATTGAATATATCGTTCCACCCGCATAACCCGAACTGAACCGGGTGATGATCATCGTGCGGAGGCCAGTTTTGGGTCCCAGAGTACTGATGAAAGCGGTAGCAAGACCCCCGATGGCGCCGAAGCAAAGGATTGTAGCTATCGTGTGTCTGCAAGCTAGGTTGGACAAGCCCCAACATGGACTTCACCCAGAACGAGTACGTACGGCAGACTTAGGAAGAAGAAGGCTTGTCCAAGAGTGCCGATGGGGATTGTCGTAAGAACCGTGTTGACCGACCACCACATAAGGAGGCTTTGAGGGCCGGCAGCGCACTCAATAATAACATCGCACCAGGACGAAATGAACAGTACTTACTTGTTCCACATATTTTTTGTCTCTCGCTCATCCTCCGGAACACGTTCGACACCCCGCGCCTCTACCCCACTGGCGAACAGCTTAGACAGCAGAGGTCCCAGCCGACCATAGCGCTTGACGATAACCTTTTCTGTCGCTCCCTCGTACACGGGCAGTGTCAAGCCTTGAAAGACACCGCCCTTCTCCTTGTCGTTCGAAATGTCCGAGCCCAGGGTAGACATGGGTGAGGAGAGGAAGAGAGACAAAGCATGAGCGAGATGCGACGCGGGGTGTATTCAACGTTCGGACTTTGATGGTGGCTGAGCGCTGTGCTACCCCCGCGTAAAACAGTGGCTATTTTTGCAATCGAAGTTGGTTCGCACGTTGTGCTGTGCACATGGTCCATCAGGTTGCGCCGGAGAACCGGGACTCCCGATAAATATTGTATGTATTTGAGCTCGATACAACACTGTCTATACAGGCGGCTTGTTGTCCTTTTGCGCTGTGTATCCATCAGCATACGTATCGCACGACCAGCGAGAATAGAGGACGTACCCATGGTGATCCTGTCACCCAAGGACAGCGCAATGCCCTGAGTTTTGCTACGTATCCGTACATGACCCGTGATCGTTCCTGCCTCCGTCCGCTCGACACTGAGGTTCGCCAGCGCATCCTCACCTGTGATAATGTCAGTTGCCGATAACGTAGACAGGGACGACAAGGTGCTTACCGAACAAACTTCTTGCGTACATGTTGGCGGACAGGAAGTCGCAGTCGCCGGAGATAGCGCCTTCAGGGGTAAGACACGACATGTTTGTCGCTTTCATGACATGGTGGAGGTATTCTCTCGGGTCGCTAACACCCGGACACGTTAGTGGCGATAGGGTTATCACTTTGGCAGACACGTACGAGATGGTGGTGGTGACATTGACGCGGTTTTCCCACTCAAACTCTGTCCACATGCTCCGGAACTTGGGCGACAGGCATCGTCAGAAGTGGAAAAGACGATACAAGTAGAAACGAGCGGACCTGTTGCTCCGTGCAGTACGCTGGTTTGATGTAGTCCATAATGTCGATGTGGATGTCGTTCAAAATGACGCATTGTTCTGCGAGGCCAGGTCCCTCCCACAGAATGCTCCCGAAGATGACGCCAGTCTCAGTGGACGACACCTTGATGGTGGCCTTGACGCTCTGGAAGCTGTGAGGCGCAACAGTGTATATCGAGGGGCGCTCGACAAGTTTGAGATCACCCAAGGTCGCAAAGTCGAGACAAAGGTTTTGCAGGGTATCCGCAGTCTGGTTGACGAGAAGCACATCTATAGACACGGGTGTAAGAAGTATCAATGGAATCCGCGGGTGGAAGAACTCACCGAGGAGGATATCGAAGCCGTGGACCTTAACGTACGCCTCGGCATAGATTGGATCGGAGAACCCGGTGAGCTGCGAAATCCTGCTGAGATTCGAGATGAAGTCCTCCGTGATCTCTCCCGCGCCAGTCGCACGGTTCACGTCCTCGGAGTCCTAGCGCAAACCGTGAACATGGTGAACCACGGAGCAACGGCAGATACTCACGTCGATCACGTCGTCCGCAGCCTTCTTGGAGAACTGACGGAAGGACAGAAGGTCGTCGACCTGGACAATAACAGCTGCCGCCTTCTCCGACTCCTTCTTTTCGGCTGCCTTTTTCTGTATATCCAAGGACCGTGAGCCATGAGAACGTCTGCAATGAAATTACCAGATGAACGCACCTCCTGAGCCGCGACCATCTTAGAGTAGGCAGCTTTGGTATCCTTCAAGAAAATCTGTTGGACAGGAGGCTTTGTTTCAAGCTCGCTGAGGGTCTGGATGCAGTTCATTATGCGTTCGGTCGAATCCTCATCGATGGGTACGGTAACGAATTTCGATTGACCGACACGGATTACGGAAGCCATGATTAGCATTGCCTGTAGTGGGATGTTAGCGATTATTGAGATTTCAAGGCATCCACCGACTGACCTCAGCGCGAATGGCGTTCGTCTTCCTCTTGTCACTTGAAAGCCCAGTGTAGCGTAGGACAAGCTTGGTCAAGGCCGTGGAAAGCACAGAGCCGGTGAAGAAATCGCCACCAAGAATTAATGCTGAGGAAGAAAGGTTCATAAACACTAGTTGCGATCGACAAAGAGAATCACGTACCTCGCAATGGTGGTTTCGCGGCCGCCTTAACCGCCTCCAACCGCGCACTTGACACGCTCGTGAATGCGGTTTCCGTCGCATACGTCCCATCTGCAAGTACCTTCGGCTTCGACGCCTCCGTCTTCACCTCCTCCTTCTTTTCCTCCCCGTCCTCGGCACTCGCCTCCTCCAGCAACCTTTGCTCCGACGCCAAGATCGGAATCTCGCCCAGAACCTTCCGTAGCTCCCTGAACACCTCTTGGATCTCCGCTGTCTGCTCCGCGTACTCGCCGAGAATCCACAGCACGCCGCGATATACCTTGCCGGACCGGATCTCGGGCAGGGTCTGCGTAAGCTTCTCGCAGATCGTCTGGCGCAGCTGCGGGAACTTCTCGACGACCTCGCGAACGAACGCGACAACGTCGAGCGCAGACGGGTTGTTCGAATCTCCGAGGAAGTCCATAAGCGCATGCACGACACTCGCTGCGACCTCCGAGAACTTGATGGCACAGACGTGGATAGACTGGATCAGCAGCTGTCGGTATTCGGGCGCCTTCTCGTACTCCTGGTCCTGCGTCTTCTGAAGTTGCTTCTTGAGGAAGAGAACGACGTCCTCGACGTTCCGGCTGGAGGTGAGACTGAGGACGATGCTGATGGCTTTCCTGCGGACCTCCAAGTCGGCGCCACCGGAGAGGATCTGGAGGATATCCATGATGAGGGGGTCGAGGACATGGCCGTGCTTGGAGCGGAGGGCATCGAGACGGTCGAGAACGATGAGCTTGGCGTTGTTGTCTGATCCCTTCTGGACGAGGGTGATATAGCAAGACGCAGCAGCTGTAGATAGGAGTGGTCTCAGGATAAAACATTCGTACGGACCATATGCTCACATACCTTTTACAGCGGCCGGGTTCTGGGTCAGGGAAGTGAGAGTAGTGGCAGCCTCATACTTCACAGCATGCGACGACGCGTTGAGGAGCTCGGAGATGAGGAGGATGTAGCGCGCCTGATGCGCAGTTATCTCACCGCCCAGGGGACTATGAGCGCGTCACCACTCACCTTATGCGTCGTCTCCTGCTTGCAATCCAGCCTAATGACCTCAATAATGCTCATCTGCAACAGCTCGTCCATCCCAGGAATTTGGTCGAACACCGACACGATCCACTCCACAGCCTTGGGCATAGCGCACTGTGCGAGGAACACGAACGCATTGCGCTTGCACGTCGCATCGGACTCGGCGGCGAGGAACGTCTGGATGAGCTCGGGTGCATCGGGAATGAGGTGCTCAAACTCGCGGTAGATCGAGTACACGGCGAAGACGGCATTCTTGCGCACGTACGAGTGTCTGTGTTCAAGGCATGCGCGGCAAGTGGGGATGAGGGGCTCTAAAAGTTCGGTGTCCTTGGAGATCTTCTGGAGGAAACGAAGCGTCGCGCCGCGAATGTACTCATTCGGATGTTGCTGTTGTGTCGCTATGCTTTAGTGGAGATTCAAGTGGGTGAAAAGAAAAGACTAACGAGGTCGTTACGAACGGCGTTCCTTCAAGGGTGTCAGGACGGGCTCGGGATGTAGGACGGAAGTCCAGAAAAGGAACTCACACAACGAGAATCATCTCCTGCTTGAGCTTCCCATTGTCATCGTACTTCGGGCAGACCTCCCAGTAGAAGTGAAGCAACTTTTTGAGCTGCTTGTTTCGTGAGGGCATAACATATTGGATGATGGGCATCAACAGCGCAGGCTTCATGTTGTGCCGGTACATAGTAGTTAATCTTCCTGTTACATTTACAAAAGCCCACTTTCAATCAAACACACCTGCGGGTTTCCATTGATTGTGGACACGATGATTTTGCGCAACGTGTCGCACTTGACTTCGTCGGAGCCCTTCTGGAGTGCTGACCGGAGGTCTGAGGTCGTGGGTGTCTCCGAGGCATCGTCAAAGATCAGGGTGTAGCAGGAAGCCTCAGCGGATGCCATAGTCGGGGAGAGGGAGGAGAACGAAGAGGGAGACGATCAACACCGCCGTAGAGGTAGAGGACAGAGACGAGTTGCCATATCTGGATGCATACACGATAGCACATTCAGCAGCGCTCGCTGAGCGCTGATGCACGACGGCCCCTCTACCCATGCAACTCGGCCTTTAGACGCATTCGGGGAAATCAGTATCAATTCATTCACACACATTGAACAAAATGCCGTCAAGCTCTGTAATCTCGCAAAGACTAGTCGTTGGAGGATATAGTGCTACAGGCGGTCTACTACAGCGAAGAATGCAAGTACAATGTCCAGCCGGCAAAGTTGGACAGTCAAGAGTTTAAAACGAACAGGTCCACATTCCACCTCCTGACATTTTGGACTTAACGACTTAGACTTGACGGAACATGCGATATTATGTTGGTAAACCCAAGGTCGTACGCTATAATACCTCGAGATTAAAGCCTATCCTTGGACAGGGATTAAATCGGATGTACTAACCAATTTGATGATGTTCTCTCGGTCTGCTGGCGGCATTTGGTATACTTCCTCCCTTGTCATTGCAATGACCCTCATAATGAGAGCCTAGGCACGGAGAGATCAGCGGTGCGACACATGAGTAGCAAAGAATGAAACACACCTTCTGGTCCTCCGGAAGCCCTGCAAGAGCATCAGGCAGCTGTGATGCTGCAGCCCCTGCAGCAGGTGTTGGCTGCGACATATGCGGCAGCTGCGTATGCGGAGGTGGTTGGGCATGAGACGGCCCTTGGGCATGCGGTGGTTGCGCGGGCGCATGGGGAGCATGAGGAGGGGTACCAAAACCGGGAACCTGGCTTGGGGGAGGCGTTCCATATCCACGACTGGGCCCTGCTGGAGGAGCGCCACCAGGGTAGGCCTGCGGGGGGTAGCCTCCAGAGGGGCCCGCGGAATGGGATGGGTATGTGGGGGTACCACCGCGTGGGGGAGGCATTTGCGCTTGCATGTGTGGTGGAATGGCGGATGGAGGCTGTGATACGATCGCTGGAGGTGCCGCTGGTTGTGACGCGCTAACTGCTCCGGGAAGGGCACCGTACTTCGCGAGGGTCTCCTGAGTGGAAAGTAGAACCGATATGAATCAGTGACTTCCAGACTCAGTTTACAATGAGACACACCTGAACCACTTCCATCTTCACGGCATTAATATTGACCATCATGGTCATGAGGGCATATGCGATCTGGGGTTGCTGGTTCAAAATCGCTTTTGCTTCTGCCGAAGTTGTTCTCTACTATGTCCGAGAGTGATAAGTTCTTCATCATGCTTCGAAAGACCGATTACAGACTTTCAACGTGAGTAGGAGCTCCAAAAGTTGTTCTTCTGGTAAAGCTTGAGCTGCCATGATCGTCTCAATGAATATCCCGATGCCGGCACAGTCGACTCAAGAATCAACAGCTTCGCGAACCAAAAGCAGAAAGGGTCCACTGCAGAAAGGAGGAGAGGGCTAAGTCCTTAGAGAGACTCAAGTACTGGCACTGGCAGACTGGACAGAAGTACAAAGAAGAGATGTGTTTCGGCGCCTACACCAGCGCATCCGTGGCGCAGTCAACCCAGAGTCAACCCTCCCAGAACTTTAAGCTTATAGATTCAAACCGAACTCTAAGAACATATTACATTTTCTATGTTTAATTCCATTACAACCGTGAAAGTGATTCGCTATGCGGGATCGTCAAACGTCAAACAAACTGGAGAGCAAACAAACAGGCGCAGTAGCCGGAGATGCTCACGCCGACACAAGAGTGGCGAGCTTGTCCTGAGCGTCGAGGGCAACTACAGCGTCGCAACCGCCAACATGCTTCTGGCCTTATATGATGAAATGAGGTCAAGCTAAGGTGATGTAGCCAGTAAAGCTGCTTACTGATGAAGATGTTGGGTACGGTGCGCTGGCCCGTCTTCTCCCTGAGGTAGTCCTGAATAGCGTCACCCTCTTGCAACTCGTCAAGCCTGTAGGTCACATTCAGTAACACGACCAAGAGAGATGCAAAGGGATTGTCGCACTCCAAGATCTTGGTCTTAGCCTCGGGGAACTTAGAGGTGAGCAAGTTCTTGGCACGTCTGCAGTACGGGCACCAGGACTTGGAGAAGACGACAATCTTGTTCTCCGAGATGGAGTTCTAGTAGCGAGGCCAGCCGTCAACGCCTATCCGAGATGGAGTAAACGGTTCGGACGCACCTCGACAAGATCCTTGACGGCCATGACCTTGAGCTGGTAGGGAGAAGGGTTGGATGAAGATGGGGGCTCCGTTGCTGTTATTGGGCGGGGGTGAAGGGGCTTACTGGGCTGGTTGGAGAGGCGGAAAGCCAGGAGGAAAAGCCTCTATATAGACTTGGAAGCATCGATAGAGAGCTTAGAGAGCGCGCTGAGCGCTGAGCAATCGCCGGACGTGACCACGAACCGCTCGAGGTCCGCGACAGCACGCGCGCTGTTATTGCGTCACCCAAGTCTCGCCCGCGCAACTCCCGCGTGGTCCTCGGCGGACGCGTCGCGTCACGCGTGTCACCGCCCATCGCGCGTCGCGTGCCGACGGCGACTCCTCAAGCTCACGCGCCTTCCCCGCCCCCGCCATCGTCCTCGACTCCCTCCGACGCGTATGGTCACGTCTGTCCCTCGGATCACCGTCTCAACCGTGCAAGACCCACGACCACCACCCATGTCTCTGGTACGAAGCTTTTGTAGGATCATGGAGCGCATCGCGCCCCTCCGCTTCGCCGAAAAGTGGGACAATGTCAGCACTTTATTCACATCCCAATATCTCTATCTGACCATCGCTCACGGTCAGTCCCCATATAGGTCGGCCTCATTCTAGGTTAGCACTATTCATCCATTGGCGAGTGAGCGATCCTCTGACCCGTCCCTCCAGAGGCCCCCCATGTCCGTCCGAACGCGAGAAGAGTCCTCCTTACCATCGAGTACGCTTATCCAAGCATCAGTTGACTCCATATTGACGAGAACCGGATTGGTGGCGTCTCCATCGCAGCCTCACTCCACAAGTCGTAGAGGAGGCCCTCGCCACTCCAACCTCCATCGTCGTCTCTTATCATCCGCCAATCTTCAAGCCACTCACGTCCCTCACACTCTCCAACCCCCTCCAAGCCTCCCTCCTCCGCTGCGCCGCCGCAGGCATCTCCGTCTACACTCCCCACTCCGCCCTCGACTCTGTCACGGATGGGATCAATGACTGGCTCTGTACGAAGATTGCCGACCCTCTGCGGGACATCAACTGGACCGCTCGCTTCATCGGCCAGGAGTTCCCCGACGGCCTGGGCGGTGTCGGCCGGCTCGTCACCCTGAAGCAGCCTATGGCGCTCGGCGACCTCTCGAGCAAAGTCCGCACTGAGCTCGAGCTAGAGTCCGGTACGGCATGCAGTTGATCGTGGCGTACGCAAGGTTAGACTCACCCCACCCCCTCACCCCCCGTCCTCGGACGAACTAGTCCAAGTGGCATACGCGAAGCCAGAGCGAGAACGGACCCTGATTAGCACCATCGCCATCTGTGCGGGCTCGGGAGGGTCGATGCTGCTCGGCGTCGAAGCCGATGTGTACTTTACGGGAGAGATGTCCCACCACGAGGTTCTTGCTGCGATGCAGAGCGGGCACAACGTAATTCTCTGTGAGCATCTCTTCCTTTCCGTTATCTGTGCCCTGCACCCTGTCCTGCAGCTCTCTAACGGCGGCACGATCCCAGGCGGCCACACGAACACGGAACGCGGATACCTACCGTGGCTCGCAAAAGACATCCTGGAGTTTATCCAAGAAGAGGTCGCACAACCAACTGACCCTGCCGGAGCAGAGCTTCTAAAGGACCTCGAGGTTGTTGTCAGTCAACGAGACCAGCACCCTCTAGTCACCGTGTAGTATCAGGGACCGTAGTTGCATCTATCCCGCCAAATTCCCGGGCAACTCCCATGTATCCGCATGCACCCATTCACATACAGAAGGGACCCTCGGTCAACGCAACCGGTCTGCGAGTCGAAGAGAGAAATGAATCTGCATTGTGTAGCCTCTACGTACGTCACCGGTCGACCTCGCTAGTGTACACAGACCGCGAATGGAAGCATCAGCACTGAACAAGAACATTCCCAAGGGGCTGAGAAAAACATACCCGAACACAAGGTCCTGCGAAGAGGCACAGTGAGCAACGGGCTGTCCAAGTAACATCTCGTACACAATGTTTACGTACCATTGTACCGACGATAGCCACCACGTCTGCAATCATGTGCTAGAGGGAAGCGGTGAGCACGCGTTAAACACAAGGCATTACGGGATTCTCTCACATCTAGAAGAAAAATGAACATTGCCGCATGAGATGACTGAATAGAGCTGGAGGACAAGGTTCTAACACGGACTCACGTCTCATCATGAAGTCGGCACCGGCCAAGTGCGCGAAGCCTGGCGCACGAATCTTGCACCGGTAGGGGCGGTTGGAACCGTCGGACACGAGGTACACACCCATCTCGCCCTTCGGTGCCTCGATCGCGCTGTAAGTCTCACCAGGGGGTACGGAGTAGCCCTCGCTGAAGAGCTACCGTTTCTCGGAGTCAGCAGCGGACGATGGAGGTATTCGTGCGGATGCATACCTTAAAGTGGTGAATGAGGGATTCCATGCTCTCTTTCATGGATGCCCGCGGAGGCGGGGTGAGCTTGTAATCGTCCACTTTGATGGCGCCAGTGGGCATCTTGTTCAAACACTACAGGCGACTCGTCAGCGGAAGGGTTCAGATTGAAGACACCAAGACTGCACTCACCTGGTCGATGATGCGGAGCGACTCGCGGAACTCCTGGACACGGCACAGATAACGGTCGTAGCAGTCACCGTTCTTGCCGACAGGGACGTCGAACTCAACCTCGTCATACTTGTCGTACGGCGCGATCTTGCGAATATCCCAAGGGATGCCGCTACCGCGGAGCATGACGCCACTGAACGAATAATCCAGGGCCTGCTTCGCGGTCACAACACCAATGCCAATCGTCCGCTCCTTCCAGATACGGTTGCCAGTAACGACCTCCTCGATCTCGTCGACACGCGAGGAGAATTGGGTGGCCCACTTGTAGATGTCCTCGAGCATGCCGTGAGGGAGGTCGAATGCAACACCGCCAGGGCGGACATATGCGGCGTGAAGGCGGGCGCCAGAGACTCGCTCGTAGAACTCCATGAGTTTTTCGCGCTCCTCGAAACCCCAAAGGAAGGGTGTAAGGGCACCGACATCCATGGTGTGGGTGAGGACAGCCATCAAGTCTAAAGATTAGATACTTAGAAATTAGAAGAGACGGCGATATAAGAGCGGCATACGGTTCAAGATACGGGTGATTTCACCGAACAAGGTACGGACCCACTTCGCACGTTCCGGAACTTCGATATTGAGCAGCTTTTCGACGGCCAGAGAATAGCAGAGCTCATTGGTCACTGGCAGCAAGTTAGCGCACGACCAGGTATGGACGGATGTCTGATACGTACTCATGGAGACATAGTCGAGACGATCAAAGTAAGGGAGGGCTTGGGTGTAAGTCTTGTACTCGATCAACTTCTCAGTTCCTCGGTGAAGCAGCCCAACGTGCTACGAAAAGTCAACACCACCTCCCAGATCGAGATTAAGAAACCACTCACGGGGTCTGCACGCAAAACCTCCTCGCCGTTCAGCTCAAGAATTAGCCGCAAGACACCGTGAGCGGCAGGATGCTGAGGGCTGCCAGAGGTTCAACGGCTGAAATTTTGCAAACACATTGATGAGCTAGACGTACCCAAAGTTGACTAGTCATCGAAATTTTGGTCAACGCTAGCGCAACGTCCTCATAAATGCTCCTGCTCACCCGTGAAGTGTCGCAGCTGCGCTTCTGCTCTGCTCCCAGTCTCCGCCAAAATCTCCGAAGCATGCATCCCATGCAGGTCCTCCACAGTATGCGTGTCAAATACATTTTTGCCACCTCGGGTAGTCGCTGATGCTGCTGCCTCCGCCTGGACGGCCGCCGAGCGCGATAGGTGTCGACGTGCAGTGTCAGAAAGGAGTGACGAGGGCCTAGAAGAGCTGAAAGTTGAGGATGGAAGGCGCTGCGCCCGCGCGAGCTGGCGACGGAGTAGCGTGGAGGCCATCCTCGTCGCTGGCTGAAACGTAGAGAAGAGGCTCGGTCGTCGTCGTCGTCTGCGTCGGTGTTGGACGTTACTCGGTGCTAAACGGACCGTTCTCATTCGACGCTGCCCGACTCTCCCCGCTAGGGCAAGTGGAGCTCACGGTCCCGTGATTGGGGCATAGACGCGACATGTTTGGCGCCCGTTGGGACCTGACTGCGACCAATGGCTACCGCCACAGTCGTGGCCCCGGCATCCTAGCCCTCTCTCACAGCATCTTGAACAAGTTACAACCCTGTCTACTATCCTGTATGCTATCCGACCTCGTCCTACGGTTTTGGCTGCTCAGCCTCACCTCTACATTGCTGTCTGGGGTTGCCGGCATGGCGTGCAACCATGGGGAGAAAGCATGCACTACACATGATAGCGGAAACTACTACGACCTGAGCAGGCTGTCTGCAAGGTATTTTGCCATTCAAGAATTATCTTCCGTATTGCTTATAGTCTAACAGCGGTCTGTAGCAAAGATTATGAGTTCACAACACCCAGTGGACACAAATATGTCCTAAACGTTTGCAAGCATATATCTAAGGAGGTTTGGAACCCTCATGTCGACAAACCCGAGGACGTGGCTGGTTACACGGAACGCGCTCACGGCGGATTTTCCTTGGGGCGAGTATCATGCACCCTCATCCAGTTTCCCCTGTTTGACTGTGCTTCCTAGGGATGTAAACACCACCGTCTTGGTCCGTGAGGGCAACCCGGTCATCCTCATGACAGACGGCTCACCGTGCCCCAATGCCGGCAACCAGACTGCGTCGACGGCAATTCGCTTCATTTGTGACTCTTCTGCAGGGACTGGTACGTGTTCTAACCGTGTTTCCGGGGACTGCTTCTCACCTGCCCTATGTCGAAAGGCAACCCCAATATGATCGCCACTCTGCCCCCGGATGAGGAGAACGCCTGCTCGTTCTTCGTGGAATGGCGTACCGAGGTGCGTGTGTCAGGGAGTTAGAGAGCCTCAAGGACTCCGACTGACTCATGCACCTGTCTAGATGGCATGTCCTACCTCTGAGGGTAGTGTATTCGGAACCATCGTTTCCGTCCTGGCCATCATGTGCGTCTTTCCTGGCTGAGTTGGCGTTAAGCTCATCATTCACGGGATCGACAACATAGTGTTGCGGTGCTTTTTGCGCTCTACGTCGTCGGAGGGACGCTCTATAACCGCTACGTGCTGGAGCTGCAAGGCATGGACCAGATCCCCAAGCTCTCGTTCTTTTCATTTTACGACGCAATGGAGTATGTGCGAGACTGTGTGGATCGCGTCAAGTACAGGTCGTCGGACGCATGGCACTCTCGTAACTGGGGAGCCCAGAGCTGGGGTAGTGGAGGCGCACGGGCAGGGTCTGGTGGCGCGGGATATGGTGGACTGCGGTCCACCCCAGAAGAAGCCGAGACTATGCTGGGGGGACCTCCCGGATGGCTGGATGAACAGGACGAGGACGATGCAGAGGCTGCGCGACATGCTTCTGCACCTCCACCAGGCTCGCAGGTGGAAAATCACGGTAGCCAACGGCCCGGTATGGACGAAAGTGGGGTGATTCGACTGTGACCCAGTGACTGGGAGTGATTGAGCGGTGGGTAGGATTGAGTGTCCGCTGAGCACCGGAGGGTGACGCGCTGACGTCTTTTGCGCCACCGATGTGCAGGCTGATATCGATACGAGCAGTTGTAGGATTCCAAGATAATTGACGAGTTGTCATGAGAGCGTCAGGGGTTAGCAAGGGATGGATTTGGAAGGAGGCGGCGGATGAGATAGAAGGAGGGCTGGGCGTGAGTTGCCGGAATAGAGAGAATGAATGTGGGAGGGGCGAGGGAGCAGCGTTGTTGAGGATCGGCTGGAGGCTGGATCGCAATCAGATCTGCAATGACCGCATCGATATTGCCCGGCGCCTCGCGAGCGGAGGTCCGGCGTGCGCTCGGCTGGGTAGAGGGTGCGGATACCGACTGCGAGGAGGGAAGCGCCTCTGGCGACTGGTCGCGCGTTGCTCGCGACGGGGTGGGCGAGAAGGACGGGGACAAGGAGAGAGTGGCATAGGGACGGGGACAATAGAGGGGCTGTTTGTGTGCGGGGCAGTCGGGTGTTGATGTGCGCGCGACAAAAGGACAGCGGGCGCCTGGGGGTGGGCGGCGTGCGAGCTAGAGAGTGGCTCTGTCTCTCTCAGTCTCAGTCCGAGTCTGGCGGGTGTTGTCCTCTCGCCCTCGCTCCCGTCGTCTCCGTCCGGCCGTCTGGACGTAATTGAGAGACCGCGACTGGGGTGTCTCTTCCTCTTCTTCCCATTGTTTTATTTCTTTCTCTCCCATACATCTCTTCTCCCTCTCTCCCTACTTCTCTCCTTCTCCCGTCTCAGCCCATCTCATCTACGATCCTCCACGACCCGCGACGCCCTCCATGGATCAGCACCAGCAGCAGTCCCAGCCCATGCACGACGACTCCTCCCAAAATTTCGTCGCCTCCCAATACGCCATGTATTCTTCATCAGAGGACGATACCGCGGGCTACCTCGTGTATCCCCAGATGCAACAGACCGGCTACCCGCCTGTCGTGCACAACCCTGGCGCCCCTCCTCGTGGGTTCCTCCAGTCCGCCTACTGCTTCCCCCAACCGAGATCTAACTTGCCCATTCCCGTCCTTTCTTTTGTCACCCCGCAGGGCAAATGTCCGACAGCGACCTGCAGCAAGCGATGCAGTATCATCGTTCAATCCAGATGATGCCTCCCCAAAGCCAGCACTTTGGCCCTGCCGCACCAGGCGTATACACCGCCTCCCCGCCTCATGGTGTAATGCCACTCTCCGCGTCCCCTCCCCCGCAGTCCCCAAATATGTATGACCCTCTGTCTCCCCCCATGTCCGGATCAGACACGTCTGCCGACGGTATCTACCATTCAAGGAACAGTAGCGCAACAGGCTCTCCCGCTTCCTCTCGTGGGACTAGCCTCGTACACCGCCATCCCCTTCGCTACGATCCTACCCCTTCCCCGACGAGCTCCGTCGGTCGCAGAAGCCGCGGTCACTCAATATCCGACGACGACGATCGCAACCCAATGGGCGGCGTGGCCATGGCAGAGTCCCTCGCTAACACGAGGAAGGAAGCGACCAGGAGGCAGAGGATCGAAGCTGAGCAGAGACGTCGGGATGAGCTTCGCGATGGGTACGCGAGATTGAAAGATGTCCTCCCCGTATCCAACCAGAAGAGCAGCAAAGTCTCGTTGCTGGAGCGAGGTACGTCCCCCGTACAGCGACACCCATTTCCCCTTTGTTCATACACCGGCAAACACTAGCGACGAACCATATTGTCAACCTGGAGAAAACAAACCGTCAGCTACAGCAGCGTCTAGCGGCGTTGGAGGCAGAGGTTGCTCGGCTTCGTGCTCTGAACGAGAAAATCTCCCTCGGAGTTAACAACACGCCCTCACCAGGGCAAGTCAGCATGGACAGCCGTCCTTTGTCGCCTCCTCCGGAAGGAACCCAATCGCAATCGTCAAATATCGACCAGCCCCTCGCCGAGTCGAGTCCATCTGCTTCGGAAAATGGCTATTGACCAGTTCTGCTTGCATTTCCATCTCCTCTTGCTCCATCTCGGACAATGCTCTCTCTCTTTCCCCTGTTCATCTCCCCTCACCTCATCCCCTATCATCTTTTAGTCCTGGCTTGGTTTCACGATGTCCATATTTGCCTTATCGCCTCCCTCTCTGCTTGCAGGTCTGTGCCGCCTCCCGGAAGAGCGGCATTGGTCGGAGGGAGACGTGCTGTGTCTCGAGTCCAGTTTCGAAGCTGGAGACAGCGAGGTCGGATCCAAGGGTGCTGAGGATTGTCTGCAGCGCCTGGTGCGCTCGCCTTGACGTCCTTATCGCCATCTCCCAGCCTCCGAAAGAGTCCTGCCGCTCGACGCTGCAGGCAGATGTACGGCGATATCAGCTCGTGTACGCTCTGCCGGTCCCTTCGATGTTGCTGGTGAGATTTTCTCCCGTACGTCGTTGATCGATCCCGAGTGCTTCGCTCGAGCTTCGCCTCCTGTCTCGTCAAGACGCTTCTTACTCTGGCGACGGAGGAAGTGTTGTCAAATTCGACGATGTCGCCGTGCCAACTGGTCGCGCCGACGTCGCTCGCCTTCCTCCGATGCAAGACGCGCTTCTCGCCCATGGACTATCGCAGTTTTTAGATGAAGACGGACGTTACGTTACCCGGCCTCCCTTCCATCCCGCCCACTCACGTCACCTGCAAACTCACCGCGCCGCGATCCATATTATCTCCCTTTCTCGTCTCATTTATCATCCATTTTGTACTACATATCACTCACCGGGCTCTGGAATGCGACGGCCAATCACGAAGAATACGACTGGCGACGAAACGATACGAATACGCTTCCCCACACCTGCGCTCGCGGACCGAGTCGATTACTCAGGCTCCCCCACTCGATCCCGACTCCATCTCTTGGACGCTTCTATGGGAACGACTTGTACATACGGCGGGGACGGGCTTCTTGTTGGAGACGGGCGGTGGAGACGGTCAAAAGGGGAGGCTGTCTGTCCTCTCGAGGGGGCAGGCCGTGTGCCGGCGATCCACTGCCCACCCTCGCGCACGCTGCGGAGGTTGTCTTGGAGAGAGGAAGGTGGAGGTTCTTGGAGACCCTGTTCCCGCCGAGCATGCATGCATGACGGACTTGGCAAGCAGTTGTACCCATAGTTAGGAATAGTAGTAGTCGACTTTAGTTTGCGAGCTGCGCGATCTATTCATCTTTCTTGTATCCTTCATCCGTCCATCCCCTATCCTCGTTGTGTGCCACGAGACGATATACGGTACTCTTGGAAGATCGTCAGCCCGTTCATACCCAAGTTCTTGGATGAATGTGGCGGCGGCGTTTTAATGGACGGTCAACACCCCAGAGATTTTTGGCCCGCCTACAGGCGATGCTCATACGTGCTATCCGACCGATTGTGTCAGTGTCTGCGCCGACTGTCCACGAATTTCGAGTCAGGTCCGGCGGCCCTACCACTACCAGGTCGCAATGAAATGGTGATTACAGTAGAATACGTAAAACGTTGCATTGTGCGGCCAGACCTCCGGACGCGAGTTCCATCATCCCTGCAGTATACCGAACTGCGGGGGGCGATCTCTGTCCATTGCCACCGGGCTAACCACAGATAGCGCTCTCGCGCCCATGACCACTGAACGTCGTGGATAGAAGCAACGCCACCTGTCTGTCCGCCCATGGCGGACTAAGTATGATGTGAGTGATATCTGCCCTGTATTTGCCTCAGAGGCTTTAACTGAGGACGGTCTAAGGCGGGGCACTGCTACGACACTGGGTTGCAGGCGATCCTACTTCTACATCCAACCTACTACTCAGGGGAACGCCGCGTGCGAGCCGAATGCGTGTACTCGGATTCCCCCCACCCCTCCGCTGATACGCACTGCGGGATCCGACACCGCGGACCCGAGAACGAGCACGCGCGGCAACGTACGCCAGTTGCCGTCTCCGGGGAAGGGATCAGTGCGCGGGGCCAGAAGGCGACGGTGTAGAGCCCAACGTCATGGCGTGTGCGCAGATGACTCCGTCGCCTCGCCACGAGGGCTTCGCATTGCTGGGAAAGGCTGGGCTGACGCGGGGCTTCGCACATCGGCGTGGGGACCGGCGGGCCACATCGAGCAGGAGGGATACGACAGTCTCGGCGTCCGGGCGCGATGCCTAAGATTCCAACTTGCAAGCCCGGAGGGGGCCAGGAAGAGATTCGACGCGGGGACATCGTGCAGGGCGGGGACTTGGAAATCGCGGTCGGCTCTAGACTTCGTGGTGGGCTTGGGAAGAGGAACCGCTCGTTTGCGAGGACGGAGCCACGATTGGGGGCTTCTGGTGCTCAGGATGTATCGCCATCGCCACTCTGGTGGATGGAAGGGCGAACTTTGCCTGGGAGAGGAACACCGTTGCGTACGCTGAGCGTGCAATCCGCCATCGCGGTGACGGGAACGGTGAAAGGGAGACATGGTGAGGTGGTCGGTGCAAGCACGGGCACACGAAATAACGAGAGGAAGGAACCTCCTCCTCCAATCGTGCTTCGTCGATGAGGCCCGTATTACGAAAGTCTTGAATTTATTTGCGTCCACTGCCAATCGCGCGGTTACCGTAAGATGGATATCGTCGGCAACTGCAAGAGGCTCACTGGTAGGTAAACCGGTCGCGAGCGAGCAGTGAACCATGTCCGCTCAGTCCCGGTGGCGGCAGACATGTTCCTTCACAGGTCGGGCGCCAGAAACTGTGCAAACGTTGCATCGAAGATGCCCGGTAGGTCGGATCTGGTGGAAGACACTACCGCGAGCTGGAGAAGACATCCAAAGGCTCCGTATGGAGATAGTCGGATGTGTCCGCAGACAATTCAAAAAAGTCCGAAGAAAGAAGGGTTTTGTAGCTTGGCGTCTGTGAGGACGCTACTGCCGGCCACAATCTGGACAAGCGGATACTGCATGCGTCAGAAACCTGTGCTGGGAGGGGTACATGGAAAACAGGAAAGTACGTACGGCGCACAACTAAGTCTGCGAGATCCGATCCTGAGAAAGCTGGGCTTCAGAAGACAAATCCCCGGAACAGGCGGCCGACGAACCCACCCTCGATCGCTCGGTTTGCGGGGATTGCCAGGCGCTGTCCTCGACGCTCGCCGTGCCTCATGGAAAGCTCGCGATACTTTGCTCGGCGATGAACCGATCAGAACATGCACAACGGCCAGAGAGGAGGGCAACTAAGGGCTCGACAGACAGACATGAGGACAGTGAAACACGAGGCGGCTGGAAGGCATGTCTTACTCAAGTTGGCAACTCGTGTGTAAGGGAACGGAGCCTGAGACAGCAGAGTCAAATTGAAGTGTTCGACGACCCACATATCAGCGTCGCTGGACTGACATCGGCGTAGAGGCGGCAGTATGCAGTTACGACTTCGCGGCTTCAGGTCGGGCGAGCCTTCGTGTGTCCGAGGGACCCTGTCCTGCGTCGTTAGCCAAGGATAGCAACTGCGAGGGAAACAAATCCTCTTGACGAGAATAGCGTTCAATGGCGACTTGCAACCGCATCGCCCGCTGAGGCCGAGTGACCTCAGAGGGGCGAGTTCCCGGAGGCCCGGTAGTACTTTTCCAGAAAGCGTATATCGTTGGGGTCAGTATTCATACCTCGTGTCTTTGACTCGGCGATCAAACGTCCCGTGCGTGCCTTCCTGGAACCTTTGCAATCTCACAGGCGCCATCTTGCCCTGGTTCCGAGCGAACGACAAAACCTTGAAGTTCATAAAACTCGGGGGGTGTACGGCAAGCCTGTGCCTATTCGCAACTGTGAACAGGATTATGACTCTGGGAAGCGAACGGCGTACTAGAGTTGAACCCATTCTTTCTTTGCTGTCCCCCGGTTCATCTGATCAGATCGATTTTCGAGTTGTACATGATTGTCGCCTGCCCATTCTGGTACGACCTCCTGCTAAACTCGCGCAGGCCGTCAGTAGGCCCCTGCTCTAGGCCGCCGGGTAAGCAACCTCATGGCCCATTGTGCGAGGAATTCTGGAGAAGCGACGGATTCAGTGCAAGGCAGCGATCGATGGGAGAACTGCGTAGGGAAACATGTGGATTTGGGGTTCAGGTTCGCGGGCGTTTTCATACAGCTCGATCCGGTGAGAATACCTGGAAGAAGATGAAGGGGTCGAAGGAGGTCAGAAGGGAATCTCGAGAAGGCGTGAGTGAAGGAGAAGCGGACGCTGGAGGACCGCTGCAGACCATCGGATAGGGAAGAAATCGACAATTCAAGACACCGATCTGCAATGTAAGGATAGAACATGAAATTCGTCAGAGGGCTGGGCGTGAGCGATACAGCAAAGACGATCCTGCCGGTATCTGCGTTGGAGGCTACACCTCGGTTTCATGAGAAAAGGCTACAGCCGGGCCGCGATGCGCTGGTCGAAAGTTCGAGTGCAGGTTCAATTCCGGAAATGAAAAAGGCATGTTGAGGAGGAATGTCACCGGGTTCGACGCCGTGACTGCGTCAATCTGGGTGATGTTAATGAGTGGCCCAGGGATGAAGGGGAACAAACGGGCTAGCGTTCAGCCGCGAATAACGTGGGTCGTCATTCGAGGAGCCGGTGGAGGGTGACCCGACGGTTGACAGCTTGTCAGTGAAGCGTGCCCCACAATGTCCTGTACAGCCATTGAATCAGCTTGAGCTTGTGAGCGGTCGAGGTGGAGATCCGGGGAGAAGACACGGCGGACAGGTTCTTGGCCGTGCGAAGAGCTCGACGGGAGCGCGAGCAAAGCCCAGCTGACCGTCTGTCACGAGGGATAGGATTTCTGCCGTCGGACACATTGCCTGGAAGCGTCTGGAGACCGTTCCGGATGCCTGTGGAGGAATGTGTGAAAGATTGGAGGGGAGTGCAGTGGTCGGGTGGTCGAGTCCGACATTATACAGCGGCCGAGATCCTCGCCTGACCTCGAGGGAGGCAACCCTGAGGCTGAGGACGAAGGAATCATGTCCAAAACGCGGAACTGAGCCATCCGACGACGCAGGGCATCGTGGCCGGTGTCGGGCGAATCGCCAGTCCACTGCGTGAATATTGAATATTGAATCCGGACACCAACATCGCATTGGTCCCAGTCCCCGTCCACGCTCCCAATCGGGCTCTCCACGCTCCCCAAGTGTGACGCCGTCACTCCCCGTCCAGGCCTGTTCCCCGTGACGTCACGGCGTTACCCGACGTTACGCGTTACGACGGGGTGGCGAAGTCGAGGAACGTGCCATTCCCAGCCCCTCGTCCCACCCGGCGACGACCACCTCCCTCCATCGTTCCTTGCCGCCAGCGTCGGCTTTCCGTGACTCTCCTTGAAGACCTCACTCTCCGCGAGCCCTATTTAACGACCCGCCCAAGCTCATACACTCTCCGACGTCGAGGCCCTCGCCATCTTCAAGAATAAGTTACGAATACTTCCCAAGCCCTCTCTCTGGTTTATTCCGCAAACGATCGTTTACGATGTGGTCTGTGGCCAATATTCTCATCCATCACACATGCAAAGTGACGCCTAATGCGTGATTGGGCCGGGGAAACCCCTAGGTGTGACAACTGCCTTCTCTTGCTCCCTCTGGTAAGCCCTCCGGATTGTCTGGGGTGTTCCAGCCTTTAACGTCGACGCCGCTCGCAGAGAGGTGGTGCAATCGCATGGGGCGTCATCATTTTCGTAAGTAGATCGGTTTCAGTGCCAAACCCCGGGTCAATGACTTGTGTGAACCTTCAATCAGCTGTACAGCATCGCGGGAGGCGTTTTCCTCCTAGTTCTGGGGCAATACATGTTCTTCGTATACCCTGAATGGTGGGCACATCCACCCGTGCGAACCACACCCTCTCACTCTCTGTCTTTTGCATGACCTTAGGCAAATCTACGGTG
The DNA here is from genome assembly GCA_002760635.1 of Ganoderma sinense ZZ0214-1. NCBI lineage: Eukaryota > Fungi > Basidiomycota > Agaricomycetes > Polyporales > Polyporaceae > Ganoderma > Ganoderma sinense. The sequence goes on along the minus strand of AYKW01000012.1, from coordinate 1,832,809 downwards.
GTATTGGCATCGGCGTCGGCGTTGTTGCAGGCCTTTCAGTCGTGGCTCTCTCGAATGTGAGTGGATTTCCTCGTGCGCTCAGGATGATAATCCTCTGCCTTCTTCATCATGTCATCCTTGGGAAATGTTCTGCTGACATGGAATTAACAGCGGTCGTATATCTGGACACGCGTCTGCAAGTTCATCTGGCCGTTTATCATCGTCATTGCGGCGGTGCGAGCCATCATCATGATCGTCGAACTCCAACGCGGGTAAGTTCGAGTCCGCTATCCACTTCCTCCGTCTCTCTTCTTCCTCTCTTCCTTCCTTCCTACCCATCACAGGTCCTGCTTCGGGGTCTTCACCTTCATTCGCAAATTTCTCCGTAGTCGTTCTCGCTGCTTCATCAACGGGGCAGCATCTTATTTTACCCTCTTCGGCTGCTCAAACATGGTCCGCGCGTATCGTGGCTTCTACGCATACGCGCAGTGTATCTGCCGCACGAGGCTCTTTTTTCAGGACGGCCCTAGCTTTCCCGCTGCCGAGCCCTAAGCGCCTTGATACCCCTATCGGCAATCCCGAGGGATTCTAGGCTGCGACCGTCGCGTGCGGCGTATCGCAGAGGTTTTCTGCAGTCATACTTGCCTGTATCCAGACAGGCGTAGCTTACTATGCTTTCGTGTTCTGGCGGCTCATACTATTCGTTTACAGGAAAGACAAGGTCCAGTGGGAGTGTGACAACGGTGGCCAGCTCTGGACCGCTTCGGCAGAGGCAGGATACGGTGGAACTACGTCGTTCCCAAGTGGCTTCTGTTCCGCGGGGTTCTCAAGTCTCAACACTGCATTCATCGTATCGCTACTCGTGGATCTTGGCTTCCAGGTGCGTGCTTGGTCACACCAACATTGTTTACGCGCTCTGGCCCACCTGATACCCTTAAATTAATGCACTTAGCTGTACATGTTCTTCTTGGTGTGGCGCTTCCAGAAGAGGCTCGAGCACTATGCGGGCATGAAAGGACCGTTCTATGGCGGTGAGTATTGACGTCGTGGCTGCTTCCGCCCATTTGTCCTTGTTTACTTCGATATCTCCCTGCATGCTGCCTCGAGGGCTTGGAGCCGTGCAGGGCCGGATATCAAGCGTGTTTGATGATACCGCTGACATGTCAGGTGCTAATCAAAATTTTGCTTCTTTCCACAGGGTACTACAACGCTTAAGTGTTGCCTGACCGTCGCGCAGCGCTCGGACGCTATAGTGGTTACCCTCGGTCCAACTTCATTTTTGCTGGCTCGAGTCTCCTGGACAGTTCCCCACCATCCCTTCCGTGCTACCACCGTACACTCTGCTAATGCTCCCCACCTCCCCACCGTTCCCGTGCTCTCTAACCGACTGTGCTGTTGCTGCTCCCGACCGCTCGCACATCGGCTTCTCCTTCCCCCGCGTCTCATGGACGTCTAATGCTGATTCGAATTATCTCTCGCTTATCCTCCCCTGTCTCTTTGTTGTTGTAGTATCGCTGCGTCCACTCTCACGACCCCTCACGACTTACGACTTCTGGCCGGTACCTACGTAGCACCTGCCTATTTACGACAGACTTATTCCCTTACTTTGACGACCCACCGTTTTCCATCCCAGCAAAGTCCGAACTCTACTGCCACCGCCCACTGCGTGCACCGGTGGATGTCTGTGGGCGCTGCCGGCGAGCGCTCCGGCGAGGTGTACCAGGAACTCAAAAGTCTTGTGCCGATGGAAGGCCTGTCGGCGCGAACGGACGCACAGAGATGCTCAGCGAGCGCCGGGGTGGAACTGGGAAGCCGCTGGAGAATCTGAACAAGGTGTGTGTGTGCGGGAAGGTTCGTTCTCCCGTAAGCGCGGCCACCGGGGGGCAAATGGTGGGAAGGGAAGCGGCTACGGACGACGTCAAGTGACGCGGACTTAGGAAAGGACGCGCAGAGGCGAGAGGACTGCCCGGGAGAAGGTCCGTGCCGGTGTGAGAAGGATGGGACGTCGACGGAGAGAGCCTGGGGTTCTGCCACCAGTACCAGAACGAGTGCGGGAGCCAGTGCGGACACGTTGGGGAATTCATGTTTACTTAATCCTAAGCAGCTAGAGCTTGATGAGATGAGCGGCGGGGCAAGGTGGGTGCCGGTGAGTCAGACTTAGACCGGACTGGGACTAGGGCGTCGGTAGTTGATGGAGCACGGCGTCCGTGGACGAAGGGGCTCGCGAGGAGACGTAAAGGCCACGCTCTCGGGGGCGTTTCATTGTGGAACGAGGGGCGGGAAAGAGAGAAGAGCGGAACAGATGGAGACGGCCATGGAACTGGAACTGGAACTGGAGCGGGAACGGGAACGGGAACGGGAACGGGAACGAGGATGGTCCTGGGTCCGCGCCCGCGCCATCGGGCGAAAGAAAACAAATGGGCACTGGGACGGTCCACGGAGAGAAGGGTGGAACCGCAAATGATCGGAGAGGTGTGACAGACGGGCGGGCGAATGGTGCTGGTGGTGAGACGGAAACGAAGGCTGGAATTCGGTCGGGGGCGAGGGGAAGCGGATGGGTCAGTCTTACGAAATTGCGGAACAGAGGGGGGAAGGTACGTTGGGACGGAGGCTAGATGAAGGGGACCTGCCCGAATGGGGAGGTATTCTGAGAGACTGGGAAGGGCGAAAACGAAGGGATGAGCCATATTTGGGGAGGAGGAGGGGGGAAATGAAAACAACGTTGCGGGCGCTGGGTTTACTGGGGGCATGAGGCAGTCGGTAAAAGGGGCTGGAAGAGGACGGAGTTGGATGGGAGCGATGGGGAAGAACGGGTAGAGGAGATGCCCGAGATGGATGGTTTGGGAAGGGACACGGCTCGGAATGCCGGGAGCTGATGGGGTGATAAGGTCATGGAGAAGTTTAATGGAGGCCTTGGATTTGGCAGAGCGTGCGCTGGAAGCGGCCGACTGCTCGAAACGGGCACGGAGAGTAAAAGACAGACGCGTGCGGGGGTGGGCTGGGGGCATCTGTGTCCGGCGGAAGGCGAGGTCGGGTTGGGCCCGGGCTTTGATGGGAGGGGCGGGGGTGGTGGGGCTGTGGCTCGGACTGGAGGGGGGAGAGGCGGCGGGTGGAGATGGAACTGGCTGAGGGTACGGTGCTAGTGGGAAGGGATCCGCCGTGGATCTGGCGGGCGGCTGAGAGGGCGCCGCGGAAGTAATTGGACAAGGTTGGGAGTGACAGGGTGACGGGGACGGACACGAGGTGATGAGAAGCAAGCGCCCCCTTCCGAGGACGCTCTCGTCCGCCTTGCGGCCCTGGTATATAGCCTCCTCCTTCGCCCCCTTCCTCCCCATCCCCTCCGCCATTCTTGTCCCCTCCGCCGGGTGTTTCCCTTTCCGCCGCGTCCCGATCAGTCGCTACCGTACGTCCTTGTTTTCTCCTCCTTCTTTCTTCTCTCCCTGCTGATTTTCACCCCCCTCTCCCAGTCCCTGCTCCTTCCGTCTCTTAAGCACACGCCCTTCTAACGCTCCGTCCACTCTTGTGATACTCTCCCTCCTAGTCTTCTCTATTCTCCCCTCTCCTCCCTTCCTTGCCCCCCGCAATGGAGACCGCCCATATCGAGAGCGTCCTCGACCACACCAAGAACACCGACTTCATGGATACTGCCAACTACTTCGACACCCCTCTCTCCGGGCTCGACTACCTCCAGTACCCTCCCCATTCTCCCTTCGGTGTTTCCTCCATGGGCTGTAAGATACCCACTCATTTTCCCGTGACTCCAATTCAACTAACCTATTTTTCCCAGTGCCTCCCACGTCGTCTCCCCGCAGCTTTAGCTCGCTTCCTCTCTCTGGTGGCCTGAACGAGTACACCTACACTTCTCCGAGCGGCAACTACAGCACAGGCTCTCCCGCCCGTTCTTTCACGCCCACCATCTACCCCAATGCGCTCTCCAACCTTAGCGCGGGCGATTTGTCCTCCGACAGTGTTGGTTCCACCCGCAGCCGTCGCGGCAGCGGTTCCCACTCTCCAGGCCCCTCTGTCCCCCCTGGTTCGCTAGCCGCCATCCCCAGGTCCCACCGCTACAACCCCCTCGGCACAGCTGCTATCACTCGGGCCTCTGCCCGCCAACAGCAGCAGAAGAAGCGTTCCAAGGCCTCCGACGACTTCGCGAGCGACGACGACGATGACTTCAACCCGGTTCCCTCCGCTGCGAGCAACGACATGCGTCGGGAGGAGATCCGCCGCCAGCGGATCGAGTCCGAGCAGCGCAGGCGGGATGAGCTCCGTGATGGCTATCGCCGTCTCAAGGACGCTCTCCCGGTGTCGAACCAGAAGTCGAGCAAGGTTTCTTTGCTGGATCGGGGTACGTAGATCCCTCCGATCGTGTCCGATCATGACTGATCGCGGCGTTCCAATAGCTACCACACACATTCGCTACCTTGAGATGACCCAACAGCAGCTGCAGACGAGACTCCAGCAGGCCGAAGCCGAGACCGCGCACCTCCGTCACGTCAACGAGGCCCTCATGCTCGGCACCGCCGAGCAGCGCCATGCTGCCGCCGCCTCTGCTGTGGCGGCCGCACAGGCCCAACAGCAGCAGGTTGTCGTTGCCGCGGCCGCCGCTGCCGTCGCCACTGGCTCCAAGTACTAATCGGCCACGCACTCTCGTCTTCAAAAGCTCGACATGCGCGTCCGGACGCGCCGAGCACAGCTGCATGTATTATGTATCACGACTGTATCAAGACACCTCAAGAGACTGGAATTCCCTGCCTGGACGCAGCGGACGCTGACGATCACACGGACTATCACATATTCTCCTTTTACGCATGTTTATTCACTTCATTACACCCGGCACCTTTTTTTTCCACATTGCTCTCCCCTCGCGCCCTCACATCACATCCCCCATTCCCAACACACCATCTCCATCTCACCCTTTCCCCTCGGCGATACCTTTCACTGGGATTGCGACGTCACCCACCCGAATCCCCAGGACCGTCTCGCTGCTGTGCTGCGCGGTCGCATCATCTTGTCGGCGATGCGCACCGGAGAAGAGCAGATGGACCTAACCTCGACTTCGGCGGCCACGGATCGGCTTGTAGCTGGAGGGCATGGACACGACACGACACAGGACCGTGGGACGAGGCTAGAGGCAGCTACGTCCAGAGCGACGTGTGCAGCCTCGCCCCCCTACGCGCGCTTTCTTGTTTTTACACCTACTCGGTATCCGTCGTACGTCCACCCTTCCCAGCTCGTCGATCCAAGTCCCGTCTGGCGTACGCAGCTGCTTGAGGTGACGACCACTTAACTGTGGTTCCGTGCCTCGCGGATGCATATGTGCGCGCCGAAACACCGGCATCGAGGACGCCCATCTCATTCTCGACCATCCTTCACCGCGTTCGGCCTTGTTCATCCCTCGACATCGCCCACCCCCCGGTATTGTCTGTTATGCTACATGCCCCTACCTCCCCGCGTTCGTACGTCTTGTATGGCGCCTGATCACCGCCATCGAGATCCCGTTCGCTATTTCCGTCCCCGCTTCTCCATTTTCCCATCCTTACTACCCTGGCTACTGGCATCCGACCGCTCACGAGCTCCGGCTCAAGCTCGTGATGCATGCGCGCCGGCGAAGTAGCGCGGCTGCAACAGCGCACCGCACCTGCACGGCGCGTCTAGCCAGGGCTGGAGACATGGCGAGGCGTGGGCTTGCCCTCGACGCTGAACCCGCCTCCGATCTGGACCCCCAGTTCATCGATTGACCGACACCTGGTACCTTGTCAGACCCCCTCGACACATTCACGTGGCCTCCGCCTGTCTTTCCGCTTGCTCCTCCTCCCTCACTCGCTCGCTCCGCCTTGTGCGCCCCAGCTGTTCTGGCTGCGTGCGTGCTAGCCCATGCCCGCCAGTTGCCGGTGTGCGCACTACGACGTTGAGCGATGTGGGTCCGGTGAGTTGCAGGGATGAGTGGTGGTTCAGTGCGGCTGAGCGCAACGTGCGCCCGCTTGCGGGAGCCGTTGCTTGCCTCCGCGGTTGTGCAGCGTGGTGTGGTCTTGTTGCATGGTACGAGGTCGTTCGAAAGGGTCCGGACGCGCGTTCTCGTCTCTACGTATGCCCCAACACCTATGCCCAGGATATATGTCACCCATACACCCTTCGCTCGCTCGCCCATCGCACCGCTTCGCGCTTGCAGAGGCTCGGGGTGGAGTGCGCTTGCGTGCGCGCGGCCTTGGTTTGGCTTTTGCGGTGGCGGCGGCCTCAGCGCCCTGCTGCCCTGCCTTCTTCGGCTGCCTCTGCCCCTCCTTGTCTGCGCGTGTTCCGCTATCACGTTGCTCGCGGCCCGCTGCTACTACTACTCGCTGCATGGTTGCGCGTGTCGGCCTCATCCCGTATCCACCCTCCTCGCACCCTGTGTTTGACTGCTGGTTTGCGCGTAGGTAGTCGGTTGTCGATGTATCACGCTATTCACGTACCGTTTCATGACTGGTAACACTCGGTGTGCGTTTGCGAGTTTTTTGCGACTAGGTTGGAAGGTATCGTTGGTTCTGTGGCCAAGGCTTCGTTGCAACACGTTGAGGCGGATCTCGGTCCTCTTGGAATATGGTCGTCGTGGTGAATTGTCTTCCCAATTCTCAGAATGCGCCCGAGATTATCCTATATGGCAGCGCAAGCGCCCGTAATTTCGCCCATTTTCTGCAGGTGGACTCGGATATCGGTGTGGCATGGGTCCAGACATCGATCGGTGCAACTGATTCTTTCGCGGATCGTTTTGGGCCCATATCGGCTGGACTCCTGGCCCATGTCCGAGACGGATGCTGATAACGGTGACTCCAAGTGACGTAGGACGGATATGCAACGATGTAACAAATGCGCGAAGGCTCGGGCCGGAGCGAGTCCATGTAACCAGAATCACTTGTGCCGTTCTTTCGCTCCTACCACCATCTCCTACCCTACACCTATTATGGCCGACGCTGTTGCTCTTCGCAAACAACTCAAAATCAAGTCCGGGGCGGCCTTGCGGTGCGTTCGTTCAACGTGTGGGCCTGTTATGATGTATCGAACGGGAAAACATAGGCTTTATAAGGAGCACAAGCTCTATCAGGATGAGGAGGTCGAGTTGAAGCGCAGGCTCGATAAGCACATCGCGGACAACGCCGAGGAATGGGACATCAAGAACACGGTGAGGACAACACCCCCCCTTCCACCGCTCCTTTCCACCGCTCCTGCCAAGGGCTGCCTAACATCGTTGTGCGCGGATCGTCCAGAGGCGCATGCTTGAGGAGTCGCAGAAGATGATCGCCGACTCCTCGCAACGGCTGGGGAAAACCGCCCAGGAGCTGCGCGAGCTCGTCGTGAGTCTCGAATCTCGAATCTCCGCGCCGGTGACGTAGGGTATGCCCTGACTTGCGCCTCGTCCATAGGTCAGCGCGGAGCACCACCCTTCTTTGACGGAGGACCCAGACCTCCTCAAGGCCCAGGAAGCACTCGAAGAGGTTAGCGTCTAGGGAACGCGGTCGCTGGAACATCAGATGTTGGAGGACCGACTGAATGCGGAGGAGTTGGAGCACCACTGTACCTTTCATGCCATGGGACCACCTAATTGACTATACCCATCGCATCCTCAGTCCATCATCCAATCACGACTCCATCGCGTCCGCTTTCTCCTTATCTCTGGCCTCCTTGATTCGGGTAAGCGCGTCGAGGATGCCTTTCCACGCGTCGCGCTCGATGCGCTCTTCTTGCAGCCCGCGGTTCCCTCTTGCGATCCCTTGGGCGTCTCCTGAAGGCAGCCCAACTCCGAGGGAAGGGGGGATGAATCCTGGGGGCGGCGCGTTGATTGCAGACGGCGCAATGCGAGACTGCCTGATATGCGCGAGGGATGAACGAATGGCAATGTGGATACCCTACGCAACGATGTGTCAGTGTGCGGGCTCGGCCAACAGAAAGACGCGGGCATCGTACATCCAAGCGTTCGAAGTATTCGTTCGCCACGTCTACGAACTTCTCCGAGCGTTCTGCGCCTTTCGGGAGGTCCTCATCCTCTGGGCCGTCCGTCTGGGGCAAGGACAGAAGTGCAATTGAAGAGGCGGCTAAGGAAAGCAGTCGTGTGATGTCCTGTATTCACGGCGTGTTCGCGTGGTCGGCGGGGTGTACATGAAGGTGAGCAAATGATACATACCTTCTCGACCTCGCCAAGCGCATATATCTGGCGGGCTGTTCGGCTAGACATCCAGATAGGCTCAATGTCTTCCGGAGGTCCCTGGTCCATTGGTGCTCCGTTCGAGTTGGACCCGTTCTCCATCTTGATTCCAAGGCGTGGAAAGCGTAGCGAACGGTATCCCAGAAACACGGCGACCAGAACCCAGAGGCGAAGCAGGCACAACGGAAGAATGGAGATGCAAGCGACCTGGTCGAGCAATGTGTAGAGATGTGGCGACCGTCCCCGGCCCCCCGAACCCAAAGTCGCTCCGGCGTCTGCTCCTCCCGGCCCGCACGGCCCACAAGCTCCGGCTGGTGCAGCCTCCAACTTCCGACAAGTCGTCGTTCATTCCTTCCTGGCACCTGCCCTCCGAGTCCGCGGGAGTGTCAACGGAGACAGCTGGGGTTTGACTCGAGTACAGAGGGCATAAACATACAGTACTACAGTTTCAAGAGGCTACAGGTACAATGTGTTCCTTCAAACGTCCCACAAAATCCTATACGCTACTTCTTCGTAACCTCCATCCAGCCGAAAGTCCGTGTAGTCCAAACTTTGACCTGCGTTATAAAGAGCGTGGCACTAACTCTGTTCGAGGATTCCGTGAGAGGCAAGGCAGAAGGTACCGTCTGTCGAGATCTCGTAGCCGGGAATGCAGCGGTTCACAACGCAACTGCCAGCCCGGCAAGCGACATCCACCACGCCCGGGATCGCCGTACAATCCACGCCGTCCGGAGAGGAGTCATCGAGCGGAATGGCACAACCGCCGCCTATCCGGCACGCTCATAAGCCTATCTGCGGCAGGGGCAAAGAAGAAAGCGCAAAACGGCTTACAGCTTTCCAGATCCGTCGTGGTATTGATGCACTCCCATGCGCTCCCGATTCCGTTTGCGCGTCCATAAATACCGCAGGCAGTCATACCCGAACCACATGCGGAGCGCTTGCGGATGGACGACTCGCGACGGTGCGGTTTCCCGCTTGGGCACGCTTTGAAGTGCCCACAGAGGCCGTTGCAGACCTTGAATGGCGGCTTGCAGACGCAGTCGGTCGGCCACTCCTTGGGCTCAGGCGTGAACCCATCCTTGCACTTGAAGCTGCAAGGAGCTCCTTTGGCGCAAACGGGCTCGGCATGATCGGGGTAGTAACAGGTCTCATGATTCTTGGAGGAGTTCAACTGTAATGGGACAGACGTTAGTTGGGCAGAGTCAAGCATCTGGATTTGATCCATACCAGGTCGACAAGCTCCTTCTTGGTGGTTGCTACCCCAGCAAGGAGTACCGCCTATTAAAGCGTAAGCATTGTCACTCAATCTAGCATGCAATGGTAGATCCTACCGAAATGACCAAGGGGTCAGTCGTCAACAACAAGGGGATCTGCGACTCGCAGTAGCACAGGTCTGGCAAGACTGGATCAGTTGGAATTGTAAGAACGACACGGGTGCCAGCCTCACCGAGATGCCCAAGAGGGATTGTGGTGCCGAAGAGACCCGGGATTGTGAACTCGGCACTGACATCACCGCAGAGGTCGGTAGCAAGGACGTCGGTAGTGGTCGCCCGTTGTCGCAGAGTGGTTGGAGTCGTCCTCGCCACCACGGACGAGCCACCCAAGGCAACGAGCGGGAGGAGCTTGAATAGGAGGCCCATATTCATGCGACGCCTACTTGAGCGGGCGTGGGGATCAACGACAGGCCAGCCTCCCATGTCTTTTATATGCACATTGACACCCAGCCATCCGAAATCCCGAGGGCGGCGGAAACGCGTAGGGCTTGGAAGCGCACAAATGACACCGAATCACCCGTTGAGCGGTACAAGCAAGCACCAGGAGGCTCGGGAGCTTGGCATAGTAAGGCACTGGATCGCGCTGCCGGTCGACGCATGGCGAGAACATCAGCAGCGAAGGACATCGGAGGTGTAATGATTAAGCTCCCAAAGGCAGGTTGACAGCGACTACAGCGAGCGTTGATGCAGTGCGGTACAAGAAAGGCTTTCTGGTGGACAGAAGCGACTGGAACAAGTAAAGGACATTGGGAGCTGTTGCCAGTGGCCATGCCGAAGCTGATCCACCTCCATACAAACCCACGCACACGGGGATTGAAGCCGGCATGGATTCGGCGGAATGAATATGACGGACGAGTCTCTGGAGGAAGCAGTGCCATACAGCAAAAGCCGCATTAATGTCAGCCCAGGTGTGAGTAAGGCCGTTGGAATTATGCGCCGATATCATCACAGCTCGCCAGTGCCTTGGCTAGACAACATTACACCAGGCACAAGAAGCGAGAACTCCGCCTCCGGGGCATTCGAGGACGTTCGATGTTCGACCCTCTAGCAGCGGTCCAGGGAACAGATACGTTGACTTCTAATCAAAGGCTGAGAACGTGCAAGGCAGCTCAGCACGGGTACGCAAAATAATTGAATTGTCACTGACAGACCGATAGATGTCGGTATTGCCGCTTCTCCCATGTGGGGATCGATAGGGTCGTCCTCTGTGAGAAGGGACCGTGGGCCATCTTGCGGAGCAACGGAAGGAATACGAGTAGAATGGGCGCACTTGGTAGCCCAGCAGGTCCTTGACGGGGCCAGTGTGGCGGTCCAAGGCAAGGGGCCAGCACATGGGCGCTCTCGGGTAAGGCGTGGCACAGCATGCGAGTGGAGCTCGAGACTGGGACTCCTCGATTGCAGCGCATGCGAACACACAACTATCGTTGTCGTCCATTTCACAAACACATACCCGTACAACTGCTCGTTTCCGCTACCGCTACTAGGAGCCAACCTAATCGAAATCATCGTCACGGCGGTGGTGGTGCTTGTGGTGACCATGGTGACGACCAGGCTCTTCCCCAAGCGAAAGGTTCTCGACACCGAAGGATTCACCATATCCACCTTCATCTTCCCCACGTCCGTAGCCCCCCTCTCCACCATATTCGCGGCGCTCGGTCCCGTAGCCGCCGCCACTATACGCAGGAGTATAACCTTCCCGGCTGTATCCCTCTTCGCGGTACTCGGATCCCTCTTCTCCGTACCCAGACCGCTCCTCACGCCGGTTACGGTGCTCCCATCCGCCATCCCCCGAGTTACGATAGCTATCCTCTGAGTCCCGGCTAGGCTGATATCCGCCACGTTCTTCGTAACGCCCCTCCCGGTATCCGCCATTTTTATCGCCGCCTCGATCGCCATAGCCGGAGCCGTAGGTTTCCCGTTCTCGTTCTTGCTCCCGTTCACGCTCGCGATACCCGCCGTCGTAAGACTCCTCACCATATCCTTGAGCCTCACGTTGTCCGTACGGCTGCTCGTAGCCACCGCGACTATAGCCTGTCTCACGGCCGTAAGAAGGCTCTTCGGGGTGGCGACTCTCAAACTCGCTATAACTGGATTCATCACGGCGACTACGTTGGTATTCGCGCTGAGGGTCCTCGGATCCGCCGTAGCCACCTGCAACACAATCAGCCCTTCAACGTTATATCCTCCCACAACACGTCACTTGCCATTGTAGTTCCCGGCTGCGCCATAGTTGTCGCCATCATCATCGCGGGTCTCCGAACGACCATACCCTTGCGAACCGCCGTAGCCTTGTGAGTGACTGTAGGCGGAGGTAGCAGTGCTGCATTGACCGCCGCTTGAGCCTTGACCGACGTGCCCGCCATAAATCTGGTCAGACCCGGAAATGTCATCGTCGGAACCTTTACGCTTGTTCTGTCCAGCCCGGACGCTCTCCTACGACCCCGGCACTAATGAGCAAGGTATTCCTGGAAGAGGGGTGACCTGTGTTGCGAACCTTGCTGAGAGCTTGGATAGTCTCTTCTGCGTTCTCCAATTCAGAGACCCAATTTTGCAGAGTCTGGAACATCTGCTCTTGTATGCGGGAGCGACCACTAGCGAACCAAGGGTGGTGGAATGCTTCAAGGATCTGAAAAAAAGAGAAGGATAAACCCAAGCCTCCAATCAACACCGAGAGGACATACCCGGTCGATTATTTCATCGGGGTTGCTATTATCGAACCAGGCCTAGCAGCCTCGTCAGCAAGGTTATTCTTATGCACAAGTTCTCGCGACAAGCACAAACCTGCACAAGTAACTTCACAGAATTCTGAACCACGACCTGTGCAATCATGCCTGCAGGCTCGTTCAGAATCAAGGCAAAGTGGTCCTAATAATGTGCAGATGCGGCATTAGTTTATGCATATATTCGAATCCAAGGACTTTTGACCTTCGACAAGAGACTGTGGGATGGGTCGGACGCGTTGGGGTTATCAAAGACCTGCCAAGATATGTCAGCGGCTTGAACGGGAGTTAGGCACTCGTAGACATACTTCGTACTGATCTTCGGTATCGATGACAGCCTTACTGCCCTCCGTGAGGACCTGCGTTACCTGCTTCAGGATGGGCTGTTCGAAGCGGTTAAACATTTGACTTCGAGCATAATGGCTTGCGTGCAAAGACACACCGCGACATAGGGCGCAAGGACTGTGTACACGACTGTAATGATAGCGTGATCAGGTAGGCGGACACAGCAGCCAAATAATGGTTATGCCAGGACGCACATGCATTAAGGGCATTGGTGAGGTTTTCAATGAGGTCTGAAAGACCGGGAACCATCTCAATCTTCTTAATGACATCCCGGTAGACGTTATCGCGCCAATTGAGGAGCTTCCAAAGCCGCTCCCTGACTTCCGGAGGAGCAACATTGTCCGGGTCGAAATGGTATGCCTTTGCCTGCTCCTGCATGTTATCAGCTTCTCCCATCTTGTCATCGGCATTAGAACCACCGATCGGTAAACTCTTGAGAATAGATTGAAGGGCCCCAAGGCGGTTATTGTCGCCTTTGGAAGCCTAGCAAACTAATTGTCAGTCATCCGATTGGAGACTAGGCATCTACACATACTTCATCCATCTTTTTCGAGAGATCAACGACGCTAGCTTGGCTGAGATGGCTGTGACGATAGCGACGATAGCATTGAATATATGATGGACCGTGAGCCGGCGATAAACATACTCGGTTGCCTCCCCCATGAGGGAATGTAAGAAATCTGAGGACTGCATGAGCCGCTAGACTGCGCTCTATTAGTATCGTATTCAACCTACCGGCGCTTCCAAATGTTCCTGTGACCAATGGATGGGTCTCGCCGTTTGGCGTGTTAATGAGCACTGAACGGACATGATTAAACCTATCGTTCGACAAAAGCAAAGTTGGGACTAGCCGTCGTCTCCGACATGACAAAACACGTCGTTGTATCCCAGCTTCCGAAGGGCAAGCTCGCACCAGTTGCTGTGGGCGAGCAAGTCTTCCAACGTGTGGAGACCTGTTCCCATGAAGCGGTAGGCTTCCCAGAGGTCGTCGCCTTCACGACCCTGGGCGCGTCGACCATGTTCAATGCAAGCATGGAATACTCGGCGAATCAACGCTGTAGACGTGTCCCAGGCCCTGTTCTCGGTAGCCATATAGTTCTGAATAACAGTTTAAGTTGCATACATGCGGCAAGGAGAACATACGTACCTTCATTCCAGTCCTTTCATCAATCTCAAGTTCCTCGGGGCTAACAGGAGGACGAAGGCTAGGGTGAAATTGCCGCGCATCACCCTCCTTCTCAGCGTAACCCCTATAAAAGGCATCGGGTCTTAGTCTTCAAACAGATTTGAATAGTTGACGACGGCGGCTCACTTGGGATTGTCAATGTGCTCAACGGGAAGGTAAACACCGAGGCGCTCGGATGTGACTTGGAACTCTTGCGTAGCAAATCCGAAAGTCTAGAGTCGCTTACATCAGACCCACCTGCGAGTCGTGACTTGAACCCTGTTGCTCACAAGGAAACCCAAAATCGAGACGATGAGGACAAGGGTATCTGCGGAGAGCTTGCTGAGACCTGCTATATCCATGGCTTGGGAGTAGTCCCGAAGCCAGTTGCCCTGCAAAGAGGCAAAGCGTTGTGAACTAGCTTTCTCTTATGCAAAAAATAAACCCTCACGAAGTAGACTCGCTTTACATCTTCCTTCGAAAACTTGGACCCGCTAGTGGCCGCACTCAAGACTGACTGCGCGAAGTCAAGCAATCCTCCTCCTCCACCGACATGTCCAGTAGCCTTTGCAAGCTCCGCAATGATGCCCTCGATATCGCCATGCCGGAATGCCTTGCCTGGTGGTGGTGGTGGTGGTGGTCAATAACCGAATCTATTCTAGCCCGACGACGCTCGATCGGGCCTAGATCTGAGCCTGGCGCAGCACAGCTTACCATTCAGGTACGCGAAATCTGGGATATCTCCTGCTCCAAACGCATAAGTGTGTGACGGTAGGAGAACGAGGAGAACAGTGAGGATGAGGAATGTAGTCGCAAAGGAATTCATCGATGTGGTCGTTGGAAGAGATGGAAGCAGCCCGAGCTAGATAACTCGTGCTTGGTATGCCGTGGAGATGCCAAGACCATCGCAGCTCCGCCTCGATCCCGATAGATGGTGGAAAGTGACATCATCAACTATACAAGCTGCGAGTACAAGACGACGATGGTATGTATTATAAGTTGTACAACGCGAAGAGCATACGTCAACAAGCAATACGAACAACAAAACAGTTCCGAAAGACATAGTCCACATATGATCAAAGCAGCAGCTACACCTCCCGCCGTTCACGCTAGCTTCGCCTTCTTCGTCGGGGGTGGTTTGCCTCCATCCCCTCCCTTGCGCTTCGCATGTCCGCTCCCGCCGGTGCCCTTGATGGGCGCAAGAAGCTCGCGATACCGGGTCTGCAACTTGACTGCCATGTCTCCAACGTCTGAATCCGCGCCATTGAACACAATCGCGTTGTCGATCATGAGATCGAGGTCGGCTTCGAACGCTTCGATAGTCTCGTACTTGTCCTGGTTGAGCTTCGAGAGGATAGTCTTCAAATCTCGCGCGTCTTTGCGTGGGATGACGTCGAAGTATGTTGGAATACCCAATGCTGTTGGATCCACGGGATCACGGAACACCCATGAACTAATGGCGCGCATATCAACGAGAGACTAGAACCGCGCGAGGAAAACCACGTACAGAGGCTCCTCGATGATCCGCTTCGTCATGGTTACCAACTGCTTCTTCTCATTCGGCGGAAGCTTCTTCTCCGTTGCCTTTGCCCACTCTTTCTTCCACATCCGTTCCAACACGTCCGCGCAATTGACAGGGTAAGTCATCGCAGGGTTGAAAGTGCGACAATTGCTGAAGACGAGCTCGACATCCCTCGCGAACTCTTCCATAGAAGAGTACTTCCCCTGGACCAGCTTCTCGCTCATGGTGCCGAAGTCCATGGGATGCTTGATCTCGTCATAGTACCTGAAGAGGGTATGTCAGAATCAAGAAGAAGTGAGCAATCAGGAGACCCTACGTTGGACATCCGTCAGCTTCTGGGTTGACGGGTTGATTGAAGATATAGGCCTCTTGCTGCTTCATCAGGAGACGCAAGACATCCCGACACTTCTTGTCGTTCAGAGGCGTCGTCTGGGCAGGCGCTCTCTTCGGCTTCCCATTCGCAGGTGTGGCTGGACGTGATACATCCTTCTCCTTGCCCTTGATCAGCATACGTGGAGGTGTTGCTGTATGCTCCGTAGCAGGCGGCGAGGGCTTAGGCGGCTTCTCCTTCGTCTTGTGTGACGCAATGCCGTTTCTTGCAGGAGCTGGGGATTCGACGCGCTTAGGTGTGGAGACAGGGGGTGTGGGAACCGACGAGGGACCGCCAGAATGAGTGGTCGGACGCTCCTTCTTGGCTGGGGTGGCGAGCGCGAGAATCTCGTCTTCAGTGGCGTCCACGTCTTCCTTCTTCCGCTTCCCAATGACAAGCTTCGGAATAGAGCGCTCCTTGTCTTTCCCCTTGTCCACGGGTGGAGGTGGCGCGCGTTCTTTCTCCTTCTGGGCGGGAGGCGGTTGTCGACGCTCGTGACCTTTCCCCTTCTGCTGTTCCCGCTCAATAGCGATGACCTCCTCGAGCAACTCCCGAGAACCGTCGTCCATGTCATCAAAAGCAGGCGGTGGAGCGACTGGAGCGGGAGCGGGAACAGGGGTAGGGGCAGGAGGCGGCACCTCTGATAACTTCGGCTCCTTTGGCTTCTTACCCTTCGGCTTCGGGCCGGATTTGGGCATGGAGGTATGAGGGACACCATTGAGAGCCGAACTGCCACTGCTAATCTTCAACTTGATCATGGGGACAGAGGGCGTAACAGTAGGAACAGGAGCAGCGGCCGGGGCTTTGGAGGGCTTGGACGAGGCAGGAATCTGAATAGAAGGTGGCGCAGGCGCAGGTGCGCGAGCCGGTGGTTGTGCTTGTTCTTTCTTGCTTGCTGCCTCGAGCGTCTTGTTGATACGCACCCACGCTGCAAAGCAAATGTAAGTCACGGGCGCCACTCGAACAAGTGGAAGACGCACTGGTCTCGAAGAAGGACTCTAGCGCAAGGGTCTCGCTATGTACGAAGCTCCCGGCCACATTGTACGTCTTCGCGTTGTTGATCATCAACCGAAAATCGGCCTCAAACCCAAAGCGATCTTTGTACTGTCCCTGTTCCAACTTCGCGTTGATCGTACTCAAGTCCATGGGGGACTTGATGATGTCGAAGTAGCTAGAACAAGTTCAGTATCCATAGCCCGTAGCAAGGATGCGCCAACGTACTTCGGAGCGCGATCTCGGACGGGGTCGACTGGCTGCAGGAACAAAGAGGCCTTCTTGTGCGTCTGGAGCTTCTTGAGAGCAGCCCTGCAGGCCCGCAAGTCGTTCAACGAGAGGCCGCCGGACTGCGCCTTAGGAACGGCCTTCGCGACCTTCTTCTCCTTCGGTACTGCAATTGCGACCTTCGAGGGAACCTTAGGCACAGAGAATTCTCCCCCATGTCTACGCGATGCAGTAAGGGGGCCAGCAGTACTTGGAGTGGGGGCAGCGGAAGTGTCGACTTGAGTGTTGCTCGGCATGATCTTGAGCTTCGCAGGTAGGGTGAAGGAGGGGAGCGGACTCTTGGGTGTAGGTGCGCCCGACTTGAGAGACCGTTGAGACTTGGTTGTGAGCTTGACAGGTGGAAGTGGCGGTGGGACCTCCTGCACCGGCGTTGGAGGGAGATGAATGGTGACCTTCGGGGCTGTCTCCTCTTGGCCGCGGATGAGCAGATCTGCGAGCTTCAGTAGACACCACCGTACTTCGCAATCAGTGTCTGGTGCGCTGTCAATCCGAACGCGGAGTCAGCTAAGCTAATAGAGGGACATCGCTTGGACATACAGTGCGATAGGCATCAAGAACTCGCGGATTGCCTCATTCTTTCCAACCTCCCGGTCCTTCCGCAGAGCCTTGATCAAGAGCTCTGTCTCGGACTTCTTGTTCTCCTTCACCTTCTCTGTGCTATTGCCGTCTTCTTCGATCATGAACGAGTCCGATTCCTTCGGTGTCTTCATCTCCCCCATCGTGACAAGTAATGCGAGGCTCTGGCATGCTCCGCGTGCAACATGACGGCGGACAATGCGAGATGAGTCCGACGCCATGACTGCAAGAACATAGCGCATGATCTTGGGTGTGTACCATTTCCCGAGGAAGAGATAGTCAAAAGCAGCGACACGGACTTGGACGTAGTTACCCTCACTATGTAATTGCGAGTTGAGTTTCCGAGGTGGAACAGGTTCAAAGACCACACGTACCGAGTCAACGGGAAGAAAGGCCTTGGATCATGCGGGACAAGGTTAGCGAGGCTGAGTAGCATGTGGAACTGCAACGCAATGAGACATGTTCTCTCCAGAATACCAGGCAAAATCATACCTCAATCACAGCTACGGTCACGACGTTGTGGTATGTTGGGATGAGGCGGTCCATGCTGCGGTATCTGTCAACTTCTGAAAGGGCGAGTTTCAACAGCTCGAGATCTTGGGGATCCTGCGTGGGGGAAGAATCGTTCGAAATGAACTCGCCACGTTCAGGAGCGTGCGAGGAGACCGTTGCGCAACCCAATGCGGAGATAACGTTGCAGATGTAGAATGCGTCAGCATACTGCAGCACTTTCGTGAGTATCCCAGTCATACACGGAGACAAAGCTAAAGAGTCCACACACGGGATTTGTAGTGTTGTCGTTGTACCGCAGTTGATCGACTAAGAATTGGCGAATGACGGGCGGCGTCTTTCCATTCTCGAAACGGACTCTCGAAATCGCACTCAAGATGTTCTGAAAGGACATTAGACGCAGTGACATATGGCGTCATTGACAGAGTGCACGAACCTTCCTGACGAAGTACTCCGCAATGTCGCTGAAGTCATTTGGCCGCGGCACATACGTATGACTGAACAGGTCTGCCTTTGGGTCCTCAGGCTCATAGCAATACCGGAGAAACAGCTTGAAAAGGTGAAACAACCCTAGCCATTCTAATCTCAGGTTGGCACACTGAGGACCAACAGTCAGTCAGACCAACGATGGCTTGGCTGGTGCGCATGACTCAAGCTCACCGTGACGAGGGCAGCGGCAGCTTCGCACCGAATACGGAAGTAGTAGTTCGATACCAGGACCGTCTTGGTAAACGTGCTGGAGATGATTGAGTTGGGTGTCTTCGACAAGACCATAATTGCCTACGACAATGTGAACAACTCTTTATCTAAAACGAACAAACTTGGCTACACGCACCTCGTACTGAGCCACGACATCTCGGTCGCGCTGAAGCTGAGAGACCCACATGTAGTCCTTCTGGTCGAACGCGATAGCTGCGATCCACTCGAAGTCGGCGTCGATACGGATCC
Source organism: Ganoderma sinense ZZ0214-1 (assembly GCA_002760635.1). Lineage (NCBI taxonomy): Eukaryota > Fungi > Basidiomycota > Agaricomycetes > Polyporales > Polyporaceae > Ganoderma > Ganoderma sinense. Next base: position 1,813,940 of record AYKW01000012.1, on the reverse strand, counting down.
ACTCGTAAGTTTGACCCGCCATGTTCTGCTCGTCCTCCTCTGTCCAGTCCGCGACCTTCCAGTTCTCGCGTTCCTGCTCCTTCTCCCAGATCTCCAGACCAAATCCCATGTCGATCAGGTCCATCGCCGCAGCTGCGTCTGCATCACCTTCAGCTGCAGCTTGAGCCGCTGCTTGTCGGGCAAGATAACGCTTGGTGTTCCGTCGAACACGCTTATACTTTGTGTTGAACGGGACCTCGTATCGCTTGAAGGCGCTTCGGATATCAAGGACGTGTTCGTATGGAGTCCCATCCGCCTCGTGAATGCGGATAGTCATCTGACCCTGTGAACAGCACGTCAAATACGCGCAACGGATGTGCACGTCTGACTAACCTCGAAAAAAGGGACAGGCTTCATCATCATCTTGCCTATCTCATTGTTCTCGAAGTGCTTGAACGCGGGTGCATCCTGTCGCATCGTGATTTCCACCGCCATCTTCTTGCGGTTGAACGACGCCGAAAATCCGAACGTGGGGCAGCCACTTCCGTAGATCCACTGCTCGGCAAACGAACGGGGATCGATCCCGCTAACCTTCCTACACATTCGAAGGAACGAATGCGTCGAAATCAGGTTGTTTGCCATCTCGCCACTGATCGCGGAGAGGAATAGCTTGGGGAGAACGCGAGAGAGACCCAGAGAGGTACCAGACTTCCCGAGTCGACGGTCTAGAATATGGAGAACAAGTGGCGACTTCAGGTTGATAAAGGCAATATTCGTGCCATCGGGAGGATCAAGGGACTGTGGTTGGCAGATTGGTCCCATGGACCCGTTGTCGAGCGCGATAACGCGTTCCATGTCCTTCTTCAGTCGATATCTGTACTCGTTTGTACCAAAGAGCTTGCGCATAAAAAGACCGGTGATGTAAAGCCCCAGGCCATTGACGAGCCACGTATCGGACCACATCTTTTGCTGGATGTTGATACCAATCCACTGGGAAGCCAGGCCATGGCTGAGACTATGTCGCGTCTCGTATACCTGGTCAATCGCGTCTTCGCCGTAAAGCAAGTCGACAGTCACGAGGGAAAGGGTGGCGGCGTCAAAACGCTGAGCAGGTAGCTCTTCAACGAAAACGAGTTTGTGGGAGCCGAACGGGTAGGATCCATACTCGTTGACGTAGAAGCTCATAGCCGATCGCATGAAGGACACTGTCGTAGCGAGAAACGACTCGTGCCCCGGCAAGCAAAACGCGTGCATTAGTGGCTGAGTGGTTCCAGAGACATCCTCCGCAGCGCTGAGGTCTGCAGGGATGGCATGAGCGTGGAATGGACCCGCCGCCCAAGCGATATGTTGAACAGATGTCAGCGTGGGTTGCGAAAAGACAAAGATAGTCTTGCTCGAGTTGTAGGGATGTGAGACCTGGAGTGGGCAAGGACGAATGTAGGCTAGAACCGTGTCAAGCGACAACCATATCACGTACTTGTTCAACCAGCTCTCCACTGCAAATCACGACGGTTGGGTATTCGCTGTCGGAATCCTCATCCTCGTCGTCTGACAACGTGTCTTGCTGCTCCAATGACCGAGGGACCACGAACTCGAAATCCCAAGTACACTTCTCCCAAAGGTTATCGACACAAGGCACCCAGCATCGTGCTGCATCTGGTGAGGACGGCGTCGTAAAGACGTGTGGTACCCGCTAAAGAGCTTTCAGTAGAGTGGTTTGGTACCGCCACAACGTACTCACCGTCTGATACGACTCCGACGGTAACACGAACTGAACGCCGTCCGCTGGATTCTTGATGCTGTACCCTATGTTGACGAGAATTGGGGTGAATTCGGGGACCGGGAGCGATTGCTGGGACGTATGACCAGGCGTTTGGGGTTCTGGGGTGGCGGCTACACACGCCAGTTGGGATCAGCGTAGCCGAGTAAAACACCAAGTCACGCACCTTCGCTGACCATACCACTCGCTGCTCGATGCCCGGACTGCCTCAGCGAAACCTCCTTTGGAATCGCTATCGAGAGTTCTCCCTCGTCACCCTCCTGGAGAGCGGAATAGACCTTGCGTTTCAATTCCGGATGATGGTGAACATCTGTCGCGTCGGAAACGGTTAGATTCGCGATCGGATCCGAGTGGACGAAGTCCGCGGGGTGAGAAGCGACAGTGACGCTGTGTATGTCTGTGCGTGTGTGAGCTACAAGTCATGTTCTGCACAATAAGAGTTCGGGAGCACAGGACGTACCACACTGGCGGGCATGCAGATGAATCGTCTTAAGGTCCTTGCTTGTAGGAACTACTGTAATCTCGGTGTAGCCCTGTTGAAGACGACGGTAAGAGGAGGTGGGGGGAAGGAGAGGAATAGCGACGTACCCAGAGCTTCCCGGTGAAGTCAACCTCAAGAACGACCTTTTGGTGGCTAGTATATACGTCAATCCGAGTCAGAGCTACCGTTCTAGGCACAAGAATGGGAGAAAGACACGTATATAGAGAAACCTCTACGGATATGCTCCCTCTGCATGGCTTTGGGCTCCTGACGAGCAACTTAGTCGCCACAGCACGGTTCCCAGTCCAGATAGGCCCAAGGAGAGAATGCAAGGAAGACACAGAGCAAGGAATAGAGAAAGACGGGTAGATTGAGGCGGGAAGGGGAGGTGTAGGCCACGGTCGGAGACGACGACGAGGGAGAGAGGTCATCGACTGAAGAGAAGCGAGATTACGTAAGGCGAACGACTGAACTCATCGTGGGCTAGGGTTCCCGATTCGACATTGTAGGGTTGGAACGGAGATCGATTCTGATCCGCGCTGCAAAACAAAAATTCAGTGCCGTCCAGTCCTCTTCTCGTCCCTTCCCCATGCCTCCAAAATCCCTCTTCCGCCAGCCCGGCGCCCAGCACTTCCAGGTCGTACACCGCTCCCAGCGTGACCCCCTCATCCACGACCCGGGGGCGAGCAAACATGTCCTCAAGCCTGTGCAGAGGGCAAATTTGGCCAAGGTGAAACAACTCCCCGACCCCCAGATGTCCGTCCTCCTTACATGTGACTATATTTTCAGGGAAAGTCCAGGGCAGACCTTGAACATCTCCTCTCGCCTTTTGATCTCGCTCACGATAATGCGCGCCGAAACATAGGCGAAGCTGCTGTTTACGGAATCTACTTCGACGACACAGACTATGACTACATGCAACACTTGAAGACCGTGGGGGTGCAGGAAGGTGGGGTTGATAGCATTTGGTTGGAGGCGCCATCGAAGTCCAAGGGCAAGGGCAAGGCGAAGGATGCCATTTCTCTTCTTGACCTCCCTGAAGGAACCCTTGCCTCCAAGTCCGAACTACCGAGAAATTATGAGGCGCAGCAGGACATTCCTACGTCTATTGCAGGCTTTCAACCAGATATGGACCCCCACCTTCGCCAAGTGTTGGAGGCTCTAGAAGACGACGCGTTCGTGGACGGGGAGCTGGAGGACAATTTTTTCGGTGAGCTGGTTGCGGACGGAGAGCGTGAGGCGGACGAAGATGTCTACTTTGAGTTCCGTGAGGAGGGTTTGCAGGATGGCGCGGAGATTGCAGTGGTAAAGCATGGGGCAGCAGACGATGGCGAGGAAGTGGACGAGTCTTGGGAAGAGAGGTTCGCCCGCTTCAAGCAAGGGCAGAAGTCCGTGCCTCCAGACGAAGATGCGTCCGATCTCGACGGTTACTCTGAGGGCGGTGACACCGTCGGGACCCTTCCACGGATGTCCGTTATCGGAGGGAAGAGGCGGCGGCGGCGGAAGGGCACGTCAGACGCTTCGGGTTACAGCATGAGCAGCTCCTCGATGTGGCGGAATGAGCATCTCTCCGTCCTCGACGAGCGTTTCGATCAGGTCGGCGCGCATCGCTTTCCTGTTCGATTCAGGTGTTAATTGGCAATGCGCACAGATTCAGCGGGAGTACGACTCGTCGGAAGAGGAGGAAGAGGAGACCTCGTTTGATGACCTTGACGAGGCCCCTGACCTTATCGCGTCTCGAGAAGACTTTGAATCTATGATGGACGAGTTCCTTGAGAAATACGAGGTCATCGCGGGCAAGATGCGTCCCGCCCTCCCCGGAACGGCTACGGAGAAGCTTGCCACGATCCGAAGAGCTCTCGGGGAGGCTAAGATCCGGGATGCAGAGGAGAGCGACTCGGAGGCGGAAGATGTTCTTATGCCGCTAGATGTGGACGAGAAGAAGGATAGGTGGGATTGCGAGACCATACTCAGTGAGTCATGTATGTGATCTTGCTACACTGCTCTTAACGGGGTACGTCAGCAACGTACAGCAATCTGGAAAACCATCCGCGGCTCATCCGAGCGCGAGGCGACAAGGCTGTACCCAAGATTCGTTTGGACCCCCAAACTGGAATGCCATCTGTCGTCGAAGACCAGTTTTCCATTGGACAACAAAGTTCTCCAGATTCTCCTCCCAGTGATGGGGATTCCAGACGTAAGGCTCGTGGGTTGTATAAGGCAAAACTGTTTCTGATCTCTGTTCAGCCATTCGAGTAACAATCACTCGCCCCAAGAACGAGACAGCAGACGAGAAGAAGGCACGCAAGCAAGCCGTGAAGGCGGAGCGCCAGGCTCGCCGATCAGACAAGAAGGTAACGAAGGAGAGGTTTTCAAAAGAGGTCAAGCAGCAAGTGCGGTCTTTGGCGCAGAAGGAGCAGTCAACAATGAGGAAGCTGTAGATTGCTGTGGAACCCGACATGCATTGTACAGGAGGGTGTTTGAAGTTGTTGCAGGGTATCTTGAGTACATGATGCGTATGAGCTCAAAAGGCTATAATGGCGCCACAGGCGTGTAAGAGAAAAGACGAGATATACTACAGTGGATTATGGTACGACGGTGGATGTGTCCTAGATCACCAGTCTGGCCATAGCTCGAGGAGACTGTTGCCTTCTTCCTCCGGAGCGTCTTGTTGTTTCATCCACCGATCTGGCACCTATGTTACGGACCTTCAGCGGTGGAGTTCCCTCAATAGGCACAACGTTACACACCAACGGGAAGTAACGCTCCATCGCACTGAGGAAGCGATGCCTGTATTGCTTAGGTCCGATGATCGTCGGCTCTCCCCTGTTGGCACCACCGAGGAAGGTCGAGTCCTTGACCCAACTCTCGAGCTTCTTGTCCCAAGTGTATGTCCTAATGTAGTCTAAGCAGCAACATGAGTCAACGTCCCGACAAAAGATAGGAGGATTACGGCATACCGACTATACCAACAACTAACTCATTCCTCGCGCTATCGACTCCGATGACCAAAGAATAGTCCATGACGTTAATGTCAGCTAAGAACTTGCTGTCGTTGAATAGGGCGCCACGCAGGATACGTTTAGAGTGCTCGCGGAGATAGAAGGGTGTTAAATGAGCCGCTGAAAAAGATGGTTCGGTTCCGGGTTCTTCCTGAACGAAATGACTGCTCAGCTTACTTTGCACTAGATTCTCATCAAGTAAGACCTCGTTCTCTCTACCGGTGGCGTGCACGTGTCTATTGCGAGTTGAACCCTTCAAGTCATAAATCTGGAATACCGATTCCAATGAGCATTCGGTAAAATGACACATCAGAGGTGCCGACCTTGGAAAAATGCCTGTCGTAGAACAGATTCTCCATGACCAGCAAGTTCATCTGAGCCGACTTCGACTTGCTGCTGCTGGATTGGTGCTTCTGAGTCTTCCTGAACGTGATCTTGTAGCACCCAAAGATCTTCGCGAGGAGTGTGGGCCGCTATTAAAGGCTCGATGATAACGGTTTCTAAGCTCCCGAGATGATGTATCGCTTACATTTCCCACCACCGCAGACGACATATAGTCGAAGTAGGCAGGCGCAAACGACTCCATAGCCTGAAGTTCTGCCCGCGATAGTTCCTTCGCGATAAATCGGTCGTCTATTCGGGACTCAGCACCGAAAGCCACCACAAGAACTAGCTCAAACTCACCGAGTGTCTTCAGAAACGCCGAACCAGATTTGCCACCGCTAGCATCGAACTTGACGCATCTAGATAACGATTCGATCATACTCCGCTCGCAATCATACGTCCGGCGCAATGCATCGAACTGCTCGGGGTACAACACAGTACAGCTGATGGTTAGGCCGCCACTCTCGAAGGCTGGCATGCGTAGAATGAGGCGGACACTTCAGTGAACACGGAACAAAGCACTTACAAATCGCCCAGGGAAGCTTGGATGAAGGAACGCGTAGCTCCTCTGTTGGATCCGCGCCATCAGTGCTATCCACGTTAACCACACCCCAGGTAGAGGTTGACTCCGCAATAGACCAGTCGTCAGGCATGAACGCTTCTCCGCCGGACTCGCGTGCTAGCCTCTTTTCTGCTCGGGACTTTGACAACATTTCTCGATATTGGGGTGAACTGAAACTAAGATTTAGCATTGGGCTAGATAGAACAAAGATTCGGCTTACTTGAGCGCGAGTGCGATGATGGACGTTGGCTCATCAGTCCGCACAACCATGGAGGAGTCGCGGAATATATGTTCAGGATCAGCCATAGGGTCGTCTACGTCTGTGTCGGAGCGATTACGATGGAGGGTTTGTGGTTGCTGCCAAAGACCCGAGATGGCTTTGAGAAGGGACGAACGACCTTGTGGATAGGTGTCGAAATCACTTGGGGGTGGGGTTGCAGGAGCTAATCCACCGGCACTGATTGGTGAAAGCACGGGAGAATCTATCGTGGACGGTGGAGCCTCGATCTCCTGAGGGACGGTGGGTTGAGTATCCACTGACGGTTGTTCGAGGTTGTTATCGTCAGGGAGAGGGGCGACAGACTGCTCCGGAGGTTCAGGGACTACCTCGGGTTCGGGAGTGGGGACAGGAAGTTCCGGGACCTTCTGAGGACTCTTGCGTGGGCTCTTCTGGTCAGGGCGATCGTCATCGTCTCCACCACCTTCATCGTCCGCTTCGCTGGAATCTGAGCTCTCTGATTCGTCCTTGATCGCGTCCTTGATGCTTTCCAAAACCTCGACTTTTGCGCGGGCAGAAGCAACTGGACGAGCACGCTTGCCACGGATGATCGCGTACCGACGGCTCGCACGCTCGTTCTCCTTATTGATACGCTCGAAATGCTTGGCAATGTTGGAAACTTTTGAGCCCGCAGCGGGTGGGCGCCTGAATGTCGACTTCGAATTGACTACGCTGGCCGGACGCGGTGGTGGAGCCTTGTCTTTGGGTCCCATACGCATAGCAGGTTTTGATCGAGTCTTTGAGCTGCCGGCACCGGCGGGAGTGAAACTTCTACCAGGTGGCGGGGGGGAAGACCTCCCGGGTCGCGGCGGAGCGTCTGGGTTGGCACGGGAGAACGAAGGCCTCTTGTCAGGAGAAGTACGCCGCGACGCACTTCGCGAATCGGGATAATTGACCACAGGGATTCGACTTCCTAGACTCACTTGTCCTGCGGTTCGCTTCGTTAGGTACTTTGGAGCTATGTTGGCGGCATAGCTAGACTCGAAATCGGACACCGATGAGCGCTTGCTAAGGAAGCGCGGTTGACGGTTCTTGTGGCGGATACGAACAGCGGGACTGCTCTCCTGCTCACTCTCGGACACTGGAACAGCAGGAGCGAGTGCGGTCCTGGTCAATTCCTCAACACCCTGGGGGGGCAGATAGTGTTGATACTTCTTGACGAGTTCGGCGACACTAGGATATACGGCTACACGTCGAGGTAGCCTAGACGGGTGTGGTGGTTGGGTTGCTTTGAGACCGTCCTCGTTCGGCTCTATCACATCCGCCTACAGGAAAATAAAACATCAGATACGAGCTCTGCAATGTTAAAATGAAAACGTACCCGCTGTGGGGACATCGCATCGTCTGAGAACACACTGCCCCCACGACCCCGGCCAATCGTAGAGTCACTCTCGGGATCGGATTTGTTGGGCTCTGGGACGTCGGATGAAATCTCGGCAGCCGGAAGCAATGTGCTCTCGCCCTCCTCTGGTGTGGTCGTTGTCACTGTGGTCTCGGAGGAGGGCACCTTCTCTTCCACCTGAGGAAGCGGCGGTCCCGATACCCTTCGTTTGTCCGAAAAGCCGCTCACTGACTCAGACTCTGAGGCTTCCGACGCAGAAGATATCGACGCGAAGGAGTCGCCTGTCACGCGTCGCATAGTCGGCCTAGAAGGCAAGTTCTCCTCGACTTCTGACACGCTAGCAGGCGCGCCACGATCGAAGTCCAGAATATAGAAGTCTCCTCTCCTCGGCAGCATGGCTCTGACGGAGTTGAACGCAGTAGACCTTCGTCCGCTCATCTTCTCCGTCTGCGAGATCCGCGGCTTGGGGAGGCGGTCAAAGTCCTGTTGCCAGGCGACTATCCTGTCTTGGCGGTTCGCGCGGACCTGGTTCAGTGCCAGCGTGTCCGTGGAGGAGGAGTCCTTGTAGATCTGGTCAATGAGCTTCGCGACGTCCTCCATCTCCCACTCGGCCTTGTTGATCAACGCGTTAACGTGAGAGTTGAGCAGCGCGTCCGCTTCCTCCTCGCCCGTCGCAGCGTCGATCGTGATCAGACGGAGGTCGTCGATCAGGCCGGAGTACCAGTTGTAGTTGCGTTGGTGGAGTCGCTGGTAGTCCGCGTTCTTGATCTCGAGCTGCGCCTCTGGACGTACCCGGACGCGCATGGGAGGGTAGACGACCTCATGCAGGGTGATCGGGTCCGCGACGAAGCGAACAGTCATTCCTTTGATCGCGAAGTACCGGACGTGGTGCTGGTAAATGTTGTGTTGGCACCCTGCGCCCTGGACAAGTTGGACGTCCGCTGGGTAGAAATGTAACTCCAGGAACTTGGCGAACGAATACCGTTGCATCTCCTGAGACACGGGAATGAATGGTGTTGCGGAGCCGCACACCCGGCACGCACTCCAGGTGATTATAGTTTCGGGGGAAGGGGCCCAGTTCGCCCGGTTAATGATCTGACCGTCCCATTGTTCGACGGCAACGCAGATGCGAGTCTCGTTATGCACGAACCATTTACAATGTCGCGCTAGTGGCTGATTACAACTCTTGTTCTCGCAGATCGCCCGGGGGTCGAGAAATTGCCTGAGAGTGTCCATGACAGCGTTCTCGATAAACTGGCCGAGGGTGCAGTCGTTCTCGCCGTAGAAAGTGATGTACTCTAGCTTGGGTGGGAAGCAAGGCCGGTGACCGAGTTCGTCCATGGGGTGCGTGATCTCCCAAAGACTGATGCACTGGTACTTCTCCACCTGGAAGTCGTCCCGGTTCTTCCGTAGATACCACTCCCATATGCGGCGCTGCTCAGAGTGTTGCCATTTGACGTACTGATAGCGGCTCTCCAGGGCAATGTCCTGGGTGGTCTTGAGCTGCACCGCCGGCCGGTCCAGAGGAGTACGGGGGAGAGGGGAAGCGCTCATAGTCTGAGCGAACAGGCTCGGGGATGCGGTAGGGACGAGGTCGAAGTAGCCGGGACGGTCGTCTAGTCGGCTGACACTAGCTTCGTCTACGGTGGGAGTCCTAGGGATGTCTGGTATTGGGAGAGACTCGATTTGGGCAGCGATGTCGTCTGGGTCCGGCGTCGATACGGTGACGGGAATAATGGTCGCAGAAGACTCCTCCGGCTTGTGTCCCGAACTGCCCCGTTCCTCACGACGAATGACTTCGTCCTCCCACTCCCTCTTCACACGAATGAGTTCATCATCCAGCTCCTTCATCCGGCGAATGGGGTACGGCGGTGGGAACCGCAATGTGGCCGATACGGATATGAAGGTCTTGCGGTACGGTTCGAGTGACTCTTGGATTCTACGCGAGAGGCGAACTTGCTCCGCATCTTCATCAGGCAAGTCTTCAATGGGGTGTTCCTCGGAAGCCTCTAAGATACCGTTACCATTGATCAAGGCTGATGGCTGGACCGCAGGGAAGCCATAACCAGCGATCGGTGTGGTAGCATCGGAGTTGTAAATAGAGGGGGTGGCTTCAACGGTCAGAGGGGGTAGAGTGATGACAGAGTCCTTCCAGAGATGAGTCTCGAGCTTCAAGTTCCGGACGATGAATGCGAGGAATCGGGTGACTTTCTTGACCCGGCGAAGGACGTCAATGTCGCCGCCACGGAGCAGGATGGTACACCCCATTTCGCTATTGCACCCCTCGAACCGCATGTACGTCTTACGACGGCCGGGGATCAGTGGGTGGTCGAACGTCTGCAGCCGGAAGCGAGCGCAACGTCCTAGGCGTGGCTCCAATGCGAGTTTATCCATGGACGAGAAGACGTCGCCTTGTGTCATCCTGGCGACGGACTGCACAGCGGAGGCTTTCACCGCCCGCGCGACCGCAATCTGACGCTTCGCAAGAGCATCTAGAGCGAGCCGGGAGACAGACTTCTCTGCGAGGACCACATGCGGTCGCAGCGCTGCAATGCGGCTGGCCAGATTCCCAAGGTACTCCTTCTCCTGACGAAAAATCTGTCCAAAGTGCATGTATTGGCCCTCCACACGGTGGAACTCGAGCGGAAATGTGACGAGCATGACGCGTGGATTCCGCAAGTTCCGGGACATCTGCTTGTGCGCAACATTCTTCGTGATGACCGCGCCGTCGACATATTCCGAGTCTTGCGGAGCGCCACCAGGTATCTTCTTAATCTTCACATATCGCCGTACGTCCATGTCGGCTCCTTGGCGATGGGGGTGGGCAGTGAACGTCAGCTCTCGAGCTATTCGCAGGGCTAGCTTCAGCAACGTCTCCTCCCATTCCCGGACATTCGGAATATCCTCCGCCGTCAGCATCTGACGAAGCATGACACGGAGATGGAACATGGAGATCAGGTTGAGTTCCTGTGCGTATCTATGTGCGTCCATGTAAGTGAGCCAAGCATACCAGGTGCCAACGAATATCACGCACGCGGTGCTCTCTCTTCTTGTACGCCATCCGGGCTCTGCTAACGCTGGCGCACTAAAGCTCTCGCCAAGACGGCTGTGAACACGGCTGCGGATAAAGGGAGGGGAAGTGTCGAATTCGACAGAAGAGTTGAGACGGGATCGCAACACACCCGGACTCTCCAGAGTATGAGGTTGGTCAGGGGAGCTTAGGGGAAACTGCACTGTGCTTGTTCCGCCTTCAACGGTCACCGGCACCATGACGGGGAATTCGATAGGTGTCTTCGATCCAGCGCCCGCTGGAGAGTTGTGTTGGAACGGATCTGCCATGCTGATAGGGTCCTTGTCCTCTTCCGTCTGAGCTCTGCGAAAAGGTACAGGGTTCTCGCGGAAAAACTTGGCTGTCCCGAGGCCATCCAGGGGAGTCATAGGGCGAGAGCCAAATCCACTGTCTTCCGATCTCGACCGTGTTCGCTTTGTCTCGGCGATGGAGAATAAGCTGAACGGTTCGTCAGTACGACCGAAGAGATGGGATGCTGCGAACGGAGATTGGGGAAGTCCCGGGAGGTTAAGTGAACGTGACTCGGTACCAAACTGATGGGCGGCGAAGGGGGAAGAGATGGAGGTTATGATAGAACGACGATCATCCTCATCCTCGTCTTCGTCTCCTTTGGCCAATTTGGCCAAGCATAAGTTGCAGACCCGAACCATGCCGTCCTGACCGTAGCGGGCTCCCTTGATAATATTGGATGCACACCGCGAACAGAAAATTTGTCCTAGAGTAAATGAGAATCGAGTGACAGGAGATCCATGGAAGACCGTACCACATATTCGACAATGGTGCTTCCGTCTCCATGTCGTGAAGACACTCTTGCAGTCGTAACACTCTTTGCATAGTTCATCGTCCATCCAATAGTCGCGTGACAGTCCTGTGATACTATGAAGCAGACTATACGCGTGACGGGCAGGTCGCTTACCTTCTCCCCGTATTCTCCGAATGACCTTGGACACAGATGCAGACCTGCGCAGACTGACATTGGTTCGAATGCTGCGTGCATCGCTATCCTGTATGGGAAAACCGGGGATAGAATATCCTCCCCCGTCCGGCGTATCAGGGCGATAAAATCCCCCACGGGACGGCGGGCGATCGTCTCCAGCATAAGAGGGAGTCTCAGAGACGACAGGAGTTAATGAGACAAGCGGCGGTGCAGGATTGGATGCGACAATACTGAACGGGTTGGCCCTGTCTGAGCCTGATTTGTTCGACTGGTTGGAGTTAGAAAACTGGAGGGATGGTCGACGGAGTTCTGGAGCAACCCTCTCGGGAGCAGTGCTAGGGTACGCGGGTGTAGAAGAGGGGGCGGCAGAGGAGAGGGGGGCGGAAAGAGTGTTCTTGACCTTTGAGAACAAGGAAGAGACAAGGGCGTACGAAGACTGGTCATGTTCGTCCTCCTCTGAGAACGGGTTGAATGATGTCAGGCTAGTCACGTCGTCGACTACCTTGGTGCTGCTTCGGGATCTGGACGAAGCAGCGCTGTAAGGCGGATTGGTTGCAAGGGATTCTGTAGAGGACTCCATTGTTGTCATGGGAGGAGATTCTCGGACATATTACGGGTGAGAGGGAGGCGAGAGAGGTCTGAGTGTGGCAGAGGTTGGATGTGGCTGCTAAGCGACGACCGCGAACTGGAGTCCAGAATGAGAAAGCCGCGGAGGACTGACCGGTGCCGGTGACCGAGTGACGCTATACGATGGAGACGGATGACCGGCCCGGGAACGGCGTTTGTCAGGAGCCAATCAGGAACCACACCAGACCACACCTCAGGCTCCCGCCACAGCCGCTTGCGCAAGTCACCTCCTGCACTCTCTCAGTCTGTGCCTCATCCGTCTCTTGCTTCCTCTGCCTGACTTGTGCTCCACTGCGTCACAGCTACCGACTTTCACACTCTAGCCCACGCTAGCCACCATGGATGACGATGATGCCGAGTACATGCAGGGATCCGAGGACGAGGTTCGTGTGCGACCCAAATACAGCCCTTTCCTTTCGCTCATCGCATGAGATCGCAGAACTACGATTTTGATTACTCTGACGAGGAGGGCAACGAGACCGGAAGTGCAGATGTTGAGAACATGTACTATACCGCCAAGGGTGAGCTTTATGTGTTAACTTATGTTTTGAGCTTCGGGTTTGCCTAACCCGACCTTAGGCAAGAAGGAAGACAATCCCGAGCAGGCCCTGAAAGAGTTCCGTGCCATCGTGGATCAGGAAGAGGAGAAGGGTGACTGGTATGCAATCCATTTGTTTAGGTCGTGTGGCGCTGCGCTGACGCTTGGGTGTAGGGGCTTCAAGGCTCTGAAACAGTCCACCAAGTTACTGTTCTTGGTGCTTCGAAGACCTGAGGACGCTCTGAAGACGTATAGGGAGTTGCTGGCATATACCAAGTCCGCCGTCACCCGTAACTACGCTGAAAAGACCATCAATAGTATCCTGGATTACGTCGGCGGTGGTAAAAGCGGCCCCGTAGAAGTTAATGTCCTTGAACGTTTTTACGAAGCGACCAAAGGTGCTCTTGCAGAGGCAAAGAATGAGGTCAGCTCATTCAGTGTTTGTCGATACTTGTCCACTAAAGTTGTCGTCCAGAGATTATCCGCCAAGACCAACTTGAAACTTGCTAAACTTTGGCTCGACCGTAAGGAGTACCATCGACTGACGAGGGTTTGTATAGACATTGTCGACATTGAATTGCATCTCTGATGAGCTTTGCTGGTTAGATTCTCAAGGAGCTATATGCGTCAACCATCGGTGAGAACGGAGAGGATCAAGCTCAGAAGGGCACCCAGCTGCTGGAGATCTATGCGCTCGAGATTCAAATGCATAACGAGCGCAAGAACTACAAGAAATTGAAGGTGCATCTCGATTCGCATCTCTGGTGAGCTTTTTTTCACTCAATCCATTTACAGGAGATCTACAACGCGTCCAATGCCGTGCGCTCTGCTATTCCCCATCCACGCATACTGGGTATAATTAAGGAGTGTGGTGGCAAAATGTGGATGGGCGAACGTGAGTTGAGATTAAGGGTCTATTCTCTGGCGCGACTTGACCTGGTTACTCTACAAGGTCAATGGAACCGTGCAAGTGAAGACTTCTTCGACTCCTTCAAGAACTACGACGAAGCCGGATCCCCTCAGCGAATACAGGTTCTCAAGTATCTCGTCCTTGCGAATATGTTGACGGGCAGCGAGGTCAATCCATTCGACAGTCAAGAAACCAAACCGTAAGCCCTCAAAGGTGAAACTGTTCATATCTTCCCTTATGACATTCGTATCCAGATACAAGAACGACCCACAGATCAAAGCTATGACCGATCTTGTAGATGCATATCAGCGTCGTGAAGTTCATGCCGCGGAAAAGATTCTGCGAGGTACGTTATATTGTGGTTAGGTAGTCTCGGTTGGATGAACATCTTTGCAGATAACAACGCGACCATTATGGCCGACTCTTTCATCAAGTCGTACATCGGCGAGCTGCTTCGTAGTCTGCGGACACAGTACCTCATTGACTTGATCAAGCCTTACACTCGTCTAGAGCTTGCGTTCTTAGCCAAGGTATGCAAAGTGATTTTTTGTCTAACTCGAACAAGATTCGACGAACAGTCTTACATAGCAATTGAACGTCGACACTGACGAGGTCGAGGAACTCCTGATTGGCCTCATCCTCGAGGGAAGAATAGAAGGCCGCATCGACCAAGTCGCGATGCGTCTAGAACTCGAGCCCCAGTACGCGTTTCGCCACAAAAGGCGTTTGTTTCATTTTTTCACACCGCCGTCTACAGGCATAGCTTACAGAGGAAGCGCTACAGCGCTCTGCATAAATGGACAGCGGCGCTCGAGTCTATTCATGCTACCGTCATCGGCAAGAACCATAGCGGAGCTCGGGGAGAGTACGGGTACGGCATGGGAGACAGCTTCGGTCCAGGATCGGATCGGTGGTAAGACAGTTTGTACTTCTCGTCGCCCACAACACTTCGTGTTTTCGATTGGAGCCCATTTGTATCACCACCATCAGCCCCACCAATTGTACTGCGCATGACGTTGTTCGGTCCAAGGTGTACGATTATTGAGACACCGCGATGAGTTGTCGGACGTTTTTGAGTTCAGGGTGCAGTCCAATTAGTCCGTGTAAGTTACGAGACAAAGACAGCGATGTGGGCGCGAGACAAAGCTTATAGATCGCTACTTGGGAGGCGTGACTGTTGCCTGTCAGCCTCTCCGCAACTTTAGAAAGACAGCGGCAGCCACGTACCACATCTATGAGGGTCGCACGACCGGCGAGAAATCATACGTCCAACCGTTCTTGGGTGGAGTATCCGTCGGCATGCGCAGTTCCCTGGGGAACAAGCCCCGTATCCTAGCCTCGACGGCCTTCTTCTCGGGGCCCTTGAGCTTCTTCAGTAGCTCGGCCTCTGCCTGGCTCCGCGCTCGGGGATCCTCCTCCTTGTTGGCCTCTTCGTAGAGCTTTGGTGCGACGAGCCGGAGGGTCTCCATCGCACCGCGTACGGACTCGAATTTGCGCTGGAGCTCGGACGCACGCGCACGGCGGACGTGCCGCTGGTGCAGCAGCCACGCGCGCTCGATCGTCTCGTGGGCCTGCACGGAGGGGATGGCGCGCTGCAACCGCCGACCTACATCGGGTCGCCAGGAGCCCACCGGTGAGGGTCGGTTGCGGATGTTGGAAGGATAGAGGGAGCGGCGGATGATGTCGTTCTTGGGATCTCCCCCAGATTCCTGGCGGCCGGCGTACCGCACAGAGGTCTGGGATACTCTGAGCGAGAGCCTTTGTTTGCTGAGCGCAAGGAGCGGCGAGGACATGGTGATCGCAAGACGGGCCTCGAGGGTGTGGACGACGAGCAGAGTCAAACGACGGCCGCGAAGGGTGGCCCGTCACGGCGAACAACGTTGAGGACAAGTTTTCGGGCTCCGCAAGCGCGTCCACGTCGGGCGCCTCGTGCCTGTCTGCGTCCCGTTCCAATATGCGCTTCGAACCCCCCCGTGTCATACCACACACTCGCTCCAAGTTCTCTGGCCCTCCATCTTGTCAAAAAATTGTAGTTGACCGTATCTGACTTTTATTTGACGCGCTCCCACCTACCGCACTAGTTGTCACTGGCATCCGTCTACCTCATGGGGGTTTGACCCCGGTACAAGGCCTAGGGATCAGGGTCCTCACAAAGCTCTAACACATGGCGTATGAACGCCTGCAAAGTGAGCGACTGCCCTGCTACCAATCCCTTTCCTTTGTTTTCACCTTCCTCGTCTCAGGCCAGCATGTTATTACGGTATACCTGTGCTAACGACGCTAGCGCTGTCCCAGGAACGGCCCGATGGGCTTCTTCGGGGTCACCCTGAGGCGGCCGGGAAGAGTATTTTTCTGGCCTGGATTTAGGATACACCAAACTGAGGGCTTACGCTCGTTTTCAGACGAATCCAACCGTTAAGTCGTCAAGAAAATGCAGCGAATGGGATCCCATTCAATGACGAGTTCCGGAGCTCTATGTTGAGAGTGCCTCTTACACGCTGCTGGGGCGAGTGACTCCAGATTAAGCCGTTATACTTCGAAGAAGCTCGCATTTAGCCCACGGCCCATGAGAAGTCGCTGTGTGCGGGCGAAGGCCGTGTCCTTCGCTCCTTGACGCCCAATCCACACTCATCTCAAGTCTTTCCATCATCTGTCAGACGCCTTCGCCAAAAATGCCTTCTAAAGGACAGGATTAGGGAACTTTACGAAGTCTGTTGCACCGCTTAGAAGTTGTTCTCCGCGCTCGGAGGGACGAAGAAAAGTCAATATTTTCCGATGGCTGCCGGCCCGATCCCTGCAGGTCCCTCTCCCGGGTGTCCGATGTGGGTTTTGGACCCTTGATGGATGCGTTTACAACCGGGTGTAAGTAATACCGTGCTTGCGAATTCGAGGTTTTTGGTGGGATGCCCACCGCCCTTTCCTCCCTATTCCTCGGAGGCACTGCGGTTTTTGCCCGCACATAGGTTCTTCGTAAGTCATGTGAAACTCGAACCTGTGGCTTGTGACTGACGAAATGGTTACAGAATTGACCGATAGGCTATCCGGTCGGTGCTCCTGCAACTGGACGTAACAGATGGTGAAGTTGGGCTGCCATATCGGTCGGGAAACAGCCCATTTACCACTCGCCTCCCTGGATGAATGTAATATTGCGGACCTCGCCAGGTATTACTGTCTGTACGATGGACTCATCTATCGGATAGGTGGATAACAGCCGTCTTCAGCGTCTGACCATGTTCGGTGATTAAAGCCTGCATTATTGCCCTGGAGGGGACCTTTTGCCGCTGTTCCACACTCGCATGAAACTCCGGTGGCAGGGTAAGCCATCCTGGCCCAGGAGAGCCATTTGAGCCTAATGAACAGCGCACGCAAGTGAGCACCGAGGTCATCTGTCGCACATCTCCCCATAAATTGGTCTATTTTCGAACGAGGGTGATCTACTGGTAGAGGCCCCATGCGATATCTCTTGTCCCAGCCAGCAGGTACTGCCGGTGTAAGTTACCGGACGCATCCCAGCGTGCCATATGCGTAGTTGAATGTCAATAGGGAGCTATACGAACCTGCCGTTGTCCCGTCGCCTGCGTTATCATACCGTTGGTGCTCGTATTTTAATTTTATAGTAACCTCGTGTGTTTCGGAACATGATGACCGGGTACTAGCGGCTGTTTGGAAGCATGCACTCGCCCTTCAGCACCCCTGCAGTATGAGTGGTGCCCTGGGCGCAAGCAGCGTACCGCATTCAAGTTCCTCTTCGAACATCTGTCCACACTGCACCGAGCCCCGCGGACTGTCAATGGGGCGAGGGGCGAAGGGGCTAGACCAATGTGACGCACAATGGGATCCACGTCACCGCCTCTTCCCATTATCAGGTGGAAGTTAACTCCATGGTGCTACCTCGTATTTTTGGCGTGGTACAAGTGACAGTACCGAGTGCGGAAATTGTTCACAAGGGGCAGAGGAGGGTTTTGTGCTTGTGCAGTCGCGCCTGCGGGGCGGCTCTGAACTTCCTTTTCAGGAAAACAGGGCATGGACGTTCGCCAGCCCACGGGCGCTCAACGCGCCGTTCTTGCCCAGGTTGCACTCTCGCTCAGATGTCTCTCTCCTTTCTGCGTCTCGCTGCTGGCTGTCGACAATGTAATGGGGCTGCGCACCTGCTGGTGCGTTCTGCAAGCTATTGCTCTGGACAACGTTGCTGAACCACATGCGTAGAGGCAGACACCTCAGCGGCCTTTCCACTACAGTGCTGCAGTCCTCGCTCGCCGCGAGAAGAAGCTTCCTACGCTATCCAAGAAGCAACTCGCCGCAAAGGAGAGGAAGAGGGCGAAGAAGGCACCCAAAAATATCTATGATAGCGAAAAGATGACGTTGGCCGATGCGGTGGAGGTCTTGAGGGTATGTCGTGTTTCGGTTCTCCGTAGCGCATGTCTTGACGTTGCCGATCGTCAGGCTGTAGAGGTTGCGTCGCCGAACGCGACATACGAGCTCGTGGTTAAGACTGAGATGGGCAAGGGTTCCACTATCCCCAAGGGACGTTTCAACCTCCCCCGGCAGACGAAGGAGCAGTCCAAGGATCGTATATTGGTCTTCGCCGAAGGCAGGCAGGCCGAAGAGGCGAAGAAGGCCGGGGCAGACATCGTCGGGGGTCTCGAGCTGGTCGAGGGTGTACGCATTGCCTTTCTTGCGCCGACCTCATGCATTTAACCTCGTCATGCAGATCATCAGCGGCCGCTACCAAGCTACCATGTTCCTCTGCAGTCGTTCTCTCATTCGTCCGATCACTCCGAGGCTCGGTCGTGTGCTCGGTCCGAGGGGCTTGATGCCTTCTGAACGTAGGGGGACGGTCACCGACGACATTTCTGGGTACATCCGCAGACTAAAAGGTACGAGCGAATGGAAGGGGGACAAGGAGGGTACCATCAGGCAGCCCATCGCAAAGGCGAGTTTTCCTGCGGTTAATCCGCTGTCGTGTTCTTACTTTACATTCAGATGAACTTCCCTGTGACTGACGTCATCAAGAACGTTAAGTATTTCCTCGGCGTCGTGAAGCGAGCCACGGGCAACGCTCGCGATCCGCAGGCCGAGTCGAATAAGAAGGAGGCCAGTCAGAAGTCTGGTAAGTTCACGGCGTACGTGCATGCGAACCTCGACTCATGGTGTTATAAGTTAATGCCATCACGCGTGTCCTGTTGAGTACTCAACAGGGACCGAGCATCCAGATATCCGATGTGTAGCATCAGTGCAGGACCTGCTTATTGAACCGTACATCTCGTAATAGTAATCATGTTCCCCCGGTCACGCATAACTGCAAGGTTGGCATATTGATTCGCAACGACAGCGGTGTGTCATTAGGATGGGTCGTAGCGTACAACATTACAATGCGGACTACGTCTAGACCATTGCGTGACGCGGTTGCGCGACAAACTACAAATCATACCCGTGCTTCTGCTAGTCGTCTCGCTCTTCTCTGATCCCGTCTGCGCTCCTTGATGTCTTCGGACAATTTTCCATAACTAGCTTTCTTGCTATTGTTCTTAAAGTGCCTTCGTTTACCGATGTCCTGGCCTTCGGAAGGTGTGTGGCCCGGGCGTCCAGGTTGGTGGCGTATCTGAGGAGGATTCTTGGGCTCATGCGGAAAGATGTCCCCCCAACTCGATTTCCGGGCGTCGTAGTACGGTTGCTTTCCCTGAGACTTCGGAATAGTCATGCGCACAATCTGACCTGTATCGCAAAGGTCCAGCGGGCGCGCGTTGATAGTTGCGAAAGGGACTTACCCTGAGGATGACATACATCTAGAATGATATGGCCACTGCGCTTGATAGGCGGGAAAACCAGCCGAGGCCAACTGTAAGCTTCCTGTCTTAACGCTGAGGTGATCTCAGCAGAGATGAGCCCGTAGTCATCCTCCGCAGCTTCGGATAGCTTGGGCTCATGTGAAGACGCCTGCTCTCCGTCAGCCAGCTTCTGATGATCGACGTCAAGGAACAGGTGGGCTATGGGCGTGGAGTCCTCGGTCCGCTTCGCGAACTCGCGGAGGCCCACGCCTCCGATGCGA
Source organism: Ganoderma sinense ZZ0214-1 (assembly GCA_002760635.1). NCBI lineage: Eukaryota > Fungi > Basidiomycota > Agaricomycetes > Polyporales > Polyporaceae > Ganoderma > Ganoderma sinense. The sequence continues at coordinate 1,794,002 of AYKW01000012.1, read as the reverse complement.
CCGACTTTGTCTATGTTGTGAGCGGGTCGGGGGCCTCGTCGAACGACGACATAGGAATAATCCATGTTTTCGTGGCCAGATCCGGAGTGTTTTGTCTTGCGAACGAATTCCGGTCGTTCCATCCGCTGTGAGAAGCTGCACTGTAGCTTCCCGTAACCGGGGTGGTATAGCGGACACGCGCCATCGTGTGGGCACTAGCGAGATGTTTTAGTATCTCAGTATACATGACGGCGATGGACGTACCGGTGCCACGACGTGAGAGCCCCTGAGGGCATGGTCCGAAAGTGTCGGATCCTCAAGCTCCTTCCGCCCAAGCTTCAGCAATTGTTCTCTAGCCACTGCGATGTTCTCGAAATCGTGATCAATAAGGACCTATACGGAAACAAGAATAATATTAGCTTCATGGGGAAAAATCAAACTAAACCGGACTCACGATAACCTCAGCGCCGCTTTCCCACATTTCCTTTACAAGAACCTTCCTGTCGACATGAGTAGGGAGAGACGACAATAGAAACGCCGACAAGGCCACAAGGTTTGAGCCATCTACTGAATCAACGGCGTTGTCCTCGTGGAATGACTTCTGCCAAACGACGCTGATGCCGCCGAGGTCCACATCTGCGTGTGTTAGCCTGGATTTGAGAGGACTCTAGATTAGGCGCGTACCTCTAACAAGGCGCTTTCCTATCCGCGCAAGGCCTTCTCGTTTGTCAATTCCAAGGTAACTACCGAGACTCGTGTGGGATATCTGGACATCTTCCGTGTCTAGCGAACTGCGTCCGCCCATGTCGGAGGGCCGTTGAAAGGCATGTCCCGACGCCCTGTGATGAAAAATGGGTCATGACGCTATACCGTTTCTACGGATGATTCGCCACAAACCACAAACCGCTCCCGGTAGCGGCGCCCCAGTCCATGATATGGTCTACCTGCCAGTCCGGACCTAAGCGCTGCTTGAGCTGCTCAAAGACTGCGTAAATGGCGGAGTAATGGGAGGGCAGTGCGACTGTGGCAAATGCGGTAGCGTCTCTCAATGCGTGCCGCCCGGCCTCCTTCCCTGACTTGTAATGTATGTCGTAGGTAGAGTTCCATTCTTCACCCGCAGCGGTCTCGCTCGAAAACAACCGCTTCGCGTCCTGGTGTAATGTGGGCTTATCCGAGTCTATCAACCACATGAATTCAGTGAAAAGAGAAATGCATCGAAGGAAGTGGGCACTCACCTGCAACGATCTGCGAAATAGCGGATTGAAGATCCAATGGGAGCACCACGGCCCCAATTCGCTGGCTGCCAAACGCAGCAGCAGGCGACTTCCTCGTTTCTTTGCCACTGAGGCCTTCGTCCCGAGCATCAAGCTCCGCGGAGGTCAGATAATCCACATCTGGGTCTGAATCACGGGGGAAAACCTCAAGTTCCCGAGGTTGCTGCAGCCCAGACGCGCCTTGGGGCATTTTGTTTCGCAGGGAGATCTCCACGTCTCGGAGAAGCGTTTGGAATGCGGGGTCTAGTTCAAGAGGTGCATTGGGATGATGATGTGGAGACGAGCTGGAAGCATGTCGCACTAGTTCGGTGTATCGTTGCACGACAGCCCCGCTGAGTCTTCGACATCCTAGGCGCAGCATGGCCCAGATCGGTCAGTTGGAGTGGTAACCAGCCGTTAGGATGCTGAGGCGTAGGAGACGGACGGGAAACGGTGTCAGTACGTCGGGAGCCAGTGCGAGCGCGAGCATGCATAACGGGCGCCAATGGGGTGTGGCTCGTCGCCGCCAGATTCGCGGCTTGCCTCCGTGCCGTCCAACCGGGTCTCCTACTCGCATTCCTCCATCATGTCTCCTGCTGCCAGACACACCGATAGAACGGAAGACTCAGATCGCCCGACCAAGAGGGCTCGGGTGGTCGACGAGGACGGGGAGGAAGACTCGGAGGACGAGATTTTGCCTTCCAAGGTGCGAGGGGAGCCTCAGAAGGCGTCAGACTTGTACCTTGACACGGTATGTCCTCTTGTTCTCATATTCCGCACGGCCAGTTCACTCTCCCTGCAGATCAATAGAGCTGTGTTGGACTTCGACTTCGAAAAAGTTTGCTCTGTCTCCTTATCAAACATCAACATCTATGGTTGTCTCGTTTGTGGCAAGTACTTTCAAGGGCGAGGGCGCAGCTCGTACGCGTTTGCACATGCAATTCACGACGATCACCACGTCTTTATCAACCTCGAGACTACGAAGGTGTGTATGCAGTGTAGATCTCGCTCGTCGACTTCGCCTCTACGTAATGTAACGCTATTCGCTCCGCAGGTTTACGTCCTCCCAGACGGGTATCTTGTCTCAGATCCGTCCCTAGAGGATATTTCGTTCGTCCTTTCCCCGACATTCACATCTACATCTGTATCCACTCTGTCCACCGCGGTACACCTCCGGAAACCGTCGTACGACCTATCCAATAAGCCATATATTCCCGGCTATATCGGCCTGAACAATATCAAGAGAAACGACTACATGAATGTTGTCATACATTCCCTCCTTCACGTGGCGCCGCTCCGCGATTACTTGCTCTTGTCAAACTTTCGCGGTAAAGAATCGGAGCTGCTAAAGCGCTTCGCTGGTCTTGCGAAGAAGATATGGAACCCACGATTGTTCAAGAGTCAGGTCAGCCCACACGAGTTCCTGCAAGAGGTTAACCGGGCGAGTGTCGGAAAATATAGTCTTGAAAAACAGGGAGATCCTGTCGACTTTCTCGGTTGGTTGCTCAACCGGCTGCACAAGGATTTAGGTGGAACCAAAAAGAAGAATTCAAGTTCGTCTTCTTCCCATGACCGACTTACACCACGTAATGACCCGCTCTCGATAGGCGTCATCTTTTCCACCTTCCAGGGCGAAGTTCGTATGGAAACCCAACAGGTGCTTGTAAGACCCGACACCGGAGGGAACGAGAAACCCCGCTTCGACATCGATCGAGGTGAGCTCTTGGCACATCTCCGATTCACGATGCGCGCTCATGGAATCCGGAAGAAATAAAGTCAAGCGCATCACCATTCCTGTTTCTGGCCGTCGATCTGCCCCCGCCGCCATTGTTCCAGGATGCGGTCGAGAAGAATATCATCCCGCAAGTGAGCATCCAGTCCGTTCTCGACAAGTATGACGGCCAGAAGACCCAGGCAAGTTCCCGTCTTACACCTGAATTCCTGGGAGCTGACTTTCATACATACAGGAATCTTCTGGCCAAGTACGGCGCTTCAAGTGTCAACGACTACCTCGGTACATTATTCTGCACTTCAAGCGTTTTACCAAGAACATGTTCGTAGAGGAGAAAAATCCAACAATTGTGAATTTCCCACTCCGAGGACTTGACTTCAAGGATTGTACGTTCACTGTTTCACGTTGACCGCATACCAGTCACTGATAGGCAACGGTATCTTCTGATCAACATCTTCCTCATAGATTTGGATGCCCCGGCTTCGCATCCCTCCGCAGTGTACGACTTGATCGCGAATGTCACGCACGAATCCGCGGCGGGAACAACGCGGGACAAAGAGAGCACAGTCTGGAAAGTTCATCTCCGAGCGGGCACAGGCGGCGGAGACACCGAGCGGTGGTTCCAGATCCAGGACCTCATTGTCGAAGAGATTAGAAAGGAGATGATCTTCCTTGGCGAGACAATTCTACAGGTACGCCACTGAGATTGTGCGAATAGCGGTGCAAATCTCATGCTGATGATTCGGTGCAGATATGGGAGCGAAGACCAGATGCGCCTCCGAGGCTCCGACCAGCGGAATAGATGTCGATAGGTAGCCGTGTTGTGGGGTCGCAGGTCACGGTTAGCGTGGCACTATCGTCGCTTGAGCACATAATATATGCGGTCACTTCATGTGGTATTTACGGCTAGCCCAACGTCCCCATCTGCCGCAGCGCTATTTCTGAGAATCTTCGGTAGCTGCTTTCCCACTAGCTCCACCACTCAACTTGGACGTCTCGGAGTCTGTGCTGCCTTGAGTTGAGCTAGTGGGTGCGGAGCGCTCCGTGTGCGAGGTGGGTGCTCCGCCAGCTGGCACGTCGTGAACGGCATCCTGTGCCCTGACATCGTAACGACGCATCGTGTATGTCAAGGAGTGGTCCGGCGGAAGGGAAAGAGCGAAGGATACGTGCCTTTGGTCGCTCTGATCGAATAAGGGTTTGAATATGTAAATGCCGGAGAGGACGCCTGTGCGAGGAGGTTTTGAATCAGCTCGGGAGAGTCCAGACGGACCGAATGATATCATTCTACCTGTGACGCCTGCTACTAAGAAAGGCACTGCCCTCCGTGACATTTTAATGGTCCGAGAACGTTGCGGTGGTAGTACTCGTTTATCTCGTTCGAAAGGCCCCAACCTCCGGGAGTTAAAATACTGCGAGGGGAGGCGTTACGTAAGCACCGCTGAATAGCCACTGGGGCAGACGCCAACGCTTAAGTTAAAATTCAGTCGAGTCTCCCAAGAAGGTATCTACAAAAGTGTGGCATTACAGAACTGGTCTGGCAAGATGATACATCTATGTACAGTGGAAATTAGGCGGATTTCGGCTCGCAAGCCGATGATTGCCATCCTGTTCCTCATCACGATCGTCGCAGCGTAGGTGCTACCCGACGATGAGGCCCAGGTTCGCCAAGGCCTCCTTCGCAGCAAGCTCTTTGGCCGCATTCTTCTGAGCGGATATTCCAACCCCCTTGGCTTCGCCGTTGACTGCAATGCCGGATGATGAGTCATCTCCCGTGTAGTGACGGGTGGCCAGGGGAAATAGCTCACTGTTGCAAATCATCTTCCATTCTTTCTTCCCAGCTGGTCCGATATGCTCTTCACCCCAATGGAGTGCGTGGGTTTGGTTCTGCTTCTGCAAATCTAGAGACAGTTTAGTTCACTGGTCGTGGTCTGGGAGAAAAACGCCGACAGTTGTTCAATTCAACGATGTAGCCTGATGCATGGGGGGTTAAATGTTAACGCGGAGATGGGCATCCATAGAACGCGACGAGCTCACGGGTCATTGCGACGAGGATGCGGAAATTATCGGAGAGTCGGGGACAAATATGCGGGGAGAGTACCGAGTTGTTTCTGGCCTTGCAAGCTGAGCTTTCCGATGTTTTATACCACATTTCGTGCGCTCGTCCGAGCTGACGTTGCTAAAGACAAACGCCATCCAGGGAGGTACGACATGGTTCTGTCGTAAGGGGCTCTACCCACGCTCCCACAAGGGAACAGCGGGACGTTGGAGGCCAATAGTCCGACCTTGCCGCCATACGATGTCGCACCAGACACCAGGCCCTCCAAAAGGCCTTCCGATCTGTTTCGTCGACTCTTTGCTCCGTTTGTTCTTCAGCGCCATGTTTTAGACTCAACACGTTGAGTATCTAATACCCTACATTCATTCCCCGACAACACCGAATAATGTTAGTATGCCGTGTGACTAGATACAAAATTTCCAGACCTTATGATCACTAGACCCTTTTCCACTCAGTTTCCGACGATTTTATTCGTCTCGTTACGGGTGCTGATAGAGAATCAGCGATGACGACTGGACAACGCCCGCCGTTGAGCTTGCGAGATAATCGTTGGTTTTCTGAAACGGCGGTTGCGCCCACAACGGTCGGCTTAGCCTCGGTGAGGAGTATGTAAACCTCGCGGTTTGAGCTCGTGCACATGGTCCTCCAACAGATCTGTAACGTTCCGGTCAGTCAGACGACACAAATGCTGAGCTGGAGCGGCGTAGACCGACCTGTATGCTCCCTAAGAGACGCCCAAACGGCCGCTCTCTCCTCTACAAGAAGGACGGGCTGGATCGGATAGTTTTGCCAGGCGTCAACAGCCATATAGGCCGCTTGCACCGCAAGGGTGGATGCGCCGAAAAGAGGTGAAACGTCGGACTGCTGCTCGGTACGGCCACACCGAGTGAGCGTGTAGGCAGCAACGCTGACGGACTTAATTCGAGGATGCCGGAGGGCAGATGTCATCTCATAAAATCAAGCAGCCCGCTTCTTAAGCTTCCGGTGGCTCCACAAAGACAGGCTAACTTGCGGTTCACGGCGCAGCATGGAAGCCTAGAGCTCTGAGTCAACGTGCTGGCTGCAGACGCTGTCCCTCCCGGCTTACGGCGCGAGGCCATGCGAGTGCCGTGCATAGCTTTGACCGAGCGGATGGTTGCTTCTGAAAGAAATTGTTATGGTCAATTGGGGAATGATATAGACACGCGGTAAATCATGACCTTCACGTCCAACACTCTCTCCTCGAGACCACGTGAATTCTACCGGTTGGAACTTCGACTTGATGGTAACGGTGCGGTGGGCACCAGTAATGGCAATCCATTGTTGGTTTTTGGGAGAATTTCCGACGCAGGTCCTACAGCGGCGCCGCTTCCGGGTGAGTCAACCGCGCTCCGAGTCCGCTAGACCAGTTGAGCGCAGAACTTGGAAGACGGTAATTCAGCGCGCATTTGGTTTGGATGCTCGACGGTACACTCACCTCAGCACTGGTTGAAAGAGGGCGTGGGCTAGCGTGTCGTGCGGCAATGGGCGATATCTGATTGTAGCGCCGTGTCGGGCCTCAGAGCGTCAGTAATGAACTGTGCGTTGAAGACATGCGGCAGCCACAACCCGTCCCTGTTATTCAAAGTGCAACGAAGGCCAGACTGTGTTGACCTCCGATGTCATGTCTGGGCGATGAACGACTGGAAGGAAGTTGCGGCCCCCGAGGCCGCTGTCGCAGCAGCCGGAGGATGGAGACGGTCAGGTACGTCCCAGGTCAACTTCCGAGTCGGCGTCTAACGCTTCACCCACAATCATATATACCACATTTCGGGCCCAACTCAGATATCGCTCACACCGCAAAATCTAGGAACGAACGGCCCCACAGAGGCGCGGCACAAATGATATGGATTTAGTAAGTTTAGCGATACACTCAAGACCGGGGCTACAGAAGGACTCGAACGACGGCGTGAGCCTGAGAGGAACTGGAAAATGATACCGTGGCAGAAGGTGGCCACCAGCGAGAGGGACGAGCGGGACAGAGAGGGCGTGTGACGTTGAGAGAGCCTTTTGACTCAGACAACTGCGATTCACTCCGCCGCCGTCTCCGCCTCCTCAGCAGCATCTTGCGCCTTCAAGGCGAGCAGGGCCTGCCCGGCAGCGGCATCCCTAGCGGCGTTCTTCTGGGAACCGGTGCCGGTACCCATTACCACGTCGTTGACTGCGGGGCGCAACGGCATGTTAGCGGTGATGACGGAGGACATCCCGAATGCACACGTACTCTTGCAATACGACGTCCACACGGGACCGTGACGAGGACCATCAGACTTGTCCTCCCAGCTCAGGGAGGCCAGTCGGCCCGTGTTCTGAAGGTCTAAAGGTATGGTTAGGTTAAGAAACGGAGTACGCGGTGGGGACAGTATGTACAATTGTTCAAAGCAACGTTGTTGTCTGGGTCAACGATGTCAACAATGTCGGGGGTTCGAGTAGGTCATTGAGGACGTACCGTTAGTAGACATCTACTCTATTCTCTCGCTGCTGGTGGGTCCTCCTGGGCTCGGCTATAGGTGCTATATACACCATGCCTTGCTGCCTTCGGGCCCTCCGCTGCCCCCGTTGCCCACGACCTCGGCGGTTTGCATTGCAGCTACCAGGAGAAAGAAGGAGGGCGAGGAGGTTCTTACAATTCATATGAAGGTTGCGCATCACAGACCCCTCGATCAATGAGCTCGCGAAAAAAGGAATCAGGGGACCACGTACGAGGGATAGGGCTCCATCGCTCGAATTCTTGAGAGGAGAGAAGCTGGATTCTCGAGTCCCCCGAGATACGGCGGGTTAACCTTAGGGCCTCGCTGAGCCACGCAGGGACTGGCGGGAAGGTTCGAAGTCGCAGCCGATGATGTGTGTGCTTCTTCGTCCGAAGCGGGGAGCGACACGGTGACGGCATACCTGTTTGTGTTTCGTCTGCATGCTGAGATATAGCGGACATACGGGGTGGCCGGCCGAGCTTTCGCGGGATGGAGCCCTCTGCCAAATAGCCTGCTTCGATCTTGCAGCTTGTCGCTTAGTTTCCTCGTGGCGGGAGGGAGATCCAGACCAGAACACGCAAGGCACCGTTCCGACCATAACAAGAATGCCCGTCCCACCAACCCGTCCGTCCTCGATGTGGTCGCATGTACGAAGTGGAGAGGTCCGGCCAGCTCTATGCGTGCGTATGGAGGGGGTGGGATGGTCCGTATATGTGCAAAGAAGGATACCAGCGGAGTGCCCCCGGTGGTGTATGGCTACATGCAATCGTCTGTCCACGGAAAATTACACCGCGCTTCGGAGATTAGCGCTCCCTTCCTGGGTAACGCGCGGAGAACGCTATGTCATAGTGATCTTTCTAAAGCCTCCGTGCAGAGCTTCTCGCTAGCCATAGCACACCCAAGACCAAATCAGGACGCCGAGGTTCACTAGACACGGCAAGCTTCACAAGACAGAGCTCTAGTATTGAATTAGGGAGCATATTAGAAAGCACGGGAGCATTGCAGGCTACACAAGTCAAGAACGACGCAGACAAGACCAGGTGGCAGAGATGAACTTGCATCTAGTCGAACCCAGACAGTCTCCGACGGCCCTATGGATACATGGCGAGCAGGGAGGTATTATGATTAGCAAGGTAAGATGGGTGGCCAACAACCAAACCGCTAATGACAACAATTTAGTTCCCTTAATTCTACATGTCTTTAAGGTAGATATCTCACCGAATCAAGTGTTCAGGCGCCCCTTTGCGACCAGAGGGCACGCAGAGCCTGTTCTGCGGCGATTTCTCTTGCGATATCCACCCGAGTGGCAGAGCCGCGGCCGTACTCGGTGTGGTTGACTTCATTGGATGGAGGCAGAGTTATCGCGATGCACAGGAGCCATGGGCTTGAGGACTTACAGAAAACAGATACGGTCCACGTCGGTGCGCCCCCTGGTCCCGTTTGTTGAGGTTGACCCCAAAAGACGTAATTTTGCAAGCCGTTGCGCTGGATGTAGTTGTTGAACTGCATGCGCCAATCTAGACGATACGTTAGACTGACGCATCTCGGGAATCGATGAACGGTACACACGGTCGCCAGACATCGTAGGTGGCTCGGTAGTAGGGGAAACGGGAAAAGGAACTTTTGTGAGGAATTGGGGAGGTGGGAAGGGTGGCAGATGGAGATTGTACCTCCAGGTCCCAGGAACTATATACTGGGACATATTTTGGTGCACGGAACAACCGTAAAAACAGAGCATTTGTGGTATTTGGAGACCTATGCGCTGACGAGATGCCGGGAACGTCATGATGTCAGTGGACGGACAGAACGGGAGACGGTTTGACTGAGTAACCAGTGCCCAAACCGCCTATCCGGAAAATGGAGACGGTATACGGGACCCTGATTGGAATGCGAGGATGTGGTTGCTGCGCTCGAGAGGAAGGCAAGACAAGAGTCAAACGGACTCGGAGGCGGCGAAAAAAGCATCGTCCACAGGACATGAGTCACGAAGGCGCGTCGCTCGCCGGTCGATGTGGTAGCATAGTTGATCCTTCGACGTTGACATCCCGACGAAGTTGTTGAACGCACATCTGTTGTCCACCCGTCGAGGTCCTAGGATTTACACGTGTAAATTGTTGTTCCCGTACCTTTGATCAAGCTGTTCATGTCATGCACTTCTTAATTTGCTATACCGGAACGGCATCCGTAAACACCAACAAGTACAGCGACGTATGGCAACTCTGGATATCCGCGAATCTGCGACGTCAATACATTAGCGGCGTATAGCAAATGAATGGACCAAAAACTCACAGTGATTCAAGAGATTATGGGCGCGGAAGGGGAACTGGCACTGTTCTCGGAGTGTTGATTCAGCCACGCAGCACCCACTGACAACATCGGACCGCCCAAGGCTCCTAAGGTATCTGGATACATCAGTCCGCACAACAACATTTCTATCTTCAACTTGTCCCCGGTCGCCCCGGGGCAACAACGACCGGTGAACTCACATGGTCAACGAACCACAATATCTCAAGCCATCGTGTGGTCATGAAGTCGCTCATCAAGTGCAGAGACTCAGGATACCAGCGCGACTTTGCTGTCAGTGGCTGGTGAGCCTGTACCTCGGAGGTACGCCAGAGTTAGGTGGATCGATCAAGTACCTCCTCCGGTTTCGGGAAGCATAGAAGGGCTGAGCAGCATCGCATATCCCAACGGCCCTGGGCTCGGGTCAACGTTGCCGGCATCTCTATGGGTTGCCGTAATTTACAGCACGGAACCCCCTTGTGTTTGTCGAGGACCAGGTCACTGACGAGGACCGGCGGAGCTCAGACCAGCGTACTTGTGGCCAATTCCTGCAATGCCTTGTGCCACATATCAGACCACAGGAGCTGACCTCCGATACCGCCGCAACACAGGACGAAAACAAGAAATGAAGCTTGGGGGGTACACCACGCTCCCAGAAATCTGGCCTATCACAGGCAATTTTCTGGGCATATTAGGTTTCCAAGGACATCGTCGGAAACAGCCTCCCAGGTCTCAAATCAGTGCACGGCTGAATATCTGCATCACGCCCACGGAAGCGGTGGGATATCATCGGGTGGATCATGGAAAGGGCGAGTGCTGCTGCATTGGGTGAAGAATCTTTTACAAATGCACAAGAAATATGCTTGCGGCCAAATCCCAGCGATACGAGCGACCATCTGCGCAGTCCGCGCTCCGATCGACGGATATTAAGCAGGTCTCTGAACTCGCATGTCACCCGAGACCGCCGGATAGTATTCCAAACAGCACTGCGAGCCGTTGACGCGACGAAAAACCTGGCACTCCTAGTTTTTGGTGTGGTTGTGTCCTGGGTTCGAGGACGCGCAACGATGCCCTCAACCAGATACAATGTGACCGGCATCGGTGCGCGTTCGAACGCCTTGGCTGAGAGCCGGACGTTTGAGAGATCGGTGCCATCGACCGCTTCAATCCTTGGAAATCAGAGGGATCTTGGACCACCGAAGACTGTGAATAGGGGGGACTGTACTGCACAAAACCGGCGTAATAGAGACGAGGAGTCACCGGCGCACCGAACCGACTCCGAGGGTTCATCGCGCCAGAGTCCTTGGGTCCGATTGTAGGACGAACTTCGGGCTATGGACGTGAAGGACGGGCTGTGAGTCATAGAGGTAGTCGGGGGCGGATCTATGCTCACCGATATACGCTGCGCATTAGCCCAGCAAAGCAGGATCGGCGGAGAATAGGCTCTTGGGGAGAAGGAGGAGGGATGTTCTGATTTGCGCGGGATCTTGAGGTGTTCGTGGGGTTGTGCCGAGGACCACGGGCATGAATGGGCCGTCTGTGTCTGGACTGAACGAGTCAGAAGGCGGACAAGGCAGGGAGGATGGCGGCGAAAGAGGCGGGGCGGGGATTGTGTACAGGGTCCGGCGGCGTTGAGTAGCGGAATGCAGCACCCGCCACCCGGACTGGCCCGGCGAGACGGAGCGACAGCTCAGGCGCCCGCCGGGGAGAGGGTGTCGGCTCCGGCGCTCGGTGATGGCAGAAGACGCCATAGACAGAAAAGGGCAAGTCCGACGGAGGAAGACGGTGGGGGGCGAGGGCTGGCGAGGGCCATCAGAGACGACTCTGGTTGACAGTCGCCATCGCCCTCTCCCTCGCTCTCTATCCATCCATCTCTCTGCTCACTCCCCTCGCCGCCGTGGTCTCGTCGGTGCCCACAGACCCGTACGTCGTCCTTTGCGACTCCGTCCTAGCCCGCGTCAGCACCTCCCGGTTCCCACGAAACTTTCCTCCATCTCCTGACGTCCCCCTAACTGCCAGCTTCTCCACTCGCACGGTCCGTTTGCATCCTACACGCTACCCAACGTTGGCTGACTCTCGACCTCCATCCTCCAGAACACCCTCGTGCCCCATATCGTCCAAGTCTCTCGATCCCTGTTGAAGCGCCAGAACCATGTCCCAGTCGCCTCAAGGAGATATCCAGGAGCGCATTGCCGCTGCGCGGCGCGAGGCAGAGAGTCTGAAGGAGAAAATCAGAGCCAAGAGGGAGTCTTCCGCCGATACCTCCTGTGAGCAACTCCATGAACGTTTATTCGCCAGCTCTAACACAGACAACGCTCCTTGTAGTGAAGGCAATGGCTGCTAACGAGGTCGACCAGTTGCCTCGTGTGGTTATGCGTCCGCGTCGGGCTCTCCGTGGCCACCTTGCCAAGATCTACGCCATGCACTGGGCTACCGATAGGCGGCACCTTGTCTCGGCGTCGCAAGATGGAAAGCTTATCGTTTGGGATGCCTACACCACCAACAAGGTCCATGCCATCCCCCTTCGTTCCAGCTGGGTCATGACCTGCGCATACTCTCCTTCTGGCAGCTACGTGGCATGTGGTGGCCTCGACAATATTTGCTCAATCTACAATCTTCACTCCAAGGAGGGCAACAACGTGAAGGGCGCCCGCGAGCTCAGCGCCCACTCTGGTTATCTCAGCTGCTGCCGCTTCCTCAACGACCGCCAGATCGTAACGTCCTCAGGTGACATGACCTGCATGCTGTGGGATATTGAGGCTGGTGTTCGTGTTGTCGAGTTCAGTGACCACACTGGTGATGTGATGAGGTAAGTCCGGACTCGGCGGTCTGGTCATGTCTGGGTTGGGCTAAGCCACTTTCCACTCCAGCTTGTCTCTCGGGCCCAGCCAAAACGTTTTTGTGTCTGGTGCTTGCGATGCTACTGCAAAGCTCTGGGATATTCGCAGCGGCAAGGCTACGCAAACTTTCACTGGGCACGAATCCGATATCAACGCAGTTAGGTCAGCAGCAAACAGTTGTAACTGATGTATCTGGTACTGACCGAACAATAGCTTCTTCCCTAATGGAGACGCCTTTGCTACGGGTTCGGATGACGCCTCGTGCCGCCTTTTCGACATCCGTGCTGACCGTGAGCTCAACGCGTTCACGCACGACAACATTCTCTGCGGTATCACTTCCGTCGCGTTCTCTATCTCTGGTCGTATCCTTTTCGGGGGTTATGACGACTGGACGTGCAATGTTTGGGACACCCTTAAGGGTGAGCGTGTTGGCGTCTTGACTGGCCACGAGAACCGCGTGAGCTGCCTTGGTGTCAGCTCCGATGGCATGGCCCTATGCACGGGTAGTTGGGACAGCACGCTTAGGGTGCGTCCGACTTTCCACCTTCCCATATTTATTTTGAGACTGACTCGTCAATTTTTTCTCAGGTCTGGGCCTGAAGAGTGTTCTATCCAACAGAAGTACGGATTCGTTACATACCCTCCCTGTCGACTCGATGTAATCTCGGAATGGGTTTTCTTACGACCTCTATATCGATATCTGTCTTCTCATGTGATAACTCTTTTCCTACCTTACTGGCGGCCAACTGGCCGCAAGCTTAGTCTGTCATTACGCGTTACCTCTCGAACACTCGTCCCACGCCAGACCCAGGTGGCATACCTCTTGTCAATATCCCCTACTCTCCATCGTGCCGCTTCTGTTTCCTGTGTTCCCGATGCTTTTTATCCGCTTTGCGTTTGTTCATGTCCCTCTCTCGCCCATTCTGGTTCACGTGGCTGGCAATACACCTTCTATGCCGTCTTGCCTTGCCGTGTGTCCAAATAACGGCACAGACCCGTTCCTTAGCAACTGGGAAAGTGGACCAATAGGCAGGCAGCAGGTGTGGAAGTCCGAAAGGAGGGCGACATGTGTGTCTTGTAGCGCTCGTGCTATGCCTAGCCTCTCGCTGCCACCGACCGCGCCTCATCCGTTCGTCACCAGGCGCGTCGCGCAGCGATTCTACCTCCCGCACTCACACCACATCTACGGCTCTACTGGGCACGCACACAGCCTACCATGTCTGAAGATGATCGCGCCGCCAAAGCAGCCCGCGCCAGGGCCATGGTCTGTCTACAGCATGTGTTCCGAGGTTGCGCAGAGTGCTTACTGCCCGGCTGTCCTTTAGCTCAAGAAGCGGCAGGCTCAGAAGGCTGCTGAAGGAGGTGGCGGTCCCCCAACCCCTCGTATCGCGTCCCCTGCCCCTGCCCCGTCAAGAACATACTCCCCTGTACCTGCTGAGGCTGCTGTGCCTGAGCCGTCTCCGCCCGCACAAATACTAGTACCGGCCCAACCTCCAGCAGAGAGACAGGATGGCAATGTTGCAGACCTGTGAGTGTACGTGGTTCCTATCCAACTGTCTATGTTAATGTTCTCGCGGCACTATCCTTGCGTTGTAGATTCTCGAATGGACCATCCAAGAACGGAGCAGATTCATCATGGCTGTCCGGACTTATCCGCATCGAGTCGAACGCTGCACCGGCTCCCATTGCCACTCCTTCTCCTCGGCATGCTGCCCAATCTCCTCCCTCAGCCACTTCTCCGCCCTCTGTCTCATCAGAGAGGGATGACCTCAAAGCGCTCATATGGGACCAGAAACGAGCTATTGAAGTGCTGGAGGCTGAGAAGACATCCCTGAGCGCGACAGTAAACCGTCGGTCTCAGGTTGAGAACAGTGCGTTTGTTTACACTCGATATGTGCGGTCTTCAAGTTGTGTATGATGTGTGCAGTGGCGCGTCAAATAGAGGGGTTGCTAGAGGCTGAGCGCAAGAAGACCGCCGAGCTAGATGCCGCCCTTCATGAAGTGCGAGCTGCTTCTCAACAACTTTCTCAACAACTGCAACACGCAGAGAAAGTTGCCTCTTCTATGCAAGCGGAGCGGGATGCGTTAAGTGCATCCGTGAACGAGCTAAATGCCACATTGGCCAGCAAGTAGCCCCATGCCTCTAATTTCACCATTGTGTTCTCATGTTTGTTCTGCAGAAAAATCCGAGGAGGGTTTACGAGCCTTAGAGAACGAACGACACAACTCAACGAGGCTGCAAGAGCAGGTTCAGAACCTGGACCAATCCCTCCATGAATACTCCGAACGCGCTAAGCAACATCAGCAAACCATCTCACTGCTTGTTTCTGAGAAGGCCTCACTGTCTGCGTCGGTCGAAAGGCTAGAGGGGGCAGAAGCCGGTATGTCCTATTTTAGAGCTTCTAGGTTGCCAAGTGACCCAATTGCCGCCAGCTCTGAAAGAGACCGAAACCCGACTTCAAGACGAGCTTTCGCTCAGTGCGAAACTTCAAGTGCGCCTCTCTCAGTTCGAAGCCGAAGCCGATGCGTCAACCTCTAGAATTACCGCGCTTGCTGAGAACGAGAAGGCGCTTGTAGAGAAGACCCGAGACCAGGTTTGGCTACTTCACTGGCTTCGTCCTGCGTCACCACTGAATTCATCTTAGGAGCGCGAGATTCAATTGCTGAACGGTTCTCTTCACGATCTGCGGACACAGGTTGAGGAGCATCAGCGGCGAGTTCGCGAATTGGAGGAGCAAATTGAGAGCGACGACCGCGCCGAGAGATTGGAAGAGACTCTCAAGAACACGCAAGATCGCGCGGACGAGCTCGAGTTCCAACTGTCTAAGATGCGTCAGGTAAGTTCTTCAATCGTCTGACCACAAAGAAGCGTTCTGAACCCTTAACCTGTACAGGCACATGAGGGGCTCCAAGCCGAACGCAACCAGATACAAGACCGGCTGCAGCAGAAAATCGCAGCCGAGGCTGACTGGCAAGCGCGGCATGCTGAAGTTCAGCAGCAGCACTCAGCCACTCAAGAGCAACTATCCTCCATAGTTGCGGAGCGAGACGGTCTCCTTGTGGAACGTACAACCCTACAGGTTGAGATCGAGGGGAACAAGAACCTTGTCTCCGGGCTCCAACAGAAGCTGGCCGCCCTTGCCTCGGACCTTGCCACGAATGCTCGTCACCTTAAGCAAGTCCAAGCCGAGCTCAGGGCTGCTAACGCTCGGGCCGACGACGCCGAGAAGACTCGGAAGGAGCTCCAGACCGAGGGAATTGGGCTTATGCGGTCCCTAGATGAGATGCGACCCAAGATTGTTGAGCTCACCGACGAAAAACTCGCGCTCAGCGAGAAGATCGATGGTCTAGAGAAGACCATCGGCGCGCGCGACAACGTCATCGTCCAGCTCGAATCAAGCTTGGAAGAGCTCCGAGAAGAGAAGGTGTCAGTCGAGCGGGACCGCGACGGCCTTCGCAGCACCCTAGAAGGCGAGCGTTCGGCTCTGCAAAAGGACTCGACGGAGCTTCAGCAGGCGTATTCGGAACTTCAGTCAGAGCTGACGGCTGCGCAAAGGAAGGCCCAAGATCTCGAGGACGAGCGAGACAAGCTTCGCCTAGTTGCAAATTCTAACGTCGAGGAGATCCGCCGGCTCACGGACAACCTCCGCTTGCAAACTGCACAGGTCGACACCCTCCGAGCCGAGATTGAGGAACGCACTCAAGCGCAGGCCGAGTCCTCGGAATTTCTTGAACGGGCACAGACGGAAATGGAGGCATTCCGCGGAGAGCTTGCGCAGAAGGACGAGGAGCTCGAGCGGCTCCGGGAAGCGACCTCCCTTCCCTCACGCTCGGACCTATCTCAGTCGCGGTCCCTGGACGCCGAGATGCTCAGCGCGCTGAAACAGCAGCATGCCTTGGAGCTTTCCGCAGCGCACCAGGAGGTGCGTGCGCTCGAGACCTCCGTGTTCAACGCCGAGGCGCAGGTGCACACGTTGCAGCGGCACGTATCCGGACTCGAGGATGAGCTCGCGCAGTTGCGGCCAGTGCGGCCTTCTTCGCGCGCGTCGTCCGTCCAAGGCCTTCCCAAGCGCACTGTGAGCCGAATGGTCGACCACTCCGACGACCTCAGGAAGGCATCGTTTCAATCTCACCGTCCTGGTGGGCCTTCTCCACCCACAACACTCTCGGCGTTCGAGGGCCTATCTCCAGAGGCGCGGCACAAGCGCAAGGTGTCTCTCAGCATGCTCAAGGCGCGTATCGATAGCGAGGTCGCAGCTTCGAGTCATATTCCCAGACCATCGTCACGGAACTCGAGGAGTAGCATTGCTTCTCCCGCTGACAAGCCCGGGGGGCTTCCCGTCGTGGTCGAGCCTCCCTCGGAGTCATCCACTCCTCCACCCCAGCATGCCCATACCCACTCCGCCAAACGGCCCGTCTTCATGGATGAATCGCACATATTCTGGTGCCACTCATGTCAAGGCGACCTGGTTGTTCTCTGAGCTCCCCCATCGGATCCTTTTGCACTTGCACCTGCCTGCATTAATATTTATTGCCCACACCGTACTCCACAATCATCCGGATCCTGGACCTTCTCTTACCACCCGCTGTCCTTCTGCTTTCGCACGTACTTACTGAACTCAGGGACGTAGCCGCGCACAACTCATATTGACAACGGGGAAATATGTTATCAATATAATGTACAGAACTAATATAGGTAGAAATGCATGGGATGGTGATCTGGTAAGTGAGACCGCTAAGGAGGTAAGGACGCTGGGAAACGAGGGGCGGCAGCATGAGCTGCGATGCCGGAGCTAGGTACCGGTATTACAGGAGGTATACTCTATGTTGTGCGTGATGCACGTTGGGTGCTGTAGAACAGGGAGTTCCGACGGGGCACGCTGAAGGGATCTCATAAGGATGACAGTCGTGACGAGATAGTGTTGCAGTAGAGATGAACAGGAATGTGCGGGTTGCGATGAAAAGGGTGTAGTGTGCTGTTGAGAGGGCCACGCATGTCCCATCCCGACGGGTGGGGGATGGGAAGGAGGTAGGCAGTGAGACGCGACCTCTCACCGGTTGAGGCTATTCCGCTTCGTCCTGAGCGTTACCAGCTTCTGTTGCAGATCCTGTGGTCAGGCGACGATCACACCGCATGAATAAGGACGAGGACGGGGACAGCGATCGGAACGACGACCGGGACGACGCGGGGGAATGCGAAGGGGTAGGGGGGTAGGAGCAGGGACAGGGGTGGAGAGACAAGTCAGTCTGAGACGGCGGTGCGAGGAGAACGCAAGCGAGCTCGCGCCGCGGACGCACCTTGACCTCATCCGGACGCAGGGTGCCTTTGCCGCGCTCCTCCTCGAGTCCCCTCTCTATGCTCTCCAGGATCTCAGTCATGAGGTGGCGGTAGTCGACGCCAAAGAAGTGCGTGAGCTTTGCCGCCCGTCGGCGGCGCTGCTGGAACGACGCCTCGTCCGGTAGCGGCGGGCTCGCGAGCGCGCTGATCTCGGACGAGAACGACGAGACGGATACGCGCGACGGCAGCGAGCGGCGCCGTTCCGGCCGCGGGGTGCCCATCGTTGCCGTTGCTGCTGTTATCGTTGTTGTCATCGAGGACGGAGATGCGAACGCAATGGAAGTATCATCGGCAAACATTGGCGAGCCGGGCACGGGCACGCCGTTGCTGCTCGGGGAGCCGTCGAACTTGTAGTCGTACTGGTCACCGGTGCAGTAGAGCTCCCCGTTTCCTGTCAGATAGTCGTGTAGTTCTGCGAGGGATTCCCTGTCGTCCTGGGGATAAAGGCGCTGGTGAGTACACGTAACAGAAGGGAAGAGAAGAGAAGAGAAAGGGGGGAGAGGAAAGAAGACGACAGACCCTGTCCAGGATGTCGCTAAGCGAGTTCAGCGAGTGCCTGTAATGCATGTATACGGAAGAGGACCCAGCCTCGAGGAAGCTGTCGTTCGCGATGAGCGGCTTCGCCGATTCGCTCGTGCCGGGCCGCTTCGTCTTCTTCGACTTGCCCGCTGGGATGGGGGTCGTTGTGAAGCGGAACGGGGGTGGGGTGGGGGTCTTCGGGCATGGCTTCGGGGACGGCTGGCGATGGAGCTCCTTGAGCACGTTCGGCGTGGAGATAGTGGGGGCGCGAGTATGGTAGAGCGTCTGGGGCGGGGCGACACCGAACATCTGAGACGGGACGGGCACGGCACAACAAATGCAGGGGCAGCAAGTGGCCAGGGTCAGCGCATCAGCTGCGGACGAGGTGCAAGCGGGTACTCACTTTTTCCATCTTGACCGCCCGGCGGACGTTGATGGCCTTCTCGCGATCGTTGAGGCCCTGCTTGAGCCTGTCAATGTCGTCGGACCACGTATGCGAGAACTCCGCGGCGGAGCTGCTCCTGCGTCGCCTCATCTTCGCCCTGCGTATGTCGTCGTCGTTGTCCTGGGTGCGGCGCGGCGCAGCCGAGTGTGCGGGAGGCAGGAGGGGTGCGGGTGAGGGTGAAGGTGAGTTCGAGGCGGGGGGTGGGAGTGGGGTGCCCTCGTCGAGGGGCCCGAGGACGAGGTGGGGGGGAACGCGGGAGCCAAGGAAGCGATGGAGCTTCGCGAGCTTTTCACGCTTGCGACGGCGCTCGTCCTCGGCGAGCTCGTCGGACGTCAGGCTCTCCGCAAGCGAGGCGGTGGACGGCGAGCGCGGCTGGCCCCGTCCCCGGGGCCCAAGCTTAGGCGTCCCAGGCAGGATCTCCGAGATGCCGTCATTCGCCCCTTCCTCGTCCGACAGGTCCATGAACGAGGTCGGAGACCCGGGGGCGGCCCGGACGCGAGACCGCCGGGAGCTCACCGTATGTGATGCCGATGGCCCCATCTCCGTCCCCAGCTCCGCCTCCGTTCCCGTCAAGGTCTCGAGCGAGCTGCGTTGCACGGGCCCGATGTGGATCACGGGCGAGTGGTCGTCCTCCGTCGGCGTCCTAGTCCTATCCGAATGGTCTGAGCTCGGCGACTTGTGTACGACGAATGCGAAGTCGTCGGGGCTGAGCGGGGCGGAGTGGCGGCGGGGCGCCAGGGAGACATAGCGGGTACCCTCCGCCGGCGGCCAGACGACCGCGCCGGTGGCGTCGTACACGGGGGTCATCGCACTGGCCCCAGCACTGGACGGGACGTCATCTGACATGGATACGACAGGTCTGTGATGCCTGCGCTTCGCATTCAAATTCAGCGTCAGCGGGCCTGGGAGCGGCATGCACCCTCCGTTGGGCAGGTACAGCTCCTGTGGGGATGGCTCCTGCGCGATGGGCGAGACTCCTGGGGGCTGCCCGAACACCTGTGCGAGCTTGCGGGTCGTACGGACGCGCTCGGCGCGCTCCTTGGGGGAGAGGGCATTCGAGGCGGCAAAGGAGGAAGGGGTTGCGTCCGCGTCTGCGGTGGAGTGGGGTGACATGGGACTGGGCTTCTTTGACTGGACAGGGGAAGATTTGTTGCTCGTGCGCGAGCGATAACTGAAATCAGGCTTCGGGGCTGTGGGAATGGGGGGTTTCTCGGCTCCCTGCGAAGGAGAAGTGATGGGTGCTAAACGGGGTTTTGTCGATCCCGAGGATGGTGGTGGCGATGATGAGCGAGAGGACGACTTGCCATAACTCGACTCTCCGCTGCGGGATGTGGCTGAACTAGGTTGTTCTGGCTGCGAACGGTGGCTTGAGGGTATACGAACGTAGAAGGGGTCGGGTCCGCTGGGAGAAAAGGTGGGGGACGCAAGGTCTATGAAGGATTCGCGATCAGGGCTCATGGAGGGCCTGCCGGCGGGAGGAGACGGGGGATAGGGAGCAATGTCGAACGAGTTCTGATTAGAGGAACTGGAATATATGGTAGAGGAGATGCTGATGCGGGGCTCGGTGTAGGAGGAGGGAGGGAGCTCGTGTGAGAAGTCGGAGGAGGCGGGGGCGGGGGGGGAGCTGGCGCTGGGGTCTCTCGAGGAGGAAGAGTTTGTGGAAGAGGACGCTAGCGAGGAGGGGTACCGACCGTGGGAAGGCGCGATGCGTGGTGATGAGCCGAGTGTAACGTGCCCCGTCCCCGCTCCAGGATTGGCCACCCCCGCCGTTGCGCTAACCCCTGTCGTGCTCGTCCTGCCTGGACTGGCCCCCCCCACCGCCCTTCCCCTTCCGCCATTCGTCCGTGCCCGCTCGTCTCTGATCCCGACGGACCCCGACGGGCTAGCCTGAGTCATTGCCGCCGGCGACGTCGCGACAGCCGACCGCAACGTCGCTGATGGTGACTGTATCCGAGCATCGCTCCTGCTAATGCTGAAACTGTTACGCTGCCAAGGAGGTTGGGAGATCGTCCAAGATCCGCCGTCCTTGGGATCTCGAGCTTTCACTCGCTCGTCTTCCGCGACCGTGTCTGTAAACCCCAAACGGCAATCGGTAACCAGTACTAGCACGCGCAAGAACAAGAGAGCCTCTATGGAAACCACGTACTGCTCACATACGGCGGCGACACGGGCGAGTTGGGCACGCTCTTCGCCGCCATCCGGACCCCCTTGTCGAGCATACGCCTGTACCGCGACGACGACGCGTCGTCCCCGCTGCTCCCGCTCTTCTTCAGGCTCTCGCTGCCCGGCTGGAGGTCCGCGTCACTGCGCCGCCTTTCACTCCGCACGCTCCCGTCCGAAAACACGCTGATCGACTTGGACTTGCCCAACTTGGTGATCTTCTGGAGCCCCGTCAGGTATCGGAACTGTCGCGACGGCCTCGCTGCAAACATGTCCGGCGCTGTCTCAGGCGAGGACGGCAACGACGCGATCGGGGAGGACGGTAGCGACGCGATCGGTGCCGCACGATGCACCGGTACCGGTATTGGGGTTTGGTCGCGAGGCGTCCTGAGCCCGGTCGGTGTTTCGTCTTCCCTCACGACCACATCTGGACTATTATCGTTCTGGTCGACCAGTGACTGCCGCCGGATGGTACTGAACGGCAGCGATTCTCCTCGGAGGAAGTTGGATAGGCGAGGAGACTTAGGGCCTGCGCTGGTGGGGGTTACAAGGGTATCTGGGGAAGCCGGGTATGGGGAGAGCGGGGTGCTCGGTAGCGAGACGACATTGGAGTGGTCGTCGCTCGTTATAGGTGAGGAGATGGTGGACTGTGTTGACCTGCCCTTCCGATGAGTTGGTCGCGGAGGGCCAGCGGAGCCGTTGGCTGTACTGGGCCGACTATTAGGGCGGCTGGTGGGACGTGGAGGAGGAGGGAGACCTCCGGGGGCGGCGGTGGGATTGGTGGATGAGGACGATCCTGCAAGGGCAAGACCTGTCAAGTTAGGGTTGCCCACGCTCGTGGTGCGCGGATCCCATGGCGAACAGTGAGTCCAGCATTCGAGCGTACCTAATTGCTGACCGATTTCGAACTCGAAGGCAGCGTTTAGGACCTGTGGCTCGACTATAAACCTCTTCTTCTCGTCTGGGGGCGGAGAAGAGGAGGGTTGGGCGGTGATATGGAGTACATGATCGAAAGTTTTCGGGTCTGGCGCGCTTCTCTCCATAGATGGTGCTTGCACGGTCATCATCGCATCGGTCACACGTCGTGATAGGTGCAGGCAGTGAAGGAGGACGCGGCAAGTGAAACAAGCGGCGGGGGAGAGCCAGGGTCTGGGAGAGACCCGAGACAATGTAGAGGGAAGGGAGAGGAGGGAGGCAAGGTGGGCTTGCGATCAAGGATCAGGATGCGGAGGACCACCCGAGGACCCGAGTAGATGTCTGCTGGAGAATGACGGGGTGCACCGCCGCAGTGGACAGGGGGGCGGACGGTGAGCGCAGGATTGGGGAGTGGGCTGTCGGGCGGCCGGGACGCGTTGGAGGGAATACCGAGACAGGTGTGTGCGTGTGTGACAGCAACTATCAGCGTGCCGCCCCAGCTGAGACTGACACGCGACTTGAGACTGTCTTCGGTCGCAGATGGTGAGGGCCGGGGCCGTCGCAGCGGGTGTTTATCGATTGGCACTCGTACGAGCTTGCTGCTTCGGGGTCGTGGCCGGGAATGACAGCCTCACCCGTCTGTGCGCGGATGCAAGGATGAGTGGCACTGAGCGAGCAAGGACGTCGACGGCGCGGCGTGTCCGCCCCAGTCGGAACGGGCTGTTGCCGTGACAACTCGGGCGGCTGCGGGGGAATGGGAATGTCGCGATCCTCGAGGCATCTTCTGTCCGATCTCACCCATCGATTCTTCCCTGAACTCTAACCAGGGATCGCCCACGGCCCTGCTTCCCCTCCTCCTCTGGCCCAGGCCATTCGCCTGCACCACCCTCCGTGTGTTCACCCTACGTCGCGGTTCTCTGACCCTCCACCACCATGACCTCACCCTCTGTGTTCAAATTCTGGTTCGGGGGTGCAATAGATAATCGCGAAAAGCTCTGGGCGACTCGCCAGCCTTGATCATGATTTCTGGTGTCAATCAGCGCCGCGCCTCGCTTGCGTCCGCCGTCCACAATTAAAAGAATGCCGTACGCCCCGCAGGCGTCTCGGCAGCTTCGCGCCTAAACTCTTGCGTCATACTATCATCCAAATTCAGCCAAGTATCAAACAAACGCCTCCTCCCGGCCCCGTGCCTGACAAACCTTGATTGTGGCGCACCCCCCAGAGCTGCTTGATGGCGTCCGCAGGTGCGACAGTCGCACCGTCCTGCACCGTCCAGAAATGGAGAGCCTCAGCCGGAGCCGGAACATACGTGGAACATACTCGCCCTTGCCTTGCACGTCACCGTCCATGCTGCGTACAGCGCCCGACGCTTTGCCGACGATCTTCACACCGCAGCAACGTATAGAGCGCCGTGCCCACGTCCTACTTATGGCCATGCGTCCTTGTACGTACGTGCTCGACTGTCGTCATCACGTCGCAAGGACAGGCAAGGACCGGGGGTTGATGTAGCTGAGCACGAGGCCTCAACTCAACGTGACATCAGGTGACATCTCGCAGTTCTTCTCAAGGATCACAATGCGATGCCCGGCCTGTTGATAAAGTAGACAATCCGGATCACTCGGTAAGTATTGAACGGGACCAGCGACACACGGCCGGTACCGTATCGTGACAGGAATCCACACGGTGGTCAAGTCCGGGTGGTAAAACATACGATTGCCAGGGAGACTTGACTACGTAGAATACAGTGCGGTAGCAGTATAAAATATATGCAGTACAGGAACGATGAGATGGGTGAATCGTGACGACAGTGATGACCTGAAAACAACTGTTGCTCAACGAGCGACCGTGCATGTACAAACCAATTATCCAAGGAGCCCGGTGTTAGCGACATGTACGTACATAGTACATACGACCGTGTTATTATGCTAACGTCCGCACGGGCCTCCGCGGAGGTAAAGCAGGCGGCGGCCCCCGGCCTGCAGACGTCGGCGGACTGGGTGTATGCGATGGAGTGGGAGACCCTGATGCAGAAGTGGACGCGGATGCAGAAGCGGCAGACGGTGACGACGACGAGGGCTCCAGGGATTCGCTGCGGTCAGCCGAGTCTGACGATTCTTGACCCGGGGAGTCATCGACGGCCTCACCACCCCGACTCGCGTCCGAAGCCTGGCCTGGCGACGAGGGTACGCTCGCTGGTGGGGTCAGCGAGGCCCGCTTCTCCCTGTCCTTCGAGACGATCGACTGGAGCGCAGCCGAAGCCCGGGACGGGGAAGCGGAGGTAGAAGATAAAGGTGGCTCCCTGTCGGACGGACAAGAAACCTCCGATTTGCTATGGGCATTCGTTGGTGCTGCACGAGGTGGGAGTGGAGGAGGGACTGGTCGTGGCGGCAGGGGTGCCGGCGACGTCACTGTCGATGACACGTCCTCACTGGCGTCCTCCGCCGAAACCGAGTCCTGGTCGTGGCCCGTGAAGCCCGACTGCGACACTGGTGCGAGGTCGCTTCGTGTCGCAGGAGTCGCAGAGCCAAATGCGGGGTTCTTCAAGAGACGGTAAACGCTCTGCAACGGGGCCTTCCTCGGTTCCAGCGGGACCGCCGGTGGCGGTGGCGCATAGCCCATAGACATGACCTCCCCGCGGTGGCTTGCGTGTATGCCGGGGATAGTCATGGTCTTGGGGGGAAGCGGTTGCGTATGTATCGTCGACGGTGGCCTATGGTCCTCCTCCTGTGGCACGATGCTCAGAGTGTGGCCAGCGCTCTGCTGCGACGAGCTCGACACCTGCGACTCTGTCCGCTCCAACATGTTTGGAGACTCAGGGCGCGTCATCGCGCTCGCACCCGTCTTCATCGCACCAGAGGTCGATGCAGGGGAGCTATCGACCGGTGCAATCTCGTTGCCCGGCGAAGCGCTGTCCGCCCTCTGTTTCTGCTTCCCCTTCTCACTGGAGCTCTGCGGCACAGGGATAGGCTCCGAAGCTAAGGCTGAGGCCCCGTTGCTTCGCGACACGGACGCGGGCGTGGCTGGATCCTGGGCTGGCGCGCGCTGCTCCCTCTGGGGCTCCCGCCTTTCCTCCACCGCAGCGCGGACGTCAGCGTAGCTCGGCCGGACGGTTGACCCCCTACTGTCCGGGCGGCGCTGGTCGCCGTGACCGGCGTCGGGGACCTCGTCCGACTGCCCGGAGCCCGCAACATCGCGCCGGAAGTTGCCCCAGCTGACGCCCCACTTGCGCATCGTCTCTTTCGCCGTGTTGCTGAGCGCCTGCTTGTCGCCTGCGCGCGACTTGAGCGTCTGGAAGAAGGTGCTGGCTTGGCTCGCGGCCGTTTGACGGGGAGAGGTGGTTCCGTTCGCGGGGCTCTTCGAGCGGAAGTTGGCAAATTGCGAGTCTGATCCGTCGTCCGAACCGTCGCCGGCATGTGACGAGGATATTGAGGTGGCACGGGAGGACGCAGAACGAGAATGTTCTGAAGGCGAACGACGGGTCGGAAGTGCGGGGGCCAACCGTCGAGCCTCTTCGAAAACATCCTCAGAATGAATGCGGTTGTCCCGAGTCTCCGATACACCATTAAAGTTCGGAAGGCTCGAACGCCGCGCGGCAAGAGTGTCCGCATCAAGTCTGCGGCCCCTAGAGTCCTGTTCTTCGGGAGACGTCGCGTTGAAAGGAGAGGCAACTGATACACTAGACTCATCTTCCGCGCTCGAAAACCACGTACGCCGCTTTGCAGCCGTGGAAGTTCCCACTGAGAGCGTGGCATCCACGGTGTTAGCACGGGGTGCCGGAGCGGCGTCCGGAGGAGACGTCCCCGTCGTTGTCTGCTGAACTCCTTCGGCTGAATGCGAACGAGGAATGGCAGGACGCTGGGTGTCCACAACATCTGATTTGGAAGCTTCCGAGGAGAGTGCTGACGGCGTATTCGTGTCAGCTGCCGTGGTAGATTGCTCGCCACTGAGGGTGGGGGCCTGCTCGTGGCGAGAAGCGTCTGCCCAAATGCCGCCACGGTGCTGGTACTGCGAACTTTCGAAGAACGAGATGTCGTCCATGTTTGGCAACACGACAGACTCGTAGATCTGCAAGGTAGTTGCATGATGAGCACACCACGAGGTTGTAAAAGTGTTCGAGCAGTGCTTGACATACCACTTCCTTCACCTTCGACTCGATGGTACTCAGGATCATGCTCCAGGTGATTTGACGGTCGCTCACAACAGGTTCTACTTCCATCTCGATGTTTGGCATCTGGGTAAACGCATACCAGATACGACTACTCGGCGGCCGCTTAACCTTGACTTGCAGATTCCCTTCAATCTTTCGCACGACCAGAGCGAGAACGAGCTTGACGACGTAGGTCTTGAACCGCGCACCGAGATTGATGGTCGCCGTAGCCTCCACGGTAATCCGTATCTCGCCTTTGTACGCCACATGAACTTCCAGCGAGGCGTCGCCCTCTTTCGTGAGCTCCTTCAGCATAGGTTTGCTGAACGTGGGTGCCCGGTTCCCAACGCTGACCTCCCGGACCTTGATATCAGTTAGGAATGTCGGCCGTTTCACTTTCGAAATCTTCTTCATGAGCCGTCCGATGATGTACGACTCCAATGTCTGTGTCCTGTAGTAGCTGAAGAATATTCGCCCGATGAGCGCGTTGAGCCACCGCATGGGAATCACATCGGGTTGCTCGTCCAGCGTAGTGACGAGGTGCGACATGTCGTCTGGCTGATACACGGGCTTGAGCGGGTCCAGAGTCGGTGTGTTCGCTGGGTTGGCAGATGCATGGACCAGCGCAAGGTACCAGTCCTCCATCTCCACGACAGACCGCACGAAGATGAACCACGGAGTCGACGCGTCGAATCCCTGTTCCCTCGCCTCCTCCCGCCGCTTCTCCCCCTCGCCCTGCGCCTTCCTCTGTCTCCCGCTATTCTCCTCCCCGTCTTCCTCGTTTTCCTCCCCACTCAACCGCATGTCCCTCGTCACGCCAGGCATCTCCTTCTTTCCCACCGCTCCCTTAGGCTTTAGGCAGATGGCGTTCCGCTTCGCGAACAGCTCGCCGTCCTGAAGGCCCTCGGGGTACACGACAACATCATAGCCCCCAAGCTCGATCGCCTTGCACTCGGTCATGCTCTCGTCCTCGTACAGGTAGAGCACCGTGCCCTTGAGCGCGACGTACCACGTGTCCTTGGGTCGTGACCTCTTGGGATCCTTCGAGCGTGCATCCAGGAAGCCCCGGACCATGTCCACGTACGACGCGTCCGTCTGCGACTCCTCGAACGTCCTGCGGACGGTCAGCCAGCCTTTCCGAGTGCGGGGGAGGTCATTGAGGTCAGAGGTGAGGGAGGAAGGGGATGGAGTGGGGCCGGAGGTGGTCGAGGGCGCATCGTCCCCCTCGTCCTCCGACAGCGCCTGGAGTTCGCGTTTCTTGAGCTTGTCAGGATCCGGATCGCCAACGGGGATAGATGTGTATACGGTGTAGAAGACAGCGCCGAGGATGAGGAGTGGAAGGAAGGTCAGGCCGCCAAGAACATACGCGTAGAAGAGTGCCTTCAGGGACATCGGGGTTGCGGAGTACCTGTGGCCACAGTAAGCTGAGCAGACAGCAGGACGGTAAAGCGACGGTTATGTGAGATCAGCGAGCTCTGCGTCGAGCCCGAGATGGGCGTAGAGCATGGAATACGTGGTCGATGGCGATGGCGGAGCTCGTGCAGCCGCCGCACGCAGTGAGGTCACCGCATACATCCATCAACCGGAACACGTGCGTGCATCCCCTTCGGGCCAGCTCCCGACTTTCCCGAGGACTCCGAACTTGAACTCGCTGCCCGAAATGACGGCTTCCCGCTCGTCTTCCCGCTCGTCTTCGAGCGCATGTCCGCCAATTCGAATTCGGAGGCATTAGCTGCAGATATCACATCTTCACAGATATCATTGCCATAAACCCGGCGGCTTGTATCCTAGCTGAACAGAACGAGAGAGATGGTCGTGACGGGACATATATACATGAAGCGAATGGAATAACGATGCGTTAAATGCTAATGAGATGTACGACTAAATGTTGTAAACAAGCTGCAAGATCCATACATGGTCCAGGTCGGGAAATGCGGGGATAGTGTAAACATATTGCCGCCCTCAACGCACGAGACGACGTGCCACCGTTTCAGCCTTCTCTATGGCTGCTCCGCGAGTAACACGTCCGTCCGCGCGAAGGGTGCGTGCGCTCGGCAGTCTTCTGGCGTCTGGTAGAAAGGGGCCTCGAGAACATGCCTTTTGACATCTGTTCCTGCACTGGCGGCAGCTGCGCCTGCCAATGGCCGTCCTCGTACCTCCAACGCTCCACCAGCGGGAACGGTTTGGCCATGAGCGGGGGGAAGACATCGTTGAGAACAGGATGCGTCGGGACGGGTAACCGGTTGCCAAATGCGGCGTCCTGGTAGGGGATTAAGCACGCGTCCTCTCGCGGTAATGAGGGGCAGGGTGTAACGACAATGGTCGGTATTGACGGGTCGCAGTTGCTGATGACCAACGAGGTGTCATGTGTCTGGAAGAGGGAGGATGTCTGGTTCAGCTTTCCCCCGTGAGCGGTGAGCGGACAAGAAGCGATGGGGATATACTGACAAATGATCGTCGCCTAGCACGAGGCGGCGATGGCAGGCGAGGCAGAGCTGTAAGGTCGGTCGTACCCTGACAACGCTTCAGGCTGGTGGGTAGCACGTCTCGCGCGACAGGCTTTGTCGGCGCCGGAATAAGCTCATACGCGCAGACAGAAGTGACATCTAGGGCGCGTGCTTACCTCAAAATACTTTATGTCCCGGTCTACCGTAGTCGCGACCTCCATGTCGACGAAGAGCTGCGCAAGCTGCTCCACGTCATCGTGAAGGGTGGAGGAGAGAACGTTGTAAACGGGTGTGACGGTGCGGGTGCAGATGTCGGAGACCCTATTCCAGGCGAACTGGGGGAGGGGCCAAGCGAGTTGGCACAGTTCGTCGACGTTCAGGCTCTGAGCGGGTGCAGTTCATGAAGGTCCTGTCAATCCCTTGCGGAATGGGTCTACTGAGCTCTACTCACCAGGACCTCTTTGTCATCCTCAGCCTGTGAACACCGCCCGCCTCCTCCAACTTCAATCGTTGACGCCAACGTCCTCGAAGCCGCCCTCGATAACCGCGACAGCATATCGTCGACGGACAGGAGGGGAGCAGGAAGATTTGTGGGGGTAGAGGCAAGATTGCTAGCTGTGAGGAGATACACGGCCACCGGACATCTGTAGGTCAGGCAAGACAAACATGAGGATGGCGGCCAAGGAGAGAGGGAAACAGGTCAGCCAAAACGGAGCCAAGGGCCTGCCGCGATTCCCCGCGCGCTGATTGGCCCGCTTGAGTCAGATACCCGGTGCCGGCCCATCCCCACAGCGCCTGGCTCCCGCCGGCATCCTGGGCCTGGCGCCCGACCCATCTCAGATTACGATCTGCGCTTGCTTCCGCCATGTCCACATCCCCTTGGACCGGTCCAGACTCTCTCAGAATCACGCATCAGCCACGGACATGCGGCAACATACTGTATAGTTTATGTGACAAAGACGAACATGGAGAGTGAGAGATCTATGCAGAACGAACGAGTGCAATATCGCTACAGGAGAGAGAAAGACGGGGATCCATGCGCCAATGAGAGTGAGCAATATGTATGTACGTGCGGGCTACAGCGTGCAATGAGCGATGTGACAAGAACAATGCGAGTGAATGCGATGTGTGCGACAGAGAACAAACCGAAACGGTCCAGGTCCGATTAATACATATTCCACCCGGCCGCACCATAACTGACAGGCACTTGCGACGGAGGAATGACGAAGGCTGCCTGCTGTGCGGGCTGCGGCCCGGAAGAGACCGACTGGAGCCAAGACCAGTCGTTATATGAGAAGAAGTTTTCCGACTCCGTCCCAGTCCATGACCCGTCCTCCCCGAATAGATCGAAGGCCTGCTCGTCGCACCCTTCTTCGGCGACCTCCTCGAACAGGCAAGAGTCTTCCACCTCCATCGACTCCTCGTCTTCGTCATCTTCGGCGACGACATCAAGAGGAATGTGGCTGGAGACGTCAAGCTCAGGTAAGGGGATGATAGGCTCCGACCGCCGCCTAATAAAGTCCTTGGGATCGTAGTGAAGCTCAGAGAGGAGGATCTGCGGCTTGAAAGCACGGACCGGTCGGGGATGTAGGAGTGTTGGGAGCTGCGTCTGATGGGGTGCGATCGATGAGGGGACGGAGTGGGATGCCGAAGCCGAAGTTAACGACACGAGATTATCTGCGATCGAATGCGTCATCGAGTCACCAGGGACGGACATGACTTGCGAAGACGCCTCGTGGCACTGGACAAAAAATGATGGGAAGTTGCAGGCGGCGAGATTCGCAGGTTCGCTGTGCCGCCTAGCTGTCGATAAAGGAACGGCGTTGGATGTTGGGGGTAGAGAGGTCGCTTGAGGATGCGAGAAGTTGAGCGTAAATGTAGTGGGGGAGAAGGTCGCGGATCCTGAGACGTAAGAGTGCTCGTGCTCGCCCTTCTTTGCTTCCACGGCGAGCAAGAAGTCCTGTCCAAATAGAACTTGAGGGTGCTCGGAAGGCGAACCGATGCAGCCTTCGCTAGGCGCAGGCGTGGTGACCGCTGTCGAATCGGACGTCGGCGTAGGGTAGTCTCCTGCATACGAACTCGAGGCGAAGCTCGAACGCGACATAGAGCGAGAGAGTGGCGAAGGCGGGTCGTTTTGCTGTGTGGGGTGGTTGGAGTTGTCAACTCGTAACGGATCGACAGCTCCGACGAGGCTCCCCGGCAAGGGCAGTTGACTGTAATCTGAGAGATAATATGTCAGACAACCAATATCATGCAGACGTCTAACGAGCACTTACTAATGTTGTAAAATGGGTCCCAAAGGGGACCGAGGTCGCGTGTGCCCCAATCAGGGCTGACGAGATGGCGCTCTTTGGTGACGGTGGTGTATTGACCGCTGAAGGTCGGGGAGTCCACCTCCGGGCCGAAGCTGAAGATCATCGGGGGACCAGGTCGAGAGGAGGCGGGAGAGGGAGGAGAGTTGGAAGGCGAAGTGGCGAAGGCTTCGTCTTGGGGTATATAGTTGTCTGGAGGAGCGGCGTCCGTTCTTGAGGGAGCGGTGGGATTGCCAGAGAGACTAGCATAATCGAGACCTCGCGGCATTCGATGATCGAAAGGAAGCGAAAGCACGCTTTGGAAGTCACCGAGCGCCTGGTCAAATCAGGAATGATCAGCCCGTCGCACCGGGTTATGGACACCATGGAACAAAAACTGTTGGGGGGACAAA
The DNA here is from genome assembly GCA_002760635.1 of Ganoderma sinense ZZ0214-1. NCBI lineage: Eukaryota > Fungi > Basidiomycota > Agaricomycetes > Polyporales > Polyporaceae > Ganoderma > Ganoderma sinense. The sequence continues at coordinate 1,762,698 of AYKW01000012.1, read as the reverse complement.
GCACGGCAAGATTGATGCACGAGGCGAGACAAGGGGCGGAAAGGAAACATTGCCATAATGGCGGCTTCCATGCATGCAGATTGTGTGGCACCGGCGCAGGAAAGCGCAGGAGACGGGAGACTCACCTGAGGCTCGGGAACCTCATTACAATTCGACGCACAGCTGGTCAAAGGGCGCGGACTCTGATCACACGTCGGCAGAAATGCGATTGGGGGGCTTATGGTATTGCTGCCACACGGTTGGGATGTTGATAATGAATAGGGCGCATGGTGGGTCTTCGGTCGCTTGTAGGGCGGCTCACCCAAGGGGACGGGGGCGTCGTGGGACGGGCGGGGGCAGGCACGTTTTGGGGAAGGGAGGGTCATGTTGAGGGAGGGAGGGAGGCGGGAGGGGGGGAAGGTGGGGGGGCGGGGGACGGGACGGGAGGGGGTATTTGAATGATTCGGGCGGCATTGGGCAGGGACGAGGAGGGAGTTGTGAACGGAAGCGGTGAGATCGGTGAGAGACCGCAAGCGAGAAGCGTTCGAAGAGGGTTCCAAGGTGTCCGGATATGGAAGCGCAACCACAATCATCCACCGGAAGCCCAGAATGGCCGCCTGTCCGAACATCATCCCATCGCAAGCCAGCTCCCTGATACCCATCATCCCTCATGAGAAACACCAGCCCCTCCGTCTCCGCCCCTTGCCAGTGCCACTAATAGCCTATACGCTTCGCATCCCCGTCTGTCGTAATGGTGACCGCACCATCTGTTCCTCTTCCACACTGTACCCGCTGCGCCCATCATACACACGTTCCCGTTCCTGTTCACTCTTCTCCCCCGTATCATCCATCTCACTTGCCCCCTCCTCGATCACACCATGACACGACTCCATCACTGATGCCCCCGCCCCGCCCAAGCACAGTTCAAACCAGCGGACGCAGACAGACGCAGCAGACGTATCGCCTCCCTTCTCCAGCTCCCGCTTTTCCTAGGCCTCGGAAACAATACACTACATCCGGTGCCGCATCTCGCCCGCAGTCTAAGCAGCGCCGGGTGGTTCCAAGTAAGTAATACCCATGGCCGTTATGCAATTCCCGCCCTTTGTCGGCTGCGGCGTGCAGAATCCCCTCCTGTCGCCCGCGCAGCCCACGCAGAAGCTATCCAGGCTTCGCTCAATTCTCTTTAAGTAGATCTTTGGCCCGAACGCGCACACAAATTTCCGTCAGCTGACGCTAGTATCTCAGACATGCCACGCCGCCGCATCCAGATGCCCAAGCGTGATGTCCACCGAGCACTCCGCGCGCCTCGCGGACATCCGCGACAATTAGCTGTGTCTCATGCGCGTTCCATACGTTATGCAGCGCACTGTTCCTGGATGTCCCACTCGGCCAACGCTCGTTGGCATGACACACCAGTGTTGTGCCCGAGTGGAACTGGAACTGGAGCTGGAACTGTGGAATTCTCCATCCAGCCTCCTCCGTGACCGGTTGGCCGTCGACGCATCGCGCTGGGTACAGCGCCCGATTTCGCCGGTTGCGGTATCCCTAACACCTCCTACAGATCGGACACCCGGACGGCCCCATTTAAATTTCCGAATCCCTGGCCTCTCTTCGCCGCTCGCGCCTCCACCCTATCGAGTCAAACGACACGTGTCTGTTCTCTCCGACAACTCTATGCTCATCGGGGGCGAACTACGGCGAGCTGCGGCGAACCTTGAGACTCCGAGAGAGGACCGAGCTAACTGACTCGCGTCGAAATCCTGAACAGAAAACCTAGCCTGGCACGCGCGACGCCACTGGACTCGACATCTGTGGTGTCCGCCGCACTGACTCGTGCTTTAAAATGCCTGCCATCCCGCTGTGTCACCCTGGCTTGCGACAAGAGCGGTGCCATGACGATTTGGGGTGGCACTCAGCTCAACCCTTGGCAATGCCCGGAAGAATTGCGGCTGCGCTTCTGGATAGAGTGTCGTAAAGACATCAGCCGCCCTGGCTTTTTATCTCACACCGGATGTCGCAACTCAGCATAAAACACGGAGCGGTGGCAGGTGCTTCTCATAGGCACGACGAACTTCTCGTCCCACAGCCGTGCCCTGCGCTGCCTAAACAGCAAGGTGGTAGTGCGACCATCTGCGGCACCATTGAATCGAGCTGGATAAACTTCAAGGTTCGGACAGATGGGCGTCATATCGCCACCAACGGGAACTGGCGTACCTTCGTAGAGGCGAGGTGCCGTTAGCGGCGATCTGTAGCGGTCGGCGGTTGGAGTTCCGCAAAAACGCATGACAGCGACGGTAGCAGTGTCAACGCCTTCCTCGCTTCGTTGGCGGGAACGGTTTCCTGGCTTCAGAGTCCGCGCCGACTGCGAATGGCTGCATTAGCGGGGATCACAGGACACATGAACTGAACTGATCCTTACAAGAAGGGCTGGCCCGGTCGTGCCTCAGCGGCAGCAAATGATACAGAACTTAAGAACCTCATGACCCCAGGATTGAGTGCTGTAGGACTCAGAGAAGCTCATAACCGATCATGCTTCGCTGACGTTCGCAATCACAACCAGGTATCCCCGGATATCCGGGCGGATTGGCTTCGTAGCGATAGCACTGTATTGCGATACATTCCCAGTCAATATAAGCGAACTTCTTTAGATGCATAAAGCAGGGACGCTCACTTAGCGTACACATCGAACCCTAGGCCTGTCCACTAGGCGATATATGACACGTACGAGGTTGGTATTGCGAGCGGACCGCATATCAGCCAAAGCGCCTGTAGAGGGACCCAAGGACACTCCGCATATCGTGATTCAACATCAAACCTTGAACACTTTGGAAAGATACGCCAGAGATCATGGCCGCAGCATCACGGATGGACTGGGTGAACATTATAGTTCTGCAACATCTCCCGCTGGCGTTTAGAAGTTCAGCGCGATGTTGGACTGCATGCCAGTGGCGAACGTCGTCGAACAGTGTGTCAGCTTCATCGAAATCTTGTTATTTATGACGCTCACCGACGGCGTGTCCATTGCAAGCTTCCCCTCTAATAGACCCGTGTACGCACGCGTCTCGAACTCGTCCAGCTGGTGTATGTGCGACCGAAGCTTATCGGCGGGATTAAATTCCCAGATCTTCGCGACCGCAGGCAATGCCTTGCGAATGCGGTCGCATAAGGGCAAGGTCTCTGACAGCGGCCGCCCTCGGTGCCACTCCGCCTCAAACGATATCTTCAGGAAGACTACCGCAGGCAACCCGGACAAGAACGTGAGTACGCTAGCCTTTTCGTCGCTAGGTTGGGGATTAATTCTGACTCACAGGGGAAGTTCTCATCGTCTGGCGGGTACATTTCCGCAGCCTTCTTGTAGAACTTGGCTGCAGCTGCAAGCATGTTCTCTGCTTCCTCGGCGTCGCCTTCCTGCTTTGCGCTGAGGCCTTGCTGCAGGAACACAGCGCCAAGAGTTCTGCGGGATATACAATCCGTGTGAGTCAACCCTGCGCCGGTCTGCGGAGGACATCCAGGTGAACTCACGCATGCGCTTCCGCAATCGGGCAGACGTAGAACGAGTACCAAGCGCCCTTGTCCACGGGTGTGTCGTCTCCCGCTTTGGGCATATTATTTGACGTTTCTTCCACCATCTGGTTGGCCATATCTATAAGCTCCTCGACCTTGAACTGAGGATTCTCATCTCCTGCTGCCGCTTCATACTCCCTCAAAGCCTGGTATGTCCATCATTATCAACTCAGTCATGGATAATGGCGAAACGTACCGAAAGATAGGTCTCTAATCGTATACGCCTGATAGCACGGACGAATGTCTTGAGGAAAATGACACCGCGATCAGACGTTGGAACACCATGCCAGGTCTTCGCGCCCCACTCGAGCACATCCACAATGCTGTTGTAATATTGCATCGCAACTGTCTTGCTCTGCCCGCTCCGATCCGCGAAATACGCTCGTAGGAACCACGCCCTGAAAAGAGAAAGGCCGTAGATCAACATCGCCCTGCACATTTTGCGCATCGCGAGCCCTGATTCCAGTGCTCGACGTACCGGATCGTGGCCCCCAGAGCAAGGCGAGTCGCCTTCCAGCCCTTGTCCTCCAGGAGCTTGACGGCCGCCTCCTTGATCGTCTCTGCGCCGCCTTCTGGCCACCCGCCAAACGCGGCGAGTTCGAACTCCACTGGATTGGATTAGAGTTTATCGTCAGCGACCGATCGCCCGGGAGGACTCGTAGACCGGGAATGAACGCGAAGGACCCCAGGTTGAGCGCGAGGAGGGAGGGAGGGCACGACGGACCTTGCAACTGGAGATTCTCGATCCAGTCGGCCGCGTCCATATGGAAAACACGTTGGTCGCGCAGTATGCCCCCAACTATCAGCTGGAGTGCCTGAAGGGTCCGTCGTCACTCAATACATTAGTGGAAGGGGAATGCGAGCAGCGAGGACAATTACATTCAGGTTGCCCTCTGCACCCGTCTCCGTCCTCTTGAGCTGCTTCATGTACTTCACGCCGTCGGAGAAGTCCTGAACGGGAAGAGTCAGTAAGGACGGTCAATAACATTAACATCCAGTGAGGATCGCCACCTTGTAAGCGTTCATCAGCGGCCACGCCTGCATCGTCCTACAATCAGATCGGTGGAATGGCGGGTTTTCAAAGCATGGGGTACCAACACAGGTATTCAAGACATTGTTCGCCGTGAGTCCATCCTCCATCGCCAATGCCTTCATCCAGGGCCACTTGTCTGGTGAGTTAGGGAAGGTAAACATCCGGTTGTCGCTCATAGACCGATCCTTGGCAGCAGCCAGACTGGATTCGGCGAGCTTCAAGCCCTCTTCGAAGTGGTTTTTCAGCTGTTCTTCTTGGGGGGAAGGGCCGGCAGCTGGCAGTGTCTCAAGGGCCTTCTTCCATGCATCGACGCTGAGCTCGTGGAGACGTAATTCCTGAAAGCGATGGTAAGATCGTTTCATCCGAATAGAAGGAAGGAGATCCATACGTAGGCCGATTTTCCAAGTCGCGCCCAAGCCTTTCCGTTCTTTGAATCCAGATCGACGGCCTGAAATGTGCGGATGAGACGCATACAGTCACTTCAAACCGCTGCAACTGCACCTTCCGAGCATCCTTGGCTGCGTCAAGATATCTGCCATGTTCCATTAGCAAGTCCGGTTAGCTATCCTTATGCATCAGAGTGCTGGGAGGGGATGCTCACTGTTTCAGAGCGATGTAGGTAGCTGCGCGGTTAGAGTACAAGACCGGGTTACTGTCATCTAGCTTGATAGCTTGGGTGTATTTTGATCGTGCGGCAGGGAAGTCGTTTCTGACGTATAAGGCATTCCCGTCGGCTTTCAGCTGTTCAGCCCGTGTTTTGTTATCGTCCGAGGCCATGGCGGTCTTCCGCTAGCAGATCGGCGTACAACATGAACGAACGAAACGGGAGACGGAGCAGCAGCGTCCCCCGAGACCTTCCCGTCCCACCACTTCCCCTCTCTTCCGAAGATCGTTGCCATAAACGGAAGCCGGCCGCTTCGTCGGAGGCTGGGCGCATGGCATTCCGTCTTTTCACACTGGCAGTGGGGGTTGCCACCACAACGTAAACCTTCGGCTGATTACTGAGGAGTACGACAGGAAGTGCGCTAGCTAATGAAGAGAAGACGATACAAAAACATGCGCATGACGGCGACCCACGGTGATGACCCAAACGGGTGTTCGAGCGAACCAGTCACTGCTACGCAGGCGAGGATGGACTTCACACCCGAGAGTGCGGCGTAAAAGGGAGGGAACGATCAACACCGAGAGAGACGACGCTGCGCAATTACAAGCTAAGAGAACATCGCGGAACAGAATACTGGGAACATAAACCTCCACCCCTGACTGTGTGCTGAGTGCGCGCCAATTCCAATAATTCCAAAACCAGATCGCTCTTCCGCGAGCGTTTCGAGCCAGCCACCTGGCACCCGCCGTACGACAACACATCATCCCAGACGGTCGGCGCTCACTCGCTGGCGACGAGCCCCGTCATCATTCGCTGCACGTCCCCGACTCCGTTCGGTGCGCCGCCCACAACGCGAGGGGGGAGACCGGGGTGCCTAACTCCCAGCGCAGCACCGAGCATCCTCTTGCCCGGATCGCCAATGCGCGGAGCGCCGTGCTCGGGCTGAGCGGCGAGGACGGCAGAGTCTGTGGCTGCCGGATCAACGGGCGTGACGTCTCCCCCGAGGGATGAAGAAATAAGTGCGTTGAGCGTCGGGTGGGAGGGGAGATTAGGGAGAGTGGGCGACGGCTCGCGATCGCGCGCGGTATCGTTGCCGTTCGCCTGAGCGCTGCCGTTGGAAGTGTTGTTGTTACGGTAGGCGTGGCTCACGGAGAGGCCGCGGCCATGCGAGACGGAGTTGCGGACGTTGTGGCCGCGCCCAGAGTTGTTGTGCGTCCTGGAGTTCACGGACTGAATCACGTCCTGGGCATCAGGGCCATCGTACGGTTTGATGGTAGCGGTGCCTGAAGAGTTGGTGGAGGTGAAGATAGAGGGAGGGAATGCGAGAGCGTGCAAGTACGCCCGCTTAGCTGTCAGGGGGGGCACCATGTACCTATTAGCACTCGAATAACAACGCAGAGAACAACAAAGACGAGGCTCAGTGGCATCCATGAATACTCACCTACGGTAGCGTCATTAAATACAATCAGGAGGCTCGTGTCGTTAATCCACTTGATCTTGAAGCCGCCGCTAACGTTATCCCACTCCGAAAAGGCGGCTTGGATGTCCCTGGTTTTGAGCTCCTTTGGGAAGCCGGTAAGGGACAGGATACGGGTGACACAGGCGGAAAGCTGGGAGAGAGCCGCGGCCATGGTAGCGCACGAGATTGTAGTGTGATCTGTGTAGTGGAGAGGGCGGGCTTGAAACGGGTGTGTGGTTGCTGTGCGAGCGGCGGGTGGAGGCGAGTTGAAAAGAGTTAAAGGATGATAGAGCTATACGTTAAGCGGGACAAGACGGCGGAGGAGGAGGAAAGAGCGAGGAGATGGTCGTGCAAATCTGAGGAGCAAAGCCAAGAAGCGCACCGCGTTGCAGGCGCCGGTGCGCATCAGGCGCGGTCCGCCTAAGGCCATTGCGCACGCCACCCCCCACGCCCTCTTCCATCATCCGTTCTGACGGACCACGTTCTCTCGCCTTGTAACCATATCCGCACCAGCCGAGCACCACACCCGCTACGCAGATCCATTCAGCCCCCCGCTGCCCAGGGAACTCGTCCAAAGCCTTCCATTGCGACGCGCGGACACTGGCAACAAAGGACGATACGGGGACCGGCGAAGTTCTGCGGCTACCAAGGCACGACGCTCACCTTCTTTCTATGTCTAAACGCGTTCCCACATGGCATTGCAGTGTTGTCGGGCGGCCGCTGCGCACGAAGTTATGGTGGCCTGGTCGCTGCGGATTCAAACATCTTGTGGCGCTGGGTTGCACTCAACAGGCACTTAGACTCAAATCAGGCTGATGACATACTAACATCGCAAAACAAACATGAGTGCGTAACGGCTCAGATTAGACTCGAAGAAGTACTGTGTATGGAACAGTGCGGCTTCTATACTTACCGTACATACATACTACAGCGCGTTGATGCTGTTATTAATGGTCGACCGCTGCTGGACTATATTTAAAATGCGATACTGGTTGATACTGGCGCTCTTCTGACCTCTAGGATTCTCAAATAGTTTGACATGTCCGCAGATGTTCAAGACTGACGTAGCTGAAACATCCAGTTCGTACGGCCCACGTTCAAGTTTGTCAAGCAGGTTCCAATGTACTGTCCGGCGAGATGATGTCTATGCGTTCATAAGCGATTCCGAATGTAATACATAAGTAGTATGATCAACTTGCGAGCTTGGAACGAGGAGCCGGGTAGTGGAGTGTGTGACGCGTGACGGAGGGACCCGGAACACCGTTCTCAGTCTGTTGTGTCTCCCACAGTGAGGCTGCTTACGGTAAGCAGCACACCTTTGCCTGGCGAGCCTGGATCTCATCTCGGATGGCCGACCTGCCCAGTGCTTTCTTATATCCCTCGGCCGAGCCGACGTCACTGCACTTGTCTTCTCCGTACGCCATGTACCATGACCTCGACGGCGACCTCATCCGTGCATGGCAAATACTTCACGAGCTATCCGAGCAAAATGCCCTCAACCACAAGATGGCCGCAGGCCTTGCGTCGCAGGCCCATTCCCTCAAAGTATGGCTCCAGTTGTGAACTTGTCTCTTTTCGAGCGTTCATGCATGTAGAGCACTGTAGGGTGACGCCGCAAATCTCGCTAGTGGGTTCTCGTTGAGACGCGTAAACGTCGATATTTCGAAGGGTGCGTCATCTTACGACGGTTGCTGAGAGCCACCCGCGATTGAGCCTTCCGCGTCGTCATTTTGCAGAAGCGTTCGAGTCCGAAATAGAGCGTCAGAACGCGCAGATAATCATAGAGAACCATACCCTCCTTCAAGAGAATAAGCAGCTCTCTGCGCTCTTGAAGGAATACGAGGAGACAATGGAAAACGTCATGTTAAAGTTCCGCAAGCATGCAGTACGTGTTCGCTCATCATCTCCAAATGCCTCTCTTGCGACCCTCATCCTTTCCGAAGTTTGCCGCGCAACAACACGAGCTCACCATGACACGACATTACGAGACCCTCATCCAAAACCTAGACAACGCCCTCCCCCAAAACGACTTCTCCACGAATCCTTCCGCGGCGGACTCTCTCCACCGTCTCGCCTACTCCCTCCGCGCCCTCCTCCGTACCATGAACGGCGACTCCCCGCACCCAGACACCCCGCCACAAGAAGGCTCTCCACCGCAAGACCCGCACGAATACGACCTCTCCCTCTCCTCCACCTCCTCCACCGCCGCCATCCCCACCCCGGACGAGCTGCACGCCCTGCTCACCACCCGCGAAGACTGGGCGGTCGAGCGCGAGTCCGAGATCATGCGCCTCGAAGCCGAAAACGAGGCCCTCCGCCGCACACTCGGCATCGACCGTGCCTCCGCGGCTGCGAACGGCTGGCTCGACGACGAGGCCCGTGAGCTGCTCACCTTCCGCCGCCCCGCTGCGCTGTCGCACCGCGCTGGCAGCCCCGGCCAGCTTGGCGGCGGCTTCGTGCGCGGCAACATCCCCTCGTTCGACAGCCAGAACCAAGGCCCGATGGGTGGTGGCGGGGGAGCGAGCACATTCATGGGCATGAGTGCGTTCAACCCCGCTCCGGGACCCGGTTCGGGGCCTGCGCCCGGGGTGAACCTTGGCTTGGGACCCAGCCAGGGGCCCGGGGGCCCGGTGGGAGCTCCAGGTGGGAGCACGCTGCAGCCGGGGATGCGGGGCGTCCAGGGGCGGCGGCCAGCTATGTTTGGGCGTGGGCGGGGAGGCCCTCCTCCGTTCTGGGACGGGGTGAACCAGAACCAGCCTCCGCCGGAACGCCTCTGGCAGCAGCAGGGAGCCGGAGCTGGGTTCGACCTCAGTCGGTGATCCTTGGTGTACATGTATTTATGTGCTGTCGTGTTCCCCCCTGCTTTCGTGGACCGCTATCTATTCGGATGATACCTGGCTTTTGCCTGAAGCGAATTGCGGCGCGCAACTGGTTAACTACGCAACGTTCTCTTTTTACGACACACTCCCCCACGAGGCTATGGGGCTCGACCACGCAACATTCTATTCTCCGGTCGTTTCAATGAGATGAAAGGCATAAATCATTATCATTCAGAGTCATGAAGGCTGCAGGCAAGTACAACCTAGGAAAGCATGCGTGATATCACCAGAAACCGGGTATACCGTATGGTAAGTTACGTATGTACATGAGAGTATTCGTACAACAACACATACAACACTCTGTGTATGCATGTCTACTCCTGTATAGCGGGTGCGATGCGGGGAATGATACAATGTGAGAAGGGCAGAGGAGCAAATAAGCACCATTATACGGCAAAAGAGTTCTACGCATATATGAGGAAGCGAGAGGCGAGGTGGGTGCGCCGCAGCACGGGCTCTACCATCCTATAGGACAGCCACGAGTGCGCGGTCCCCTCGACAATTGGGGTAAAGCGAGACGACGAGATTGGAGATAACGATTGGGAATGCAAGGGATGGGGATCGCGATGGGTAAATATGAAAGGAAGAGAGATGCGGTAATGATGGGTGCGTGCGGAAGGGTGGTGTCCAGAGAAGGTTCATATGTAAAGCATAAAACGTGGAAAGCAAGCTGAGAGCGGTCTGCAGACGCACGAATCATAACAAGACTAAAGGAGACGAGGATCGAGAGTCAAGACGATGCAAGGCGGGCGTTGCAGCTATTAGTAGGAGTCGCTGCTGACGACCCACCCGAGGCTGCTCCGCCCGATGCCCTCCCATGCAATGCCGACCATCTTCTCCTTGCCTGCGGCAAGCGTGCCATCGCGTGCCCGCTGCCAGCCGATGGCGTGCGCTTGGCAGATGTTGTGCAGGGCTTGCAGACGGAGCATGATGGGGTTTGCAACCGGACGCATGCGGGAAATGCGCGTGTTCGGCTGATATGTAGGGCGGAAGGGAGAGCGGGGGAGTGGCGGGGGGATGGGGAACACGCGCTCGTGGGCGTGGAGGGAATCCGGCGATCGAGAGAACAGGGGAATCAGGGTACGATGGTATTGGAACGCCTCGTCCTCGCGGTACATCTCTGCATCCGCGAATGCCTGGACATCGAACAAGGATGCACGATAGCCCTCAGGTTTCAGCCCGCTCCGCGAGCGATGAGATGAGGGGTACCGAAATCGAGTAGCAGGAGACCGCGAGCGGGAGCGTGACCGCGATCTCGAGTTAGATAGCGAGCGATCGGTATACAGGTCAACCCCTGCGGAGAACATCGTGGCCTTCACGTACGCGTGCTGAAACTGCGCAGCAAGGTCCATGAAGCTGGAAATGGAGCGGCTGACTCGATGAACGAGCTGCGCCGTCGGGCTGGGCGGGGCTTGATTGTCTGATTGGCCAGACAAGCTTCCACGTCTGGTCAGAGGCCTGCCTCTACCAATCGCAAGAGGCTCCTTGCGCTTGGGGCGTGGTGTGGGAGGAAGAGCGAGTGGGTGCTCAGAGGCGGGCAGCGCGGGCGAATTAGGTGGCGGCTTGGAGGATTGCCTACGAGGGGTAATGGGGGAGTCCGACGGTGGTGACGTCGACAAACGCGAGGAGAGGACAATAACAGGCTTGCTGGTGGAGAGAGGTGACGACGAGGGCGTCGTGATGGTAGTGGTAGTGGACCGGAAGGAGCTCTTGCTCGAGAACGAAAACCACGAGCCCGAGCGGGTGACGGTAGAAGTGGATGAAGAGCTGGTCGACGTAGACGACGACGCGCTCGAAATAGACTCTGCCGTCGAGGCACGCAGAGCCCTAATGGCTACTGACTCCTTCACCTTAGTCATCGGCTCCGACATGGTGTCTTTGAGCTCTTTGCCCTTGTCGTCGACCTTGGCTGGCTCCAGGAGGACAGCGAGCAGCTCTGCCTTGTGCTCGTCACGTCGTGTGTACGACCGGGTATCCTCGTCGTCTTCGAACAAGGGACCATGCATGGCGGCGAGGACGTCGGAGAAGGAGACAGACCTGGAGAGGCTTTTGGCATGCTTGAGGGCAAGCTCGCGCTGGGCTCTCGGGAGGGTGAGGGAGTCCTTATCCGAGGGCGACCGGCCTGTGGGAGGAGAAAGCGACATCGGACGAGAAGGCGGGGACGGCATGATGTCGTACAGGAACATGCCGCTCTCATCGGACTGCTTCTCGGCGCGCGTGGTCCTGGGGAATCGCGCATCGGCGTTCCGGAGGGAGTCGTAGCAGACGAGCTGCCGCGGCTGACCACTCGCTATCCTGAGCTGGGACGTCCGCGCGGCCCGGGCAGCCTCCGCCCTGCGCTGCCGTTCGCGTTCGCGCTCCTTCGCCAGACGTTCCGCGGCACGCCGCTCGCGTTCCGCCTCCTCCTTCTTGCGCGCGACGCGGGCCTTCTCACCGCGGAAGCGTTGCATGCTGTGCTCCCAGACACGCTCACACTGCCGCAGGCGTTCCTCTCGCAACCGTCTCTGCTGCGCCTCGCGGGCACGCCTCTCAGCCTCCAATACGCGTGCCTCAGCGTCGGCGTCTAGGCGGATACCGCCCTCGGGGACAAATGAGCTGGAGAAGTCTTCGTCACGCACAGCCGCGATGCGCGGGTCGTCGTCGCCGTCGACCTCGATACCGCGCAGCTTGAGAAGAAGGATCTTGGCGAGATGCATGTTGTCGAGGGCGTAGGCAACATGCATCTGGTCTTGGAGCGACCGGGGTGGAGACGGGGGCGAGTCATAGTAGTCGAGTGGGCGGTCCAAAGGATAGTCCTGGTAGTGGTCTGGTGGGGTGAGCGGACCAAGAGGTGTGGCGTCTGAAGCGTCGGAGAAAGCGCTACTGGAGGAGCCGACGCGGGGGAGGGAGTCGGACGGTGACGTGGACAGGGAGGGGAGGGGTTGGGGTGGTGACGGGGGAGGCGGGAGGCGTGACGAGGACGCGAGTGGTTGGATGTGTGCGCTTGGGCTGTCGCGCGGGTCGCGGAAGGTGGATCTGGACAAGGATGCGCGAGATGAAGAGGGCGTCGGAGGGAGGCGGGAGCGGGGACTTGCCTTAGTAACGAGCTCTTGTCGGGGAGTGGGCGCAAGGAGGAGCTCTGGTGTGCCTTGCGCGCGATGGCAATAGGAGAGACATCTCTGGAGCGGCCTCTGCAGTCCATGGCGGAGAGCGCTGGGGGCGTGACTGGGAGGAAGTGGGAAGGAGATCAGAGAAGGGGGCGGGGAGAACTCTTAAGGGCTTATACGTACATGCCATCTCGCTCGTGGGCGATGGGAAAGTGACAAGGAGGTGACAGGCCGGGCTGAGCAGTGCTCGTCCACGTTGGGCAGATATGAGAGATGCCCGATGCCTCGAGGCCGTTCCTCCTCGCATCACAGATCTCCACAGATCTCTATTCAATATTCAATATTCACCCCCTCCTCTCAATATTCACCACGCAGATAACATACTTATGCTTCCAGAACCAGATATACTGCTGCAGTCCATGATACCGCTGTCTCCCTTCCTAGTCCGCCCATAGCGGCGAGACAGGGGCCCAGACCCGCCACTGCAGTTGTACTATTGCCCTCGAACAAAAAGCTTACTCGATCCCGTTTATGCGCCTTGCCCCGCTTTGCCTTGGCTTTGCCCTCCATCTCCGTCCTGCATTGTGCATCTGCACCACAATAAGTAATTGGAAAACGTACGTCGCCTCATCTCCTCACCGAACCAACTCGCACTCGCTGTCAGGGGCCAAGATGCATGCACGCGATCAAGGGCATCAAAGACATTTAATTCTCCAACCCTCTCCCGGCGTGTTCACAGAGGCTGCCGTTCTCCTCCTAGCTCTCCGGGAAGCATGGCTTCTTCCTAAGCTCGCCTTCTCCAGTGGCACACTACCAGAGCACTACCAGAGCCCAGCCCCCAAATGCTAGTCGAGCTACCCGCCTTAGAATGCGACTCCGAGTACGCCAAGTAGCACCGCGGACTCGCAACGCCGTCCGACGACATACTTATCACACCTGGCTGCAGCACAAGGGCGCTGTCGGAGGAGGTCGTGAGGTCGTGAGACAGCAATGCGGATCCGTGGTAGGGAGTGTGCGCAGAGTTGATGGCAAAGCTTCGCGCAAAGAGCCGTCGCCACCATCGCGCCACCAGATTGGTAGCACATGCCTCGATGCTCGGGATTTCGCTCGTCGCCCATTCGCCGACTTGTGCCCGCCTGCTCTTCCATGGGGTCCTCGTCGGCCTCCTCAAGCCCCGCACCATCGCACGATCGTCTCCTCCGTATCCGGACATGCGACAACGTCCTCAGCTATACGGCTCAGGTCCGGCCACTATACTTGGCCCTCTGCCCAGCTCAAACACACTCCCGCCTTCTAGCCCGCCCCGGAGGCCACTACTGCCCCCGCCTTGCGACTCAATGTAGGGTTAAGCGTTTACCCTAGCTTTCCCAGAAACCAGCGCGCATCTCAATCCATGTACGTTCCTTGCTCCTAGCTCCATATACCACATACGGTCCGCTCCCTGTCCACGCTGCACCCACCCGCAACGTTTCTCGTCCCGCGTAGGCCGATCCCCGTTCAACAAGCTTTCGCACTCGATTGGGGCGAGCCACCCCTGGGCGGCTTCTCGCCCGCCTGCGAACCGGGGCCGCCCTCCGGAGTGCTCGCGCGCAAGCAGCCGCAGGCCGTGTCGCACGTATGTACGATATCCGGACATCCGGCCGTTCTCGCACCCGCCGTGCCAGGCCAGCCTTCTCGGACTATCGCCGCGGAAGTGAAGTGAGCGTTGTCTATTTTCTGTGTTTCGACTCATACTGGCCTCTTCGTCGTTATCACATAGAGATTGCGTTCAGTCAAGCCCTAGATCCGCACCGACTTTTATCTCTGTCTCGAACACAAAGCCACCACCCACTGCCACAGAGGCCACCGGGATTCAGGACACCGACGCAAGTGGCCCCACGGCGGCGCGCCCGCACTGACTAGTACGGGCGGTGCCGAGGGCTGCGGCGCCGAACGTATTCGCAGACTGAAGAGCGTCCTTTCTCTCCCTCTCGTATCTGTCAGGGAGCGATAATTGCCCCCGGTGTCAAGCAGGCACCATGGATATCGGACATTGCAGACGGTGCTGCACCAGCGGACGCACAGCGGGGGGCCCTTCCTTCCTTTGCCGCAGTGCTCAGCCCCAAGTGGCCGGGTTGCCGCGCTCACGTGCCGTGGAATGACGTCTGCCTGGGAAGGGGCGCGAAGGGGAGTCGCGCGGGAAGGGGGCAAGGGCTGGGTTAGCTCCTCTCGTCTGTGCTGCGTCGTCTGCATAGAAAGGCGGCCTCTCCTGCCACGCCGCGCATCCATCACTCCTGGCCACGTTCTTCCCACTCTTCCGCCAACATGAGGCTGCTCGACGCTCACGCACCAGATGTCGTTCCCCCCGCACTCCCCGATCTCTACCTCCGTCTTGCCTGCAAAGGGGTCGCTGTGCCTTGCCACGCCGTTCTCCGAGGCGCATCTCTCCCCACGGCCAACATATCCAGCTAGGCCACGCTAGCGCCTCATGTCCGCCCCATGTATTCCGGCGACGCGCCCCTGAGCGAGTCAATACGGTGCGTCGTCCTGAGCTATACAACAATGGCTCACGCCTCCGGGTACACAGGCTATCCACCTGCGACTGCGAGTGTAAAAATTAAAGCGCAGGTGGTTCAGGCGCACTCTTGTCGGCCATAGCGAGGACGCTCCGTCAATTTCCAGGACCGAGTCAGTAATAATGCGTCTAGCGACAAACCGCTTCTTGAAACCGATCTCAGGCGGGCATCCTTTCGCATGTGCGTTGCATTCGCTGGTGAGTGCTCCTCCTGTTACTAGTCAGATTCCCGACGCGTCTAGCTACGCATCGTGTCATCCTTGACTCAACCGAATAATAGAATTTGTGTAGTTTGTCATGTCAGACGGACACACGGCGTCTGCTTACGTCCGTTAGCGACATGTACATCCGGATAGGCGACGACAGGGTAGCCACAAGGCCGATCTTCGTGTCATCGCCAAGTTCTCGAGAAGCAACCTCTCTTCTGTCTGGGGATGTACAATGTGAGTAGCATACGGTCGTCTCTTCGCACGTCGTCGTCGTGTGATCAGCTCCGTCATGCCTCGAACGATCTCTCCATTGCCCCTAGGCGAATATATGCGCATGTCAACCCATCGGAGCGCGTCCAGGCGCAGTCAGAGCGCGAAGGAGTCGCCGTCCACCAGCCAATCCTGGAGTCCTGAGTGTCCGAAGGCCATGGCACGACTTTCAGGCGGCGGCATAGGACGCCGTGGGCCTTCATCGCGCTGCCAGCTGCGAAGGCTGCGCTTCCCAATATATTCGTGGGTTCAATTTCCCGTCTTTCGTACATCTGACGCGTCTCCCCGCGACGGTGAATCTGTACGTGTTGGACGCACTAGGCATTCTTCTTCACTGTTTGGGAGAGAAGAATCATTTTAGGCGTTCGTGCGCGGCATTAATCGTTGACCACATACCCATGGGGAGCCTGGTGACGCTGGTCGCAGTGAGCGCTGGAGGCCACGACCGACTCCCGCCGTCCACCACACTGTTCTCGGTTGTGTCAAAGAAGTCCGTCAAACGTTCCCCATGCCATACTCAGGGTTCGTGAGGGCACAAAGCTATTCGCCGCTCCCAGTCGTCAGACCCTCGCTACGGCGACCATTCAGGTGCTACGCCTACTTGCGGAGCGCGGCATGGCAATGGACGCTGGCCCCTGCTTTTCTTCCCATGTTCTCGCCCTTCATAGAATCGCCGGCGGGTGGGCACTGGGAAGAGGTTCGGCCTCGGGGGGCGGTCAGTTGATCGTAGTGTTCCTCGCTTCACACCTGTCGCTCTCACCAGCTTCTCCAATGGAAGACGGGGGGGGGGCTTCGCCGCCGAGTCCTCGTTCAGAGACGCGGTTTCCTCGTCCCCCGGGGGATGCGAGGTCCTTCCGCCTCCGACATCCGTTCCGAGGTCCAAGGACTGTTCCGTCGCGTCGCTTCTGGTGCTTGTCGTAGTGACGGGGGACGCGAATAGAAGCGTCGTGAGCATCGGCCCCGTCTCTTTACCTGGCTTCCCACTCGTGAAGGAATGTCTCTTTCCTCTGTCGGTGGCCCCAGTGGGTTCGGAGAGGCGTCATGGCGTGTCGTGGGCACGGGACGCCCTCGTTCCGGGATGTGAAGATACGTTCTGTCATCTTCTATTGGTGACCTTTCCCCACAACAACAAAACGGGCAGTCTCGTGGCCTCGAGTTGCCCGCTCCGGAACGCGGTCCTACCGGCCGCCACGAACCCTGACCCCACAACTTTGTGCAGCTGAGCTCTCTCTCTGGCCCTCTCATGACTCGCGGCTCCAGTTGGGTACCGTCGACAGGGTGGGCTGAATGGCGACCACAACGCTCGGTTTCGATCGACTCCGCGACGGCTTCCAAGCGTTGATGCCACACGCTCTCGATCCAGCAAGGCGTTTATCTGCATCTTCGCAGTCCAGTCTTTTTCAACCTCCATCCTCGTGATCAAAGTTGCCTCGCCTTCGGCTTGCACGGGACATCATCATCCGATGGTGAAGATTGGTGTTCTGGCATCCCCTTGAGATGTCTATGATATCGTCATCTGGTGAGTGTGGCCTCCACAGAGCATCTGACTTGTTTCGTCTCATCTGAGCAGGGGATGCAGTGCCGACTCTTTTTTTCGTTGGCGACGATGCCTTCGTTTCATTATGCGAGAAACGGCAGGTGTGGCCAACGAAGCATCGCCCTCCTCGTCGATCATCGATCGATACGAGGGGCGTGCAGCGTTGTGGGGTCTTCGTCGCTCTCGCCGGCGCCCACACACCCTGGCAACAACCCGCGAACGACCAGGGACCCGTGCCGCGGCAAGCAGTTGGCTCAGGCTGCGGTTGGCCAGTGAACGCATGTCCAATTGCGTCTCTCCCCTCGCACTACGCCGCGCGCTCTGCACCACGCTGCCATCCTACATGATCGATGGAGTTCCGGTAGCGGAAGCAAGGCCCAACGTTCTGGCATGCACGGGACGCTGGGGATACCCCAGAGCTCGACGCTGCTCATGTGGCCTTCCCGCGCGGGCTACTGCGTCCCGTCCGACCTCCGAGGAGAGGAGCGCCGCTTCTCTGTGTTCGAGCTGGCTGCTTCTCAAACTCGAACGAGGATCCGGGTCGCCAACACGTCCAACGGCACACGACGCTCTGCGTGATCTGCCCCAAACAGTCGCTGAGCAGCCCCAGTGCCGATGCGGTCTAGAGGGCCGGCATTACATCATGTAATGTGCATACTGCACGGTGACGCCTGAGTAGCTCGCGTCCTCCTTCCAATCTGTGTAGGCCCGGCTTCGCGAGCCACGCTCTCCTCGTTTCGAACACCGCGAACACCGCCCCTCAAACTCCACAGCGTCCAAAGTTCCCACCACACCCGCCTCCAAAACCGCACCCGAGTCCGCGTGTCGGGGACGCCTCCCTCCTTGCAGCCTCCTTCCAAGTTCCCGACGCCGATCTGCCGAACATGCGAGCCCGCCTTCCGCCATTCATACAGATACTTATCGCGCCGCCAACGTGTACAGGTCCAGATCCCCGTCAAAGTCCGAGGGTGCAACCCCTCATCTCGAGCCTACCGCCGCGTCTTACCTAAATCTGTTGGCGGTGGCATTTCGGACGACGATGACCGACCGCAGACCCTTGCATGAAGCCGTCAGCCTCAAGAGACGTGTTGGTGGACGCACCCCCGCGCACGCGTTGCATCGAGCCACGCTCCCGCTCCCAACGGCTCCTGGACCCCCGCTCGGCCTCTCGCCGATATTACATTCGGTCCGAATGACGACGTGTGGCGGGGAGCAGGATCTCTGTGCGTAGGGTCCATTTCGTAATAGAGTTCTGTTATCTTTTCCAGATCACGCCTCGTGGAATTAGAACCGTCAGGACACAGACAAAGGGGCGCGGCCCAACCACAATTTGAGGATAGTGGGGCACAAACGTCCGTCCTTGTTCATCAACACCATGCAGGGCAGTGGGCGTCGTCGATCTTCAAGGGATACAGTGAATGCTTCACTATACAAGATCTGGTAATGGCAGGAAGTATCGTACCACAAACAACACGACGACATCCAAATATGAATACGTCGGAGGGAAATCGCGAGAAGAAAGGGCATTGGAACCGACTCGCGGAGATTGGAAGGGTCCTGGCTGCATCGGTATACAGCCTCCGCCCATCCGAAAGGGAACGTCGCAGAAGGAACAATGTGTCGTAACGAGAAACCGGAGGCAGCGGGATTGTGGTCAATAAGATGGGGTGGCGCGGAGCGGCGAATGGGAGAGCGACGTGCCAAAGAGAACTAAGGTGGCGCGGTGGGAGTCGAAGAGCTTGCATGACATATCCATGATGAGAAATAGCCTAGCGATAAGACGAAGGAGGACGTCAGACTAGGAACACAATGCAAGTCGGTCTGTGAACCGTAATCAGGACGTAGTACGGCAGCCTTCTAGGCCACAATAAACGTACCGCACTCACACATGGATACAGATTTCATAACAGAGTAGCTGGACGAATGAGAGGTTGACTAAGAGGGATAAAAGGATGACGATAGGGAGAGGGAATGACAGTAAGGCTAAGACAAGACGGAGGTGGTTCTAAAACGAAGGGCTAGATTCCGCCACCACCAGAGTATGTTCGTGCGCGTCCCACGTGCGGCCGGGCCCAGTCCTTGTCTTTCCTTCTTGTTTCTTGCTCTGCTTCAAAAGACGGGGACGGCAATTCGTCCAGAGCACCCGCAAGAGAACTTGACGAACTATTGAAGACGGGGCCGACGGGATGCGAGAATGAGAAAGTGGACGAAGGGAGGAATTGCCCGTCCAGTACAAGAGAGACTGTCTTCGGCTGTGGAGGCGGACCCATCTCAATACCGGGGACATCGCCTGCCGACGACGCATTGCAGGGTTCCGGAAATACGCAAGTGACCATCGCAGCCAGAACATCAGACATCCCAGTACTACAGTCCCCAGGAGAACAAGCTAACAAGTCCACAGGCAGTTTCCAAGAAGAAGAGGTGTCGCCAAGAGATTCGTCCAACAGATACGGGTACTCCGGTTCTCGAGCGAAGGTTGTTGAGTGGCTCGCAGTAGGGCTTGTAAGCTGTGGAGAACATGTCCTAATAGTTGTCGCATCCTTTAGCTCGTAATCAGGAGAGAAGCCTTGGGAGGGAAGGAGACGTCCGTAGTAGATGCCCATGTGTCGTTCCATGTGCGCCTTGTACGATCCAACACCCTCTTGTATGCCGTTTGCAGGTCCTAAAATACGATCTAGTGTGTTGTAGTAGGATTCGCGTTGTGCACGGTCGAGGCTCGTGTGTTCGAAAATAGGGCAAACGGAGTCGATCTCAGGGTCTCGGAATGTGCGTGACGTCCCCGGGGGAGGACGGGGCGGCAGGTTGAGCGCGGAGTTGATTCGTCTGATGATATAGTTTGCGGGTGCAGATTTGAAAGGACGGGGGGGAGGTGTGCCTTCGCGGGTGACAAGTCCTGTAGTTGGAGTAGAAGCTGTTGCGGCAGGTATTGGAGGAGCCCGCACGACGAGCGAGGAGTGGGCATTCTCGGCCATGATAGGATGCGGACGCTCCTTCGGTAAGACGGGGACGGCACCTCGACGGATGCGCCTCTAGGTAAACAAGATAGTCAGCTATATGCGCATATACCCATGTACTGCCAAACCTACGTGCATGCGCATCGCATCTGTCTTTTGTTCGACGGTGGCGCGTTTGTCTTCCTTGGTCACACGGAGACCCTTACTGTGAAACCAGTCATATATGTGCCTGCGGTCGACGTTGAAACGCATTTGAATTTCTTGTCGTATTGCGAAGGAAGGCATCTCGACAGCGCCAGGCTTCACGTAGCGTTCGAGCTCGGCCACAAGCTCCGGTCCAAGTCGGATTGCGAGACTATCTGGGTTGACGCGTCTTCTGGTCGAGGCCGGTACTGGAGGAGGCGAAAGGTTTTTAAGCATCAAATGCTTGCTTGCTGGGTCATCGGCGGTCATGCTCCTGCTGAGACGGGAAGGTTCAGTATCTAGAGGTGCTGGGCGTTTCGCGGTGATGGTGGTCGGGCAGTGAGATAGAGGGTAGGCCATGATAGTGACGGTGGTGGTCGCTGAGGGTGTGGTCAGTCGGAAAACGAGTTCGGTCGAGACAGGTTGCTGTTGCTGGGGATAGCGGGACTCCGGACACCGCGTCACGCCGAGGCTATATGTAACGCCGCGAAGAAGGCTGCGGTGAAGAGGTCATACATGGCTTCAAGTCCAAGCACGGCACAATCTACCTACAGTGCATGTGATTACTAGGATATATGTAAACGCGAGAGCGTCAGTGGGTCCGTTTCACCACCCTCTCTGTCAACCCCTCTAGAGCTCCCTTCGCGTCGCTATCCGGCAGGACCGCCAGCACCTCGCGAGCCTTATCTGCATGCGCACGGGCGAGCTCCCGCGTACGTTCTACGCCTGACGATCTGCGCACGAGATCTCTCGCCTGGATAGGAGTGTACGAGGCGGGTGGGTCAGGACCTGGTACGCATATCCAAGACCATCTACGTACCAATTCTACATCGCCAGGCTTCTCGAATTTGCGCATGATCAGAGGGCCCATCTCCGGGTGCTCCTCCCAAGCGAACAAGGCTGGACCGGTCGCAAGACCCAGCTGCAGGTCGGCGCCACCAGGCTTACCCAGTGTGGCATCTCCGGCCTCATAGTCTAGGATGTCGTCCACGAGCTAGAAGCCAAAATGAAGCTAGTCTGGAAACAAATACAAGATCGGCAACATACCTGGAACGCAATACCCAAGTTACGACCATAGGCGTATGCCACCTCCTTCCAAACCTCGCCCTCCTTGCATCCACCCAGGACGACTGACGCGCGAGCACCCTTAGCCATCAGACTCGCCGTTTTCAGGTAGGTCTTCTGCAAATAGATGTTCCAGTTCTCCTGCCCTACCGTGGGGGAAGGCCCAGCGATGCCAAGCTCGTCCGCATGGACGGCCTTCAGCTGGAGGATCTCGCCCTCGACCAGGTTCGCGATGACGCTCGCAATAAGCTCGACGACCTCGTTCTCACCCAGTCGCGAGAGCGCGGCACTCGTCCGCCCCAGGAGGAAGTCCCCGGCGAGTACGGACAGCTTGTTTCCGAACGCGGCCGGTGCAGAAGCAGTCCCCCTCCGCAGTGGCGACTTGTCTATCACGTCGTCGTGCAGGAGCGACGCGACATGGATCATCTCGACTATCTGCGCCAGGCGTACTTGCGTGGGGAGGAGGGCGAGCGGCGCGGCGACGGTCGGAACGGCGAGCGCGGGTGGGAACGGCGGGGGCGCTGGCGGCTGGTGTGGAAGATGTGGGGGCTGGAGGGAGAAGGACGTCTGGAACGACGCGGTGTGGTCCGGCATGCTCGGATTCCAGTCGTTGAGCACGTCCGCACGCGTCAGAGGGCGGTCGAGCTCCTCTGCCCGTCCGCCGGCACCCTCACACTCCGCCGCCCACTTCTTGAGGTGCCAGCCAGAGCCCAAGCCATTCGTCGCCTGGGAGAAGAGGAGGACGATGAGAGGCCGGAGCTGTTTTGACGGGTGCAGGAAGTAGTACTTGGCGATTTCGGTCAAGGAAGGATGCGATGAGCCGAGGAGGTTGAGAAGTGTCTCGCGCAGCTGCTGGAGCTGGGGTCCAACGAGTTTGTATGGATCTGGACGTGCTGGAGGTTTTGGCGGGATGGGGGTATGCAGAAAGGTCTCATTAGGGTGTAGCGTTTGAGACTGCGTTGTGTGTGGTGTCTTTTTCTGTTGCTGGACGTGAACGCTGTAATTTCTGCGTGGCGGTGTGCGCGTGAGCGACGTGGAGGGCGACGGCGAGTGAAGGAGGCGAACTCGAGCAACAGCACATGGTCGCATGACCAGCAAGGACGCTACTGGAGGCGTGGAGAGTGAGAGGGGAGGTGAGAGGACGTGAAGCCGGAAAGGTCGGGAACTTGGACCGGGAGAGAAACCAGGAGGCGGACAGGTGAAATGCCTCTAGACGCGCTCCGTGTCGACGTCGGGAGTCGCGTATCGGCGTCCACGCTCGCCGTCGTGCGGAATCTGCGGTATTTCAGACGTGCTCACGCCGCACACCATCCCTCAATCGGATCCTTTCGAGTTTCTTGCTTGAGTGATATCGCACTAACACGGATGCGGTCTCACAAATGGCACGCATGTAGCTCGAATTTCCCTTCCCAACACTGCGAAATAAGTAGATCCAGACTACCTTGATAAGTTCCACCGTGTAGGGCAACGCGCGAAGGAAGCTTGTGCTGTGTGACCTTAATAACAGGTCCGCGCAACTCCATCGTCAAAAGTTCCATAGCCATACTCGCACGCCACAACGACCCGGCCGCCGCAGACCTGGTCTTCGAAGCTGCCCCCTACCATGCTAAGAGATCCTGGAGTTGGCTAGAACGAATTGAGCACACTGAAGCGCGTCGTCAGGCACAAGCGACAGTCTATACCCACCGGCAATGGCTGTCGAAGAGACATGTACAAGCGAATTGACGACAGCATTGACCGGAGAAGATAAGAAAGGAAGGATATTCAGCCCGACATATTGATACTTACTTACCCCTGTGGAGGGTCGTGGACGGAGAAGACGACAGGTTGGACGTTCTCGGCAGCGTCTGTGGGTACTTCCGCCCGACGGAAGATAAGTAGCAGGTCGAAGGGCGGAGGGGGAATTCAGGAATACAACATTGTTAGTACACAGTGGATGAGAGTGCCTTCTACGTCATCGCGCTCCTCGGTCGCCGCGTGGTGTACAATTCGGGGGTGTAAGGGTGGGGGATGTGGCAGTCAGTTGTGCGGCTGGCTTTTCAAGATACTCGGCCAGCTTTCTCCCCTGCGACACGACGGAGACAGAGTATGAATGGATCAATTTCCACAGCGGGGGAGTCTCAGAGAAAGAGAAAAAACTCACCTTGATCTCAAGTTCGTCCCAAGGCACACTCGTCTCGGAGTTCAATGTCAGGAGGAAGACAGGATCGTCGTCGTCATATTTCTTCTGTCCTTCCACTGGCAGCACCAGGAGACGTCCAAGCTATCCATGTCATTCAGGGACAGCTCACGATGGACGAACCAGCGAAACACACCTGAGAGTCCACTCTACCAGCACCCTGTTCCCGTGTCTCCTGCCATATTTCCGTGCTTAGGCCAACAATGACGCGTACGAGGTCCTTCGGCTTGTCCGGTTCGGAGACGCAGCACACCAGCTCGCCTTCAGGGGTGAACAAGGCAACGGTGTGCAATGTTGGTGGGTCGAGAACTCTCGAGAGCAGCGTCCGCAAGTTGGCCAAGTTGAGCATGCTGAGAGCGAGCCGCGAAGATACCTCTGGCGCTATAGGCGCCCGCCGGGTGGCTATAGACCTATTAACCGGTTTTACTGATCGCCAAGCGCCTCGAGCAAGTGGGCAAAGGGAACAACATGCATTCGACAAGTACGGAAATATTTACAACGAAGCTACTTGGAATAATGTAAAGAGCTGGGGTCACGCAGCAAGGAGAAGCCCTTAGGAACAAGAAGGTACAGGTACTCGTTAATCCATAAATCACGACTAGTATCTGAATCGTGCACCATTCTATCGCTTCTGGGCCTGCTGAGGTAGACGGACGATGAGGTCCAGCTAATCGTGACCAAGGACTAACCACGTACCAGGTAAGCCATCAACCCCTGGTATCCGGGCTGATTCGGGTTAGCCGGGGGCCCGCCGGGCATGGGAGGTTGGCCCTGCGCCCCAATCATGGCGGACGTAGGAGGCATGCTGTACGGAGGCATCGGCGGCGCCCCGTTCTGTGGCTGGCCTTGTCCTCCCTGTTGCAACATGGCAAGGATATTGGGAGGAAGGCCCGGGATTGCAGGGGCTCCTGGTTGGGCAGTAGGTGCCGGCGGGGTTGGCTGAGAAGGCATGGCGTATGGGTTCGAGGCCGGAGGCGGCGCAGCGGCATATGGAGGAGGAGCCATAGATGGCTGGTGGTTGTAGTACGCGTTCGCGGGAGGAGCGGGCGGCATTGGGGGTGCGACGGCCGGCAGGGCTGGCGGAGGAACAGCTGCAGTTGGCACTGGCGGCGGAGGGCCTCCCCCACCAGGTTGCTTCAGTGCTGCAAGAAGCTGTTGGACCTTCTTCGCCTGCTCAAGGCGCTCGCGTTCATCTGCGGCCTGCTTGAGGACATTAGATACTATCGTGGAAAGTTTTGTACCAGAAACACTCACTTCTGCTGGGGCTGGCGCAGATGGAGGAGGCGGGCGGTTGTATCCGCCAGGGGTCCCACCATATCCTGGACCCGAGGAAGGTCCTCCGTAACCGCCCTGAGGTCCTCTATTAAATTCGCCCGGGCGTTGCTCCCGCCCAAACTCATCCTCCTCGAACGCGCGATTGTTTTGATCATTTCGGTCGCGATAGCCTCGGCGGTCCTCCCAGTCGTTGTTTCCAAACCCTCTACCCCTTCCACGGCCTCCTCGACCGCCGCGACCTCCCCGTTTTCCGAGATTATGACCGGCCTCGTCCCACTCTCGCTGCGGACGCTCAAGTCCACCGTTGACTCCTCCGCCTCCTTGTTGCCCTCTGCGACAAGCACATCAATGCCGAATAGCAAACGACAATAACAGGGATCACATACTGAGCCTCAGCGTTCCGGGGGTCATCACTGGGTGAAGCATAGATGATCTCCATCACCCCATCCTGAAGACCTTGATGGCGGAGACGGTCGTGTGCTTGTTCGCATGCCTAGAATTCCGTCAGCACACCCAATGATGCCACTGAATGGGTTTTGGCCTACCCGCGTATCGAAGAACTCGACGTAACGTTGGCTGGAATCACATCGGTCTAAGTGTCGGTTGAGGATACCAGACGTGATAGACGTACTCGGGACGGTCACCGCAAGGTCGAACGGACTTCACCTCGCCGAACTGCTGGAACTTGCGCCGGAGCTCGTTTTCGTCGATGGGCTGATTCGTGGGGGAATTCCGGAGCGTGATTATCAGGTGCCCTTGCAGCTCCTACCGGGGGGTGTTCAGTCGAGCCTGGGATGGCTTATCGTCGGAATCGGGACTGACCTGGTCCTTTTGCCTGTCAGCACCCCGCTGGTCATCGCGGGGCAAAGAGTAATGAACATCGATCTATCAAACAAAGTGAGTTGTCTTGCGGGGTGTGCAGACAGTTGATTAACGTACAGGACGGCCACTGATTTCGGAGCCTTGCAACCGGTCTCTCGCTCTTTCTGCAGCACGGAGATCGTACTGAAATCCAATTGAGTCAGACCAGCACCGGACCCTGGGATGACAACACCCACGAATGTGACGAAAACCATCCCACGATTTGCGATGAGATCGAAAAACGTTTTGATGTCGCCGTGCTCTTCAAAAAGCCGCCTTACGTCCTCACTGCTCGTCTCATACTGAAGAATACCGGCAGGCGAGTTAGCCAGTTCTACACATTTGCACTCTTAAACCTCAAACTCGCCTTAATGTTACGAATGAACAAGGTGCGGCAAGGTCGCTCTCGCTGTATACGTTCCTCAATAATCGAGTCGTGCACCTTGTTGTTGTGCTCGCGGCGTTGGGGGCGTCGTTGCTGGAAGCGATTATTGTATCCTCCTCCACCCTGATTGTAGTTTTGTCCCGAACCATCTAACGAAGCGATCAATAAACGTGAGAATGCGACGTCAAGCAGGCAACAACATGGAAAACGGCGGCGAAAAGCATGCTAAGAAGCCGCCGTTCTCAACACGAGGGCGCTCAGAAGATCCATCCTCAGCCCCGCGCGCGACCGAACGTATATTTGTCATCGGTTCAAGAGGCGGTAGATGGGAATCTAGAGAACCTTCCAAAACCTATACGCTTCTGAAGCCGGATATCCATGGCTGAGCTTACACCGCCAAGTCTCACCAGGATGAGCTCATATTCACGGTGCTGAACAGCCTCAACAAGACTGACTTCCAACCTCCCACCACGACTCATGCCTTTCGTTCAATCTCAAAAACTCAAACGGGACTCTTAAGCGTACCTTCATAACCATAGCCCATATCGTAACCGCCAGATGGATCTGAATCGTACTGTCCCGGACCAGGCGCGTTGTAGTTGTTGCCGTTCTGGTAGTACTGCCCTTGGGGTGGGCCGGAATCGTAGTTATTGTAGCCTCCCATGTCGCCTTGGGGAGGACCTTGATCATACGGGCCTGTATTTCCGTAGCCGCCCCAGTGGCCACCGCCGTGTTGACCGCCCCCACGACCCCGACCTCGACCGAATCCCCTTCCTCTCGGAGCACCGCCCCTTTCAAAGTTGTGGGATCTGTCAGGCCCAGGCCCGAAGTTTCCGGAAGGACCGCCTCCCCTACGTGGCCCGTCATAGGGCCCTCCATACGGATGGTGTCGATTCATGGTCTCAGCGTGCTTCGGATGCGTATGGGACTCTTCAACTCTCGCGAAGCGATGCGAATCGGGGCGCGCTTAGTGACGTGTCGGGGCGACGCAGCGGAGAGCTCAGAAAGTTCACGGAGAGGAAACGTTGTGTGACGTTGGAGTTCAAGAAGGCGACGGAAGCGAACGAGATACAACTCAAGTTGCCAGGAGTGAGGAGAATGAAACGGCGATTGAGCTGAAGGTGGTGGTCGAGAGGAAAAGAGAGGAATCAATTTTGGGGGAGTTGTGGATACCGCCCCGTGGGAAAAATAGCCCAGTCGCGTCTCGTGCTCCCGCCCTGCTGCCAGAGCCCTCGACAGGCTGCTGCGCGATATCGCTCTCTTCCTTGCTCCTCCCGCCACATTCTCCGCCCGCCTCACGCCATGTCCAAACAGTTTCAGTTCAAGCTCGTCCTTCTCGGTCCGTTTCGCGGCATGGCTTCTGCTGCTCGGCACTAATCTGTTCATTTCTCAGGCGAGTCTGCGGTGGGGAAGTCCAGGTAGGCATTGCCGCTTCCGTCCGTGTTCAATTCATATGCTAAGTGTATCATGCCCATAGTCTTGTATTGCGTTTTGTGAAGGACCAGTTCGATGATTACCGGGAGAGTACCATCGGGGGTCCGTCGTTCGTGTCTCTAGTGTCGTATCTCGGGGCTGACTCCCGCGAAGCTGCCTTCCTGACGCAGACGGTCACGCTCGAGGACCAGACAACCGTCAAGTTCGAGATATGGTGAGCACCTCAATAACCAGGCCTTGTGTTATGGTTATCAATCGCGATGCAGGGATACCGCAGGGCAGGAGCGCTATAAGGTATGTTGCATGTTCTATGTATGGACGACGTCATGCTCATCCGACACGCTAGTCCCTTGTACGTCAATACCCTCGTCTAGAGACCATTCTTTCTCACAACAGGAAACATCAAGGCACCTATGTACTATCGCAATGCCAACTGTGCCGTCGTAGTATACGACATCACCCAGTCCACGTCATTAGAGAAGGCGAAGTCCTGGATTCGGGAACTCCAGCGGCAGGCAGACCCCAACATCGTCATTGCGCTCTGCGGAAACAAGCTTGACCTCGCATCACGGCGCCAGGTGTCTCAGGAAGAGGCTAAGAAGTACGCGGACGAGGAGGGCCTTATGTGGGGCGAGACCAGTGCCAAGAGCGGTGAGGGCGTGGCAGACATCTTCACGTCTATCGGTACGTTCTGCTCTTCTGTCAGCATAGACTCGTCTAATTAACATCGCACGACTGCTCAGCCAAGAAGCTCCCCCTTACTGCTCCACCTTCTGCACGGGGAGGTGCGCGTCCTGGGGCCCCTGGGGCTAGAACAGGGGTGGACTTGAACAGGCAGGCGGCCGCTGGACAAGGCCAGGGCGACCAGTGCAACTGTTGAACATACCACAGCCACTCGTCATCTGCGCTCCTTCCTACCTTTCCCACCGCCTATTGTCTAACTATGCATTGTTGGCTGGCTATAGCCCACTGGACGCATCGTCCCATATAGGCTCACTGGCTCTATCTCAGTCCCGCTTCTCATTGTAGTCTACTTGTCATTCGGTTCGGTTCGCTTATATATGGACTTGCACTTGCGGAACATTTGGATCAGAACGCTTGTTCATACGAACCACTGAACCAAAAGGATAAGACGCGACGTATGAGCGCACATAGCGAGGACAAGACCTTCACATAAGACCTAGTCAACGGGGTGGGTCGATATTCCAGGCCCAATACAGAATTAGGAGATACAGCGAGTATTTAACGAACGAAGACGCATGGGGAATTGTACAATGAGTGGCGGAGGGCACCAGCCCGTTAGTATGTAGTACGTATCACGGAGGAATAAAGATAATATTAATAGCGAAGAGCGAATACCAATAAATAAACCCCAGAGAGACGGCAAAACATACCGAGAGACCATTTCAAGCCAGCTCAGAATCCCGCGAGCTCGAGCCCTTTCCGAATGTCCGCATGTTGCACTTCAGCCTGCTGGATCTCCTGGCTCCGCATCCAGAAGAAGCTCTGGTCCTTCTCACCCCCGAGTGCCGTGTTCGTCTCGATGTACGTCATCGTCGCCGCGTCCTCCCCGAACGCATACGGCCGCGCCTGGTGGCGCAGCATCGCGTCGATCGCTTCCCACCACTTGTCGCGCTTCGCAAAGTGGATGAGCGACACCGTCGTCCCGAGGGGAGACGAGGCGGGCGCGACGAGGATGTTGTCCGACTGGTACTCGTCCGCAAGTTGCATGTCTGACAGGTACATCCCGACGTAGGGGATACAAGGCCCATCAACGGACCTCTGGAAGAGGCGGTACGCAGAGAAGTTGCCCGACGCCTCATGGTACTTCGCGAGCTGCTCAAGCTGTGCCCGCTTGTTGACGTGCGCCCAGGTAAGGTGAAGGCGGGTTACGACGGTTGCGGAGAGTGAACCGACGATGGCATGCATGGACGCGTAGTTATGCAGAGTCTTACATTTCTGAAACAGAGTCAGCACATCAGGAGGATTCTAGATTAGTGACTGTGTGCCGCTCACCTCGGCGACCTTGATCCAGAAGTCGATCGTTTCGGCGCGCTTGCCCAGGCCTTCCACGTTCAATATGCTCAGTTTGACCCAGCCATCGAGCTTGTCATGGAATGTGCGGAAGGCAACAAGATTCTTGACAGTGGCGCCAGTCTGCGACTTCACCAAGCTCATGCACTCCTGCGGTCGGATCTTTGAGTACTGTCGTTGCTCGTACATGCACAGGTGTTCTGCGAAGAAAAGCGGGTCCATGCGCGAAAGATCGCCTTTCCCATCCTTCCCCTTCTTGACCCGCTTGTAAACAGTCGAGACAGGTGTGGGAGGGATACCCGAGATCTAGCACAGACGTTAGATAGCGTGTACATGCGTCGCCAATTAACACGTACGTAACGCTCAAGAGATTTCAGAACATCGCGGGCAACGGCGGCAAGCGGGGGAGGGGTTGTTACAGATGAAACAAAGTCGACCACGCGGCGGGCGAGGTAGGGGTCGTCCTGGAGCAATCCGAACTGGTCGTTCCAAACTTGGAGCACAGTCAGGACGCGCCGACGGTTGGGCATCAACCTCTTCTCCTTCCATTGTTCGAGCTCTTTCGGGCCGAGCGCGGTTGGATGGCCGAGATTGAACTGGGCGACCAGGAGATCGAAGATTTCCTCAGCGCTGGCAAAGGACTTGTATGTCGTCAAAAACGCTTGACGGTACCTAGTCTCCTGCATCGGTTCTAACGGAACGGATCAGCATCCCCGAACATGTGGTTTAATGATTGCACTGCTTACTCGAGAAGTCTACGGTTAACCGCTCTACCAATGCACGGAGCGTCCCTGCGGACACTGTTCCATCTTGGGAGATCTGGATCTCGTGTTCTGCACCATATGTGGGTCGCAAGTACCAGATGCCTTGGGAGAGCTTGGCGTTGTGGAAGGCCTGAGCTTCGTCCTCGCCAGTGATTTGGCGAACTTTATCGCTACGGTTACTAG
This sequence comes from Ganoderma sinense ZZ0214-1, assembly GCA_002760635.1. Classification (NCBI taxonomy): domain Eukaryota; kingdom Fungi; phylum Basidiomycota; class Agaricomycetes; order Polyporales; family Polyporaceae; genus Ganoderma; species Ganoderma sinense. Next base: position 1,732,207 of record AYKW01000012.1, on the reverse strand, counting down.
CGACTTTGTTGGGGCGAGTAAAAGCATCAAACGACTCTGCGACGACGGGACTCGCAATAAGATGGTCGAGTTCCTCGAGGTTGTGGGACTCGAATAGGGTCGTTAGGCGGTGAAGCGAAGACTGATCGTCGATCAGGAGAGGGCGACGGCGGAGATGACGGTTAGAAGAGGACTTTGCGGACTCTGAGTGGGAACGCTGATGTTCTGACGGCGGCGTCTCTACGTTGGGGAGAGACATGCTGCGCCGGCGGGGGGTCCTAGGAGTGTTGGGGAGCGACTTGTCTCCTGAAGGCGCCGGGGGGAGGGTTATGACCTGCTCTATCGCGTCAGCCAGACCCTCCATCGGTCGAGGAGACTCGACGACTGGATAACCATCCGGGACCAAAGGTGATTGGAGGTGGTGCCGACGCATGCGAGAACCCTTGCGCGATATAATGCTCTCCGTGGGGGATAGCTCGGACTCTATGTCTAGGAAATTGGCATCGATGCCTTCGTGAGGGGGTACAAGAGGGCTGAACACGCTCGCAACTGCGGGGGAGTTGTGTTCCGAGCTGAGTTGGAGAATGGGGACCTAACACACGATGAGCGGGAATTCTTGCATGAAGCTAGCAAAACGTACCTTGTCGCCGTTCACCAAAGGCATCCAGTCGTACCCGCGGTTCTCCCCATCAGCACTAGCGAAGGGGTCGGTGAACAGCTCAGGGGGGCCATGGATTCTGTCCGCATCCTCTTGATAGATTGCAACGTCGCCTCCAACGCCCCTCAGCTTGTCCGCGAGCGCATCGGAGATGGGTTCGACGAATGCGCTTGGGATCCAGCCGACTTTGTTGTCGTCTAGCCGAATAGCAGCCCACCAACCCTGGAGAACATTGAGCCAACGTCCAAAGAAACGCTGGGTTAAAGGAACTCACCGTGTCCTCCTTCTTCACGATATCGAGGATATCATTCCTGCGAAATGAGAGCTGGTCGCTGTCCTCGGCGTCATAGTCGTACAGGCATAGAACATAGAAGAGTTCGGTAGAAGAGGTCGGCGTTGCCGTGTCGGGATCTGAAGCTAAGGGCGCCAGACTTGTCATAAGATCTGCAGAAGAGGCGGGCGTAGGAAGTGGTGCAAGGTGTGTGTCGGTCGATGGATTGGGGTTTATCCACAGCTGGGGGCGAAGGCTACCACGCCTGGAGGGCTTCCTGTGCAAGACGGCCATGTCGGCGGTTGCAGCATAGAGAGAGGCGTCGGATGGCCTGCCAGGTGGAGAAGGAGAAGAGAGTGTGGCTAGGCAACGAACGAAATTGAAAGATAAGTATATGGGCGCACGGAATCCGGGTACCGCGCGCGGAACCAGCCTGAGAGTTGCCTTGATGCCTGCGCTCGAGGCCCTGCCTGGGGGCTCGACATCCAAACGGCAGCGACCATCACCATCGTGATCGCATTTCCCTCCCGCCTCTTCCGCCCAGGCGCCCACATCAACCCGCCCTCCGTCCTCTCCTTCCCGACCCACCGCCCTCGCCGTCCACCATCGCCAGACGACTCCTCTCCCCCTGCATGCCCAGTACGCCAGCCTTGTGTCCAGTGCCCGACACTGCAGCACAGACACAAGCGGCTCCCCGACAAGATTCAAACTTAAGACACCGGAGGACCCTATCATAGGGATATCGCCCCTCCGGGCACAGGTATTCATGTTCATCCTGAGCCAATGCATATGTGCACTACTACCTTGTATCGCTCAGCGGGTTAGAATCCTGGTATGAGTACTGACTGATAACTTATGTATCGCGCTTCATGCGGGCTATTAACGCCCGCCCTCGCCCGCTTTCCGCCCTTCCAATGCATGCAAATTCTTTCGAGCCATGGCCACATAGTGCATACTGAGAACTCGGTTCTGTGTCCACTCTCACCTTTCATTGCAATGCACACAACTATGGATACAGAAATACTCCTCTCCAAGCTCCTGTGTCCTGAGGCGATATGGACATGATTGATTTCGCACTTCAAGTTCAGGTCCGCTTTCGCATGCTAATAGCAACTCCAGGCAACTCCCTCTGCCAAGGTCGAGGTGGACTGCCAAACAAGGAATGAGAAACATGATAACACGGGCAAAACACGAGCTCGGACGAAGAGGTCACTGAAACGGCGAGTGCCAGGGGTCTGTCTGATCCGATTTCCCAGTATGGCATGTTCCACGTTTTGATGGCACCGTTTACATGGACTGCAGGGGAGACCTGGTTCACTCACGTGACCAGGAATTAACTGTCTTAGATCCCGCTGAGACGCCGGGGTCGATCAGGTTTGCATTTCAGCACGAGAGCATACGAGTCTATGCTAGTCTATGACGCATGATGCATGACCGGTGACCTGGCAGGCGTGTTGTCTCACAGCAATACAGGCTGCGCGGCACCGACAGGTTTGCGAGATTGCCGGCCACCGTTCCTTGTTCCTCAGTGCGCGTCAGTCGTGAAACTTGAACAGAACCACACGGCCGTTCGACACTGCAGCTTTCATCTCGAAAGTTGGGTGAATCAACTGCTATCAGCACGAGCGGTGTGCAGTCACTAACTTTGACTGTGCGCCGCGCGGACGGCGTACTTGTGGGACAGCATAAAAAGATGGTCCGGACGAGGACCTGTGGGGTCTGGGCGAAGGCACAGATGGTACTGTAACAGTCAATCACTCCATCGAACGACTTTGTGGGTCGAAGCCACTTGGGGTCCAGGGTGCAAGCTCCTAGTTCTCATAGTAACCTTTCCCAGCGGTTACGCTCCCCATGCTACTCGTTTCCCGTTTCCAAGGAAGGCCGCTGCTCGTAACCATCCTACACCGCCAATTTTCGACCGGCTGTCGTCGAGATTTTGGCGCCAGCGCCTCTCCGGCCGTCGTCGTGGCTGTCCTCCAGCCGCTGCTACCGAGCCCCCAGGCGATTCATTCAGCCAGCTCCTGCCCACTTTCCAGCCTCCTCCGACATCTTGTATACCTGATCCCCATCCCGTTTCCTCAATTGTATGCAGTCCACGGTACCCGCTCGCTTCTCAGCGGAGTCCTAAATGGTTGCCAGCACATATAACACCATCGTCTTCCTCCCGTTCCGTCGCCTTCCCTCTCTCCTCGACTTCCACCTCGCCTGTCCACCTGCGGAACAGCGGCGCTCCTCCCAAGGCAAGTCGTCCTTTACTTATGAGCGCATGAAGTCTTCTAGGTCCGGTAAGTCCTCGCGCTCTTTGTGAGACCATTACTACGGAGTCCTTGACGGTACGTCGTTGTGAGACCATTACGGAGTCACCTTTGGCGGTACGTCGTTTCGTGTGTTACGTCTACTGTACGCCCTCCTACCTCGTCTCGGTGCTCAGTAAGTCATTTCATCTTTTGTGGTTGTGTATACCATATTTTAGTGTCTTTTCGAGTGTAGCAATAGTGCATATGTTCGTACGTGGCATAGTATAGTGTCGCAATGAATGGAAATTATGGATTTGATGATTTGGAACATTCAAACTGGCCCGGATGGCCTCGGCGTCGCGCCAAGCCTGCCTGCCTTTCGGGCCGCGTCCGACCTATTTCCGCCATCCTGCCGACCCGAACGGCAGGCCAACACCAGCTCAAGTCTCCAGCCGGAAAGCAGCTGGAGCTGGGCCCAGAGTGGTACCATTTTTGGTTTTTCCTGGAATCTACATTGCCACCGCAGCCGCGCCAGCTGATGCGGTCAGCCCGCCCAGGTCTGATTTCCATCTTCCCTCCAGCCCTCAGAAAATTGGCGGTGTAGAAGCGAATTCCTCCATACTGTGATCAGCGCTCGGATACGTTGCATACGAGACGGGCCACCGCAAATCCTTTGTGGGACGGCCGGTGCCGCGCAATCCAGAGATGCGATGTTCGGCGCAAGGATGTCAATTCAGAAGGGGGAGACGCCGTAACCTGTGCTGCCCCACGTGTATGCGCAAGACTACTCAGCAGTACAACATACGTACATGTACATAGGTTCGAGGAAGACGGTTGGAGGCTCGAGGTGTACGGGTCCCACAACCTTGTTGCTTACTTCCTACTTGCCACAGTAAGCGCCTTCGGGCACTTGGCGAGATCCACGGCCGCGCAGCGGGTTCATATTTGTTTGCGAGTGGCGCCCACGATACCGGGCCGCGAGGCCCCCACCTCCTTGCATTCCGAGCCTGAGTCAGACTACAGTCGGTCTATCTTGACGAGCTACCACACGATGGTCCCCTGGAATACGGCCAAGGCGAAGGTATGTTACCCGGACAGCCCTCTATACGATTGTTGAAGGTGGAGTGTCTAGGTTCAACTTCGGTATCGACCTCCGCCGCTCGACTCTTAACTTATTCTTATCCAACTCCTCTCAGATTGGGCGTCCAAAGGTTACGCACCCTCCAGGAGAAGAAGAATGCACAAGCTAAGGCCTCACGGAGAGATATCGCACTCTTGCTGGAGAAGGGGAGGATAGAGACAGCCCGCATCAAGACCGAGAACAGTGAGTGTCTCCCATCCTGCAGCAGCAACTGCCGAATCCCGAACGGCTGCGCGAACATGCCACAGTCATCCATGAAGATATTTACGTCGAGCTACTGGAGCTGCTGGAGCTCTACTGTGAGCTTCTCATCGCACGATTTGGCCTCCTGGACCAAAAGTGAGTCGACGTCCCACATCTCCGCGAACCAATCACACACATACCCCCTTCCTTCCGCAACCCCGGGCAGCACACGCGAGCCGGATGCCGGGGTCAGCGAGGGCGTGTGCGCAATCATCTACGCCGCGCCCAGGACGGAACTGAAGGGTGAGCTGATGTCTGCTCTTGCGCGGGCGCGCGTGACGTCGAGGATGCCGAAATCTGAGTTCGATCGCAGAGCTGCACGTCCTCCGGGACATCCTCATGCACAAATACGGGCGCGAGTTTTCCGCCGCGGTGATGGAGAACCACGATGGTGTCGTCAGCGAGAGGGTATGGTCCACTCTTCTGCCCGCGCCCGCGCAACCTTCATTGACTGTTGACGTATCCTTCGTCCCGCAACGTAACGTGTGGCAGATTACCCGGAAACTGGACGTGTCGACCCCGCCGCCGGCCCTCGTCGACGCATACCTCTCGGAGATCGCGAAGGGCTACGGCGTGCCGTGGTCGCCCCCGAAGCCCGACGATGTCAATGATGACAACGCAGAAGGAGGCGAGAAGGTGCGTATTCCACACTAATCCTGACACGGAGGGCCCTGTACGTCATACACACGTCTAATTACTATCTCTCTTCTGTCTTCGCCTTCGTATGTGCCCGAACAGGAAGCGGCGAGCGAGAAGGAGAAAGTGGCGGGCGAAGGGCCCGCATCGCCCCGCCTTCTGGACGCAGCAGCAATCTCGGCAGAAGCAAGGAGTGCGGGAGTGCGGACGCCCAAGCTCCCGGAAATCCTGGCCGAAGAGGAAGCGCCGGGGCGGAGCGACGAGAAGGGCGAGAAAGAGAGGGAGAAGGAGCAAGATGAGAAAGCGGGTTCCTTGGACGCCACCCCTGCGAATCCCCCCAAGAAGAAGAACGCGGACGAAGACGAGTTCGAGGCCCTCGCTAAGCGGTTTGAGGCGCTCAAGAAACGGTAGTGAGAATAAAGCGGATCGCTGGGAACCGACTGGGAGTGCTGCAGGGAGTCGGGATACCGCATGTTGTAAGCTTATGCAAGGATATAACCTACGGCGTTCACTTCATCTGAAAGAGCGATGTTGTCTAATGCATTGTTGATCATGATCTTCCCAAGCTTGAGCTGTATATATATCATAAGACGACTCGTCTTCAACCATCCCTTTTACATAACCGATTCCGCGAGTCAAAGCTGCTCATACCGCAATCATGTCCGCTGACGGGGTAGGCATGTACGGCAGCGAGAGACATGTAAGACTCGGGTCAACTGGCGCCACTGTATGCAACACTGGGTTTCGAAAGAAAAATCGATCAGCCGAATATGGTTAGAATCAGAGCTTGGCATCAACCTTGAAGCTCTTACTGTACATCGGCAGATGAAGCTTCACTTCATTTGACCGCACAGGTTGTAAAATATGAGGCCCAGAATACGAATGGAATCTCGCTGCCTAAGGTCATTACCGGTCTTTGGAATCCGTGGAAGGCATGTATCTCATATATGAGGGATATTCAGTCAGCATGACCATCCAACTGAAGCCTCGCTGCGGTCATATAAGGTCACTTTATCGTCACGATAGCATTCTGATTACGGTACACGGGCGCCGGTATAAACTACAATACTGAGAACCCCCGTAAGTAATACCTCAGAAGTCGTGGAAGGTGCCTACGGCTGATAGCTTCCGCGAGCGCTCGTCATGATGACATTGATGACTGATACCGACGAGAAAGCCTTTCACCGAGTACTCAATTTGCGTTCCAGGCGTGGTACGACGCCGTCGGAGTTGGCGGTCTTGTGTATGCGTCCAAAGTCTAACGCCTAAATATTTTCGAGGGGAGGGTTACCGTGCGCGCTGCCGTTGAGAGCAATAAATCGAGACACCCTGAAAGAAGCTCGAGAGAACGTACTTCCACTAGTCGCACGACTTTGTTAGCCGCGGATTATGACGCAACGCAAATACCACCGCCGACGAGCGCACATCCGGAGGCACTTGACAACCGCCATGGATGGGAACAGGGAAGGGTCTTGGAAAGACGTCATTTCATCCAGGGTTATGGCGAGAACGAGCGACCCCGGTATGGGCGGGAACTCACGGGAGTCGTCAACTGAGGATGCCCTATGCGCTCTCGGTTCCGCTCCATACAGCGAGCGGACGCCTCGCCCCTGGTCCAATGAAGAGAGCCGTCAATGCCACGAAGCAAGAAGCCCGGAACATACGCATCGCGCTACCGGAAGTTGTGTAAGTATGAACTCCACGCGGCCCCGGCAGACCAGAGATCTCCCAGAATGACACGGATGACAACTCACGCCGGAGAGGTCCCGAGACGATTCTAGCCACACCGCTATGGATTGAGCAGCCGAATATGCTGATGCTGTTGAGCGGGAATAGATATCAGGGGCGGCAGGACCTCACTTCCCAACGCATGACGCGCATGATGTAAAGCTGCAAAGACGCCTTCCGCGGTGTGGGAGTCGTCAACGAGCGCACAGATGCAGAGGCATACAGGACGTATCCACGAGGGAAGGGGGGCTGTGGTCTTGGGAAATACGGAGAGCGGGTCTCGTCGAGTTGTCTTGTTCCTTCTCACTGCGTATCGGGCCACACTTGCATGGGCCGGGTGTGTAAGTAAGCGAAGAGACAAGCGTCATTGAGTACGTACCAACATATTGCCCTTCTAGGCAGGCAACAAAGGACGCGAAGCTGGGAATGACCACCAGGAACGGCTGCCCCATTTGTGGGGCGACAGTTTAGACACAAGAGACAGATACCGCGTGCCCAGCTGGAAACGTGAGCGGGGTATTTCCGGCCCCTGCACGTTGAACATCAGCACCCCAGCGCGTGTCGTGCCAACAAACCTAGTAGGCGGTCAGCACGACGGCCCCACTGGATCACTTCTTCCGACTGACCGGACGGGGAGTCGGATTGGGTCATTATAGGCCATAAGAAGGCGATGCGAGCTTGAACAGACGCAACGGCCGTCGCCCGTGATTCCGTGTGGAATGACGAGAAGTGAGAACGACGTTGACATGGCTTCCCATCCCGATTCTGTGCCGTGCCGAATGCTGCAGCGCTCGAGAAACCATCGGCAGTAGCGGAAGAAGGATACCGCTTTACTGCACCATACTTGCGGCTAAGCTTGGAGGCGGCATTGTCTTGCAGTTCAAGGGGAAAAGAGGATCTGGAAATTGGCAACGCATGGAGGTCAGCTGGTGTAAACCAAGCGCGCGACGTGGAAACGACGTCGGAAGTCTAGATGGGCGGCGGAAACATGGGGAAGTGATGATGGCCACCGTATAGCGCGTAGATAAAAGGGAAGAGGAAGACGTATGTGGACAAGTGGTCCCGACCTGTAAACATATTTCCGCCTTTTAAAATGAGACGCGTGTGTTCTAAGGCAAGATGAAAGCCTCCACCCACGAGGCGGTAGAAGATCCGTGCTCCGCCGAAGTTGTGGACACCAGAGTGGATCCGGCCTGGATCGGTGGAAGGTGGTTGTTGCGGCCAGGATATGTGCAAGATCAAAGGAACCCAAGCAGTGACAAACCGACGAAATCGTCGCGGGTAGGTGGCGTGGAAGTCATGATCGTAAAGGCAAGCTGAGCTTTGGACGTGGACTGAGGGGGAAACCGGGGGACGCCGATGAGTGTGGAGAGAGTACGTGGGGAAAAGAAGCACGAACCGGCGGTGAAGTGTCGGATACGTTGGTTGAGCGCAAGGAGGAGATGAAAGGGGGGAGCACGCGGCGGAAGATTTGATGGACGTGGACGGGGAGCGGAGGGGGATTGCCAGGATAAGGAGGGGGTGCGGCCCAAGTCGCTCTTCCAGACCGTCGGACTGATTGAGGTGGTCGGAAGCTCTCCATATTTGGAAGGAGCCTGTAGCCTGTCACGCCAGCCGTCACGCATCGGGGAACGGAGATGGTCGATTGAGCCAATCGGTACGGCGCACGTGAGGGTCCGATTCGTGCGGGTTTTCGGTCTCGCTCATCTCCTCCGCCGTTGATCATGAAAGGTGTCGGTCGTGCTCAATATATATACCGTCGCCTCCCCCGTCCACTCGCAGTCCTCATGCACCTTGCCCACCCTCCCCCTCATGTCTCGTGCTGACCCTGTCCAGCTCTCCATGCCTTCATCCTACACCCACCCGCACGACGACGAGATGGAAGACGATGCCTACTCCGTCATCTCCGCTGATTCCACGGGCAGCATGTTGTATGCCCACTCTTCCTCTTCCGCAACATCACACGACTGGGAAATGCGCTCCGCATCCCCCGCACCTTCGGTATACTCCATGACAAGCTCACTACGCGCCGCATCCTACGTCCGCGAATTCGGACGCGGGATCAATAACTACTCTGAAGTCTATCGTCTGCCGGCGGATGAGGAGGAATTTGAGCGGCTAGGTGCGCGTTATTCCGCTCTCTTGCCGTTCATCTATTGATACCGTCTGTGTCCACAGACCGTCAGCACATCATGTTCATGGAGGTCATGGGGAGGTACGCGCCACCAATACCGGAGATTTTGGCAGACGACACGCCGGGTGTGACAAAGACGTGCGTTGATCTTGGGTGTGGAAGCGGGAGCTGGTACGCGCGCATTATACCCACCGAGTGTCGTGCCTTATTCTTCCGTTTCTAGGATACTCGACATCGCGCGAGACTTCCCACATTGCAGCGCGGTCGCAGTCGATCTCGTTCCCATGCAAGACATGTGCGTGTCCCCCTCGTCTGGTCTGGACGCTGTCATTGATGAGCATTCTCGCAGAAACATGCCTCCGAACTGCCGGTACGAATTCTGCTGTGTGCTCTCCAGCGTCGCGAGCTCACGAGCAAGGACAGGAGCGAGGTGGACGATATCAACCTGGGACTGCAGCACTTCTACGGGGAGTTCAATGTCGCACACGCACGGCTGGTGTCGTCTGGGGTACGTGCTTGTTCGCTTTTGGATGCGATTCGTTTTCCCCCTCGGCTCCGGAGACGCTCGGCCCCAGATCTGATCAAATCTCATTTGCAATCTCCGTCATACTTGTTTGCCGCGTTTGGACATGTGCTTACTAGATCTCAGATCCGCGACTACAAGGGCCTAATCGACGAAATGGTGCAGACTTTGCGTCCCCGGGGTCTCGTCGAACTCGTCGAATTCGACTTCCACATGTACGACGAGCACCGCCAGTCCATCCTCTCAAACCGCCTCGAGGAGGAGACGGACGCCGTTGCCCGCTGGATGAACTTCGTCAACGTCGCCATCGAGCAGCGCGGCGGCGAGCCCGATGCCGCCAACCATCTGCGCCAATGGGCATCCGCTCATCCGGATCTCGAGGAAGTCGCCTACCGCGAGTTCTGGTTCCAGTCGTGCCCCTGGAAGCGACCGAACGAACACAACGCCTCCCGCGACAACCGGATTGCTGCGATGATGCGCGACGATATCCTCGTGCGTTGCCTTTATCTAGACCCAGTGAGCAAGTCCCCTAATTTATTTGACAGGCCTTCCTCCAGTCGGGCCGACCCCTCCTCCTCGGGAGCGGTCTCGGTGACGACTTTGTCACCGAGCTCCAAATGAGCGCCGAGCGTGAACTGTATGAAGCCACCACAAGGACGTACGTTCGAGTGCAGAACGTGTATGCTCGTCGAAAAGCATAACCTACTGAATTACCGTGTCCTTCCGGGGATTTATTGATTGTTTCGCTTATACTCTAATCCGCTAATACGTCTGCACAGTAAGTAGTCTACCATCACGTACTGTTTCGCTTTCGCCGTATAGTGTTTGCATTCATTGTCGCTGCGAAGTCCGTTATTTTCTACTCATCCAAACCAAACCAGAGGTCGCTGAAGTACTCCGTCATGTCATTATTCCTTGGGTGGACATTGCATTGTTACAATACCTGTACTTAGAAATATCGATCAGATCCTCTCGGCCATCGTTCATCAACAATGGTGTTTTGCATGTTTATGTGCCCTGGACGCGCCGTATTGCAGGCAGCCCGGGCCGTGAACTTTTTTGAGATGACTCGGTAGATCTGTGCCATCAGTTCGATCCACATTCATCTGGACGGACCTGTCAACTGCCCGTATGAGATCTTAGCAAGGGATGGTAATCTTGCGACGTCAGTGGCGGCGATAGAGACCAGCACGCCGGGGCGTCCTTAGGCTCTGGTGGCGGCAATGAACGTCGTATGTATTACCAGTAGCCGGCAGGGCCGACTTGGCTGGCGTTTCGGGCTTGAGCTTGAGGTTGGTTGAGGCGCCCCCGAGCGTGACGTGTGACGTGTGACGTACATGCCGAGGTGCGCCGACAGCTTTCCAGGATGTGTCGGCGGTGGACGAGAGCCGCGCGGCGGTGCAGGGGGTGCCGGTGAACACCCGGTCGCGCCTGCGATGATCGCCAAGCCAGAGACGGCGCGGACGACCCAGCCAGCAGCCCGTCGCGTACTGACCGTCCGCACGTTGTGCTGGCGTCGGCCAACAGGGACAACGGTGATGCAGCAGTTAAGTACCGCACCGGTCATGGCTGGCGTGTCTTAGCGAAATGAACGCAGATGGAAAACAGGGGTTGCCCCATATACAAAAATGGATCGACTGTCATCCGTCCGTATATGGTCAGCAACGGAGACTAGGGTTGCCCGGGGGTTGATCGTTAGGCCTCTGGAGAAGGACGTTCCCAACAATATGTTTTGGCTCCAGGTCGTGCGTGTGCTAGGCATGGCTAAGCCTGGCTAAGGACGTCCTGGATTCGGACGACGGGGCGAGAAAACCGAAGATCGCTACGAAATCGAATCAGAATTTGAATGCGCCAACGAACGGGAGGGCCTGAAGCAATGAAGGGTGGCATGCCAATGGGTAGAGGCTGTTCTGATAGGATTGCCAAGGGATTGTGAATTAACCACCCCTCATTCGAAGCCATGATGCCGTTAGAATTCGTGTGTTGTGCAGTGAACAATTCAAAGAATATGCTAGAAGGGGAGTAGTGTACGGCATTATAGCCCATGATCATCCAGACAGAGCCCGGGCTTTCTAACCAGTGACGATCTACGACAAGAATCGATAGGTTCCGCGCAAAGGGGGATAAGAAAATAACATTACATTTAGAAGATTTGGCGGCCTCTCTTCAGGCTTCGAGCACATACATAGCTGGTGGTCCAACTCTTTCCAAAATTTGGAGACATCGGGAACCTACTAGATAATGGTCTTGGTGTAGTATCATGTGGCGGATCCTGACCTCTTGTACGATAGGCTATTGTTCTTTTTTATGCAGAAATTTGAATCATGGATGAGCAATGTTCAAGGAGGGAGACGGTTGAACGCCCAGTACTTTAGGCGATAATAAGAAGTGATATCGGAGACGCGGGCGCTCGAGAGATTGGGGGCCCAGAAAGGTAAGTAGGACATTTTGGGCTTTGATTTCGACCATCGGACGAGCGGTTTTTCAGCCGACTTGAATCGACGCCGGACAAGACTCCGAGTGGGCGGATAACGTCATGTCCGCCCAGGAACATGCCGCTCTTGTCGACCAGATTCTGAATCCCGTTCCTGGCAACGATGACAAACTGCTTGCCGACTTGGGTCTCGCGAGTCTGCCATCAAGAGACCAAGTCCATGCACAGATCGAGAACACTCTCCTTCTACCCAAGTCTACTCTTCCCGATCATTGGCTTCCAACATACCAGTTGTAAGTCCCTCTGGATCCCAGCTTCAGTCGGTATTGATCATCTTCTAACCTAGGCACTGGGAGAGCAAGCTTTCGATTCCATCCCTTCTCAAGTTCGAACCATCTCCGGCGCCGACAAGCCTTGCGTTTGTTCGAGCTGGTCTCCAAGGACGAGTCACCGGCTATACTGAAGTACGTTCAAAGCCAGACGCTGTGAAATATCGATTTACGCGCATATATGCTAGGTGTCCAATCCTCCTGTGGCAACAGGTCTGACATCCACTGCCATCGATCGAGCTCCGGGCCCAAGCCGCAACTTTGTCCGGGGGAAATCCGGATATGTTCCCTTTTGGCCTGGGGGGTTGGATGTCCTCAAGGCTTCTGAGGAGCTCGCCGAGTTTGAAGAGGGGTCATCGCAACTTCGGACTGTTGCTCCTGGGTTGTCGCGCGGGTTAAAACTCCCCACAGAGGAGGTCGATGCAGACCTCGTCGGCTTGACTCTGGGGGAAAAGAAGGGAAAGGAGATCGAGGCATCGGTATACACCTTATCTTGCCTACACATTAATTTCCTTGCTTATCTTAACGTCTAGAGTGGTCATGCGTATGGAGTTGAGGACGAGGACGAGGACGGAGGCATCCTATTGACCAACGGTGTGTCAGACATTGACGACCTCCTACCTACGAGCGTAAGTATCTTTCCAAACTTGCGAGCTACAGATTCTGACGTTTGACCGACAGAGGAGCCATCTGAATCCAGTCGCTACCGCACGGAGGCAGATGCGTCGTGCTAATGTACAAAAACGTGACTGGGCTCACGAAGTCGATGTCAACAAATCGATGCGTAATTTCCACGAGCTCGTTCCAGAGATGGCTCACAAGGTTGGGACCGCATGGTCAGACGGTCAGGTCTATGCTGATGGCTGGCCTACAGTATCCATTCGAGCTGGATACGTTTCAGAAGGAGGCGGTGTACCATCTAGAGATGGGCGATTCTGTGTTCGTAGCGGCACATACATCGGCGGGGAAGACTGTTGTAGCCGAGTATGCCATCGCGCTCGCGGCGAAACATATGACAAGGTTTATGGGTCTTCATCAGCTTCTGGCCATTGATGACCGCTGACAGCATCTCAGAGCTATCTATACGTCGCCGATTAAGGCGCTGTCCAACCAGAAGTACCGCGATTTCAAGCAAACGTTCGGCGCCGCATCCGTCGGCATCCTGACGGGCGATGTACAAATCAACCCTGAGGCCAACTGCTTGATTATGACGACCGAGATCCTGCGTAGCATGCTCTATAAGGGCGCCGACCTGATTCGAGACGTCGAGTTCGTCATCTTTGACGAGGTGCACTACGTCAACGACGCCGAGGTGAGCGATCCGGCGATAAGTTCTTTCCCTTTGACTACTCAAAATTGTGCAGCGCGGCGTGGTTTGGGAAGAAGTTATAATCATGTTGCCGGATCACGTCAATATCATTCTTCTCTCCGCGACCGTACAAAATACGAAGGAATTCGCCGAGTGGGTGGGGTACGTGAATAGTTCCCGCCGTCAGTTGACCCGTGCCTGACGGCCCTTGCAGGAGGACGAAGAGGAAGGACATTTACGTTATCTCCACCGCTCAGAGACCAGTACCCCTTGAACACTACCTCTACGCCGGCCGAGACCTGCACAAAATCGTCGACGCCAAACGCAACTTCCTTACCCAGGGGTACTGACCTCCTCGCGCTCGCACGATCGTCGCGTCTTCTGACATGCTTTGCAGCTACAAAGACGCCGGCGAGGCTTTGCGCCGGAAACAGGACAAGGAACGCGAAGCACAGGGTTTGCCGCCAGTTCAAAGAATGGGTGCCCGTGCCGCTGCGCCACAGCGTGGTCAGCGCGGCGGACCGTCGGGTCGCGGCGGCGGCCAGAGGGGTGGGACACCTGCTCGGGGCGCCGCCCCTGCCCGAGGGGGAGCTTCGGGGAGGACTTTCCACCAACCTGACAAGAACCTATACGTGCACTTGCTGGGAAACCTGAAGAAGCGGGCGCTGCTCCCTGTCGTCGTCTTCACGTTTTCCAAGAAGCGCTGTGAGGAGAACGCCGGAACGTTGACGACCAAGGACTTTTCGACAGCGGTAGAGAAGAGCGAGATCCATGTTGCGGTCGAGAAGGCCCTCTCTCGGCTGAAAGGTCGGTTCTTACATCCGTTACAAGTTTGCTAAGACGATTACGGTATTCTTACGTGCTTGTGCGCCGGATACAGGGTCGGACAAACAGTTGCCGCAAATCCGGCGGATGCGAGAGCTTCTCTCGCGCGGCATAGGTGTTCATCATGGTGGTCTCCTGCCTATCGTGAAGGAGGTGGGTTCCCAGGAGCACTCCGGTCGGCGGGGGCTGACAAGCAATCTACAGGTGGTCGAGATCCTTTTTGCGCGCGGCTTAGTGAAGGTTCTTTTTGCAACTGAGACCTTTGCCATGGTTGGTTCATTCATCGCCTTTCGTCTTCAACCATTCATATTATTTTTAGGGCGTCAACATGCCCGCCAAGTGTGTCGTGTTCTCGCACATCAGGAAGCACGATGGGCGCAGCTTCAGAGATATTCTTCCCGGGGAGTACACACAAATGAGCGGTCGAGCGGGCCGCCGTGGTTTGGACCCGACTGGAACGGTCATCATAGTCGCTAACGACGAATGTCCCGAAGTGTGTTTACTCTTCATTGTCCGTCGCCCTTCCGTTCACTGATGGTTGCGCACTACAGCAAAATACATTAAGCCTGATGATCCTCGGCAAGCCATCTAAGTTGCAGTCACAGTTCCGCCTTACGTACAACATGATCTTGAATTTACTTCGGGTGGAGGCATTACGTGTCGAAGAAATGATCAAGCGAAGCTTCTCAGAAAACGCCTCACAACAACTTCTACCACAGAACCAGGAGAAGGTGGTTGAGGTATGGTCCCAAATTTTTATCCGCTCCGAGCCTTATTTTCTGAGCGACATTTGCACGCCCTGCAGATTGAGCGGAAGCTGTCAAAGATGCCCCAGTTAGCGTGCGAAGTGTGTGCGTCAGACATCGAGCGGTTCTATGATGCCTCACTTGATATTGTGGAGTCCACCCAAAAGTTGCTCTCGATGGCGGACAAACGTGCCTTTGAAACAGGGAGGGTGGTAATTCTACGAGATGGGGTGAGCTCCCAGTAACATCTTCGACACGACGAACAACTCACACGAACCCTGCCCTTAGCACTTCAAGTCAAATATTGGTGTAATCCTCAGACAGTCCGATGAGCGTGAAGGCGAGAAATGGTACTTTGTCCTTGCCATGGTCTCCCAAGAGACTAAGAGCCGGAAACACGGTAAGCTCATTACAACTGCTGTGATGTCCCGCATCTCATGGGATGGATAAGACACCCGGTCTGTTCCACCGCTGTGGGACATCAGACCAGAGTCCCTCCTAGTTGATCCTCCCACATACGAGGTGGCCTCTATTTCACCTAGCAGCATCGCGCTTGCGACAAGGAGCTCGATTAAGGTTGGAAATTCTGTTTTACCGATGTGCAGTAGCTCACAGTATTATTCACTAGGTCGATGTTCAGTTAATATTGGGTGGTCGCATAGGACAGATGAACGCTGTGATCAAGGAGCTTCAAGGGGTCCTGGCGGACTGGTTACAGAACAACGGCATCAAGGAGGTCGAATGGGCTAAAACAAGACGCTTGGAGTTCCAAGAGCTGCTACGCCATCGAGACACCCTCGTTGGCTTGTTGGACACCTTCACCTGCACGTCATGTCCTTGCTTCGAGGAGCACGTAAGTATATCCCGACGTTTAGCGGAGTGGCATCGGATGGTAATGTACTGGTCGGGTCACAGTATGCGTTCATGCACGGCAAGAAGGTCCTCGAAGCAAACATCGCCGAGCTTAAGCACATACTCTCGGACCAGAACCTCGAACTCATTCCAGATTACGAGCAGCGGATCGAGGTCCTCAAGGAGCTCAAGTTCATCGACGACAACTCGACTGTGCTGCTGAAGGGCCGCGTCGCGTGTGAGGTTAGCTTCACAACCACCTTCCTTCTCTTTCGTACCCCCGAATGTTTCTGCTGACGTACCCGTAGATCAACTCGGCAAACGAGCTCGTCCTGACCGAGCTCATCCTCGAGAATACACTCGCGGCGTACGACCCCGAAGAGGTTGTTGCTCTCCTCTCCTGCTTTGTCTTCCAGGAGAAGACCGAGGTCGAGCCTGTTATCCCACCCAAGCTCCAGGAAGGACTTGAGGCGATCATGGCGATTGCTGATCGCGTCGGCCGCATACAAGACAGGCACAAGGTCCCTGGAGAAGAATTCCGTGCACTGAAGTCCGGTCTCGTGGAGGTCGTCTACGAATGGGCGAAAGGCATGGTAGGTCCTGTCTATGAAATGTGTGTATACGCGCGTATTTATCACATTGTACAGCCATTTGAGCAAATCACCGACCTAACTGACGTCGCGGAGGGCACTATTGTCCGTGTCATCACCCGGCTGGACGAGACATGCAGAGAGGTTCGGGACGCGGCGCGGGTCATTGGAGACGCAGAGCTGTTCAAGAAGATGGAGGAAGCACAGATTAAGATCAAGAGGGACAGTACGTCGTCGTGCCTTTCATTTGCGTCTCTTGTAAGCTGTGCTGACCACTCTCCAGTTGTATTCGCCGCCAGCTTGTATTTCTAGGCGCAACCTAGTCAATATAGCCACAGCACACGCCGTTACGTCGTACCAATAAGTAACGTGAACATTATAGCGACACGTCACACGAGAATGGTTCCCTCGCAAGCCCGATATATTAAGAGATGGAATGACTTTCCAAAGAGTATGCAACGTAGTAGCGACGCCAGTACGCGACCAAGGATGGGTATAAGGATCCCTTTTACTTCCGCTTCTTGACAGTCGTGTTCTCCTTCTGCTCGCCCCCAGCAGGAGCAACAGGCGCAGTCTCGGTCTTCTGCTTGTCGTCGGCAGTGGGAGCGTCCGTCTTCTTCGTGGACTATCAATACGACTGTTAGCAACTGCGCTCTGTCTACTCGCTGCGCGAAGATGCGTACCTTGGTGATGGGCTTCTGCTGCGCGCCGCCGAGGAGGACGCCGAGCATACCGAAGAGCGTGACAACCGCGAGCGCAAGGCCAGCGCCAGTCTCGGGGTGAGTCTTGAACGCAAGAACGGGGTCAACCTTGGCGAGGTCGAGGAACTTGAAGACCTTGACACGGATGAACTCCGCGGGGTCGGCGGCAAACGTGAGCTCGGCCGTCTCCTCCTCCTCCTTCTTGTTGGCCTCCTTCTCAGCAGCTTCGGCAGCCTCCTCGACGCCCTTCTTGACAAAGTAGGTCTCCTCAGCGAGCTTGCGGGCATCCTCGACGGAGTGGCCGACGTAGATGTTGTCGAAGAGGATGTCCTCCGTCATGGACCAGAGCTCAATGCCGACGCCGCCGATGGGGACGAGGGACTTCACGGGGGTGTTATCCTCGAAGTAGTTGGGGTTGGCGATCTTGCGGGGAGCCCACTCGCCCTTGTAAGCGGGGTTGTCGATCATGGGGGCGTACCACTTGCCCTTGTAAGCAGGGTTGGCCTTGAAGGGGCGCTTCCACTCGCCGCAGCCAGGAGCCTCATCACACTTGGGGTTGCGGACAGTTGGCGCAATCCAGTCACCATCCTCCTCATCGTCCCACTCCTCAGGCTTCTCGGCATCTGGAAATTGTTTCAGTTTAAGTTGTTGGGTCGTACTGTATACAAACGAACATACCGGGGTCGGGAATGGTCTCGGGCTCATCATCAAGCCAGCCCTCAGGCTTCACAGCTTCCTCGTCGGGGATCTCGTAAGGGGCATCCTCATCCCAATCCTCAGGCTAAAGCAATGATGTCAGAATTCCACCAGGAGTTGCTCAAGCTACACCACTAACCTTCGTCGCATCGGGGTCAGCGATCCTCTTGGTGTCAACCCAATCCTCGGGCTTCTTGTCCTCAGGGTCGTCGATCTCCTTGTCGGGAATGACGGCAGGAGTAAAGTCCTCAAGGAGGTTGCCAAGGTTGTGGCTCTCGCCGTTGAATAAGACGTCGTAGGTGTTGTTCGGGAAAACGTGGAGCGTGTATAGGTTCGTGGACTTGCCGAAGCTGGGCTTGGGGGGAAGCTTGAGGTGCTTCTCCTCGAACTCGCCGTTGACGGGGTTCTTGTGACGGAAGATGAAGTGAATCTACAACAAGGGAAAGGGCGGATCCCCGCATCCCACGTGAGCACCTGTCTTACACATATACGAAGTCTGGGTCGCGCGCGTGTGCACACGGCGGGGAGTGCGCACCTTGGTGCCGGGGCAGGTCATGTCCGGGCCAAACATGATGGTCCAAGGAGTCTTGTCGTCGAACTCCTTGCCCGCAGTCTGGAAGCCATTCTCAAGGAGCTTAAGGTAACCGCCACCGCAGTTGCCGCCCTTTTGGTACTTGACCTCGTACTGGACGACAAGGGGCTTCTCGGAGAAGCTGATGGGCTGAGCGAATGGTGCGGAGATGGCGTGGTGAGCGGCCTTGGTCTTGGCGACGAGGCCCTTGTCGCCCTCGATGGAGGGTTCAGTGGGGTCCTCGACCTCCCACTTGCCGACATAGCTAAACGTCTCAGTGCCAACGGGGGTCTTCTTGGTCGCCTCGGAGGGCGTCCACCGCTCGGTCCAGTCGTCAGTGAACTGCTCGAGGAAGGGGGCCTTGATGGAAGTAGCCTGTAGGCGAGCACACGTAAACACACTACGTATATGCGAAAAGGCACGAGCGGGGAGGGTAATTAACGAACCTTGAAGGTGGGCTTGGGGGTTTCATCCGCTGCCGACACGGAAGAGACGGCGACGGCGAGCAGGGCGGAGAGCGCTACACTTCGCATTGTGTACGAAGGACCGAGACGGGTGGAAGGCAAGGACTTGGGGAAAGGAAAGGAAGGAGGGAATGCGAATGGGAGTAAGAGAGTGAGTTACGCTGGCATAACACAAGCGCCTCCTAATATCCACCGCTCGGCTATTCCCCGCCCGCCAACTGCCACGTATGCCACTCCCTCACCGGCGCCTCCTCCCTTCCAGCGCGTTCGACGGTCCCACGCATCGCCCTCCTCCCACATCGCACCCAGCGTCACACAGACAGCCAGAAAGCAGTTCCATAGCGCGCCCTACATACAAAATTCGTACACTACCCGAGCAAGTCTGCATGCCCCGACGCCGAAAGCGCAAGCTGCAACACATCCATCTTCGATCAGCACGCGACTCGAAGACGATCGAGCAAGTGACACGTACGATGAACTCATCGTCCAAATATTTTGACACGGAGATCTGGTCTCCCAGGCCCTTTCGTCTTCTCGTCTTCAATACAAGATCGCGTGCGAGTGCTTGTCCGGACGCCGGCTCGAGGGGGCGCAGCTTGATACTCGTGTCAGTGGGATCGCCTGCGTCCGTCAGCATATTTAGCCACCGAATATTCAGCGAGGAATACTTAGGCACTAACCTGGCACGATCGACCAATGGTCGAACACCTGCAGACAGAACGCCTGGCCTTGTGTTGCGGTGCGCAGATCGGTCTCGAAACCATTCGCGTCAATGACCGGGATGAGGGCTTTGACGGTGTACAGAGGCGAGCCCGCCTTGGGAATATCCTGAGTAACGTGACCGCGGCGTCGCGCGAGCACGGTGTACACCGCGGAAATACAGTCGGCGGGAGCCTGCACCTCCACGTAGTAAATGGGTTCCATCAACCGGGGAGTTGCCTAAAGGGGCACGGTCAGAATTCTCGGCCATGTGCTGTGCCACGTAATGCGATCCCTTACCATCAGGAACGAAGAGTAGCACACTCGCCGAGCGGTCGGCACAATATGGCCTCCCCCACGGTATATTGGCTCCTGCGCCAGGCTTGCGTCGAGCACACGAAACTTGACGTTTCGCATAGCTGCAGCCTTGTGAACCACCGCCATCACAGGAATGTTGTGTATGAAACTCACGCTCGTCACACAGCGGGCCTTCACGCGCACCCCACTGGAATCCCTGCTTGATGTGCTCCTTGACAGTGCCGAGAAGCTTCTTGTCAACTTGGGATGGAAGTGTGTCGTCGAGTAGTATGTTCGGACCGCTGTCGTCTGGGCCGAACGCCCATATTGACCGAGACGCGAGCAAGTCCCATTGGTACTTCTCCTCGAAGAACTTGCCGCGCTCCTTAGCCGTCATGCGAATGTTCACTCGCCCCGTCTCGATGTCCTCAGCGATACCTCGCTCCAGCGGCTCTGCAATCATAGTGAGACGGTTCCTGTGGATATTAAATAAGTTCCCCGGCGGATCTAGGCGTATATAATGAGGGACACACTTCTTATTAGGTGTATCGGCGTAGCACTTGAGCGCACTCGTCTCAAGAACCGTCTCCGCGAACTTCGTGACGGGGTCCGACACCTTAATCTCGATCTCTGAGAACAGTCTCCGCAGATCATGCATGACGCAGTCGAGGTACAGCTCGCCAGTGCCAATGACGACATGTTCGCCACTCTCCTCGACCTTCGTCGCAACGAGAGGGTAAGATTTGTTGATACTACGTAGACCAGCGAGCATTTTTGGCAGCTCGGAAGGCGCAATAGGCTCAATGGCAATCTTGAGGACGGACTGCGTCATATGCTTGATCGGGCGGAAGATGTGAAGATCGTCCTCCACGTCGGGCGAAGCGATCGTTGCGGTCTTGCTGATCGACGCGTCAACCCCACCAAGCAATACCAAGTTTCCTGCCGGGACCTCTTCTGCTGGGATAAAGTATCTGTATACCAGTCAGAACGCTATAACCCAAGGGCAAGACAATAAGTGGGCTGACCGGGCTCCGCTGATCCAGATGTCCTCGACGACGGCCTTGGCCATATCTTCCTCATCCTCTGGTGAGTAGCCCTCACCGAGAACCTTGACGTCCATACCCTTCCGTAAGGTTCCACTGATGACACGGCCCAATGCTCGGAAGTTTTGCGCATCGGTGGTGTGGTATAGCTTTGCAATCTGCACCATGACGGATCCCTCCGGACTGCACTCTTGCATGGTGTGCGCGAGCTCTGAAGATAGGGGTCCCAGATACGTGCTCTCGACCTTCGACCGAGTCGCTTCCACAGGTGAAGGGATGTGCTCCGCAATCATGTCCACCAAGCCGACTGAGGGACCGAAGAACTGGTCAAGCACAACCTTCAGCAGTGGCCGCACATCCATCTTGTACATCACCGGCTTCAGCTGGATGCCGAGGCTCGCTAGAGTCTCTTTGAGAGGCTCGGTTTCCTCACTGAGGACTTGACTATACAGCTTGTAAAGGGGTTCCAGGATGAAATGCACGAAAGAGCGGCTCGTTTCGGGATCTGCGGGTTTCCGCGTGAACTTGCGGTCTTCGCGGCTGTAGTAGATATCTCCCCACAGACGGTCGGCGAAGGCATTGACGTCCACAGATCCTAGAAAACGACCCCATCGTCAGCCATTCCGGGGTTGTGACGAAAAAGTGGGTATATGCGCACCATATGTATCCGCATACATCTGGGCAAACGAGCGGAGGGTGAAGCACCAGTACATATCAGTGCTCGCGAACGCGACGTTACCGTTCTCCGGGCTTAACCTCAAGTCTGGGTCAGGGTTTATGCCGCTGTACATTCGTCAGTCAGATACGACGCTTGATACATCAGTAAGTGGCGTACCTAATGAACGTATTAACCTCCTCAATGGTATGCTTGATTTTGTAGTACGCATCGGCGGGCTTGATGCGCAGCTCAAGAATTAATCGGTCGATCTTGTTCACGACAAGAGTGACTTTGACACCTTCTTGGAGCGCGTGACGGATGATTGCCTCGGTGTTGCACATCACCTACACGGATGTTTCAGCTGACGTTACCCGTTTGAATCTGGTACCGCTTCTCACCCCTTCAACGACGTCGACCACAAGCAGAATGCCGTCCGCCAAGCGAATGGCACTGGCTACCTCGTCGACAAAGTTCACATGGCCAGGAGTGTCAATTAAGTGGACGAGATGCGATTTTCCATAGCTGTTCGCGAGAACCAGGGACATAGGACAGGACTTGATAGAGATGTCGCGGTCGCGCGACAGAAGGTGAGTGTCCGTATACCGAGTCTGACCCACAAAATCAGCTGGTACCTCAATGAGGACGTACTGACTAATTGCGTACCTGGTGGTCAGAGTCCCATGTCAACTTGTGTGTCTCGAACACGAGCATATCAAGCAAAGCGGTCTTGCCGTGGTGTAGATGGCCGACGACAGCGACATTGCGGACGAACTCAGGAAACGCGGTCATGTTCAACAAGAAGCTGACGAAGCCTATTCAGCACATTAGCATGCCGTTCAAGAGAGCAACACTCACCCCTTGTCGTATCGCGTCTCCGGCATGCCCTTTTCCTCCACCGTCCATTTACGAACCTTCATAGGGGCAACGATTGGCTCCGACAGTGGTTGTGCATCCTCCTCCTGAACCAGGGTCTCGACCTCCTCTCCATATACTTCGGAGGCCGAGGGATAGTACTTCTTGTCTTCGTGCAATATCACCGCGTTGTGTACGGGCTCTGTAGCACGGCTTATCAGCTATAGACATAGAGAGTTGTGAGGTGACGTACCATCTATTTCCATAAGGGCCATCTCGTCGTTGTGCCCGGGTTCCTCCTCGTCGAACCCTTCTAGAGGTTGGATCGCAGGCTGTGAGGCAAACTGCTGTTGCTCCATCTCGTCCTCCTCGTCCTCCTCGAGGTCAGCACCAATGTAGTTGCCGAATTCATCATAATCTTCAAACGATGCCATGAGACCGAGGACAGGACGAAGTTTGGCGAGCACGGGAGGCGGATTAGTGACGAGAAACAGAAGAACGACACTAGAAAGGGCCGAATAGACGGAACTGGACGGAGACTGCGAGAAAGATGAGCGTTTCGCGTCAAGAATTTACGGAGAGGGGGGGCAGAGCGGGGAGGAAGAAGGGTGAGAGAGGGTTTTCGGGAGGGAGCCACCGTCGCGGTCAGAGAGGACGCGTCGTGTTCGGCGCCTACTTATATACTCTTCTGCGCGCGCGATGTGCTCGGGAGACCCCTTCGCCCGCGACAGCGACGAGCCATGGCCACCCTCTCAGATGATACCCTTCGCAAGGTGCGCGATCTCATTTTTCATCGCTGTTCAACTACTGGAGCAGTGTCGTGTAGATCTTAGTTCAAATTCAGCAGACCGCTGTGCAATCCCAGCGCGCTCTGAATGTCTCCAAGCAGCAGATCGCGGCCAAGGAGCGCGAACGGAGAATTTTGCAGTTGACTATCGAGGAGATCACATCACTCCAAGGTGATGTTAACCTATACAAAGGTGTCGGGAAAATGTAAGTGGTCACATGTAACCCCCGTTTGGTGATTGAACTGGCCTCAATTAGGTTCATGAACGTTCCACGCCCAACGATGGAGAAAGACCTCAAAGCTGAGGAGAAGGAGCTCAGCGAAGATATCAAGAACCTCGAGAAGAAGGTGTGTTAGTCCATCCTTACCGCCGTTCAAACTCATGACCGCTGATCATCCTTCCCGCAGAGCAAGTATCTCGAGAAGCAGTTCAACGATGCCCAAGCGCAGCTACGAGACATAGTACGCATTTCCTGCTGTACCCTTACCAAGCTACGGTTTCTGACCATTCCACAGTTCCACAGCGCACCGGGACAGTAGTGTGTACAACCCATCATGTACAGTACCGTTTGGATGTCGTGTCCGTCCATGTATCTTCTAGTATTTCCGACTGCACTCTCTTTGTTCTCTACACCAAATCTGCACCTGTTCGCTTGACCCACTCCCAGCATTCTGTTTCGCCGGCGTTTTACGCGTGAAATAGCCAAAGGATAAAAAAATGTTGATGTGTTGCATGAGTGCTTCGAACAACCAACTAGGTACAAGCTACAGGGTCTGAGATAAAGTGCTCATTGGAATGCGGGATTATGATATACTTATGGTCGTCTACGGTGCCTGCAAGGGTATTAAGTGTGACGTGGATAACATGGCGTGATCTAATGTTAGGAGTGCATGATGGGTGCGTGCAATTCTATGAGTGAGGAAACCCAAGGTAAAAGGTTGTTCATCGCTTGGCATAACGGAGGAACCGAGACGCAATGACGGTAGCACAGAGGTTGAAGACTGTATGATCGACTCGTTAGTTCGTGAACATCGGAGTAACGGGCGGAGGAAACGAACCAAAGAAAGCAAACAAGATCCAAACATCCCGCCACCTGTTGGAGTACTCAATGTTGAGGGGCTGGAAGAAGTCCTCACCGCTCGAGTACTGGCAGTACGCGCATTCGTCAGTGGCGTTGGGATTTTCGAGGTATCCGCGGAACGCAGTGACGAATTCCCCGGCCCACTGCTGACAAGTCTGGCCAGACGGTGGGGTGAAGCGGATGAACTCGTCGGCCTTGCATCGGATAACCAAACCACTGAGAACGAGCGTTAGCTTGACAAGACTACACTCGAGGAGCGTACACTAAAACGAGGACGTACTGCAACTCTGTTGAAAGCATCGCACTGAGGGTACGACTGTACGGGTTGAGTTGGTAGAGCCAGCGCCAGTACTTCGCCATTGTAGGGTACGGCAAGGTCACTCCACAGAACGTGCTCAGAATGAGCATGATGAACGGGTTAAACAGCGGCGCGATCTGCATGCTCGGCGACAAGGCGCCGATGAGCTGGCCAATGCTGACACCAAAGACTTCCATGAAAATGACGACAAGCAGCTGGAAAAACTCGCCGCCGACGCCTGCGGCGCCTTGACCGAAGCCCATTGGGAACACCTGAAGTGGTGGAGTCAGCGTTGAATCGACCCCAGAATGAGCACATCATGGAAACACACCATGAGGACCCAGTAGAGAACGGCACAGAGGAGGGAGTATGGCATCTCGCCCAGGAGCTGGGCGATGGCGAAGACATATGGCGAGTAGATCCTACTGGACGCCTCTAAATTGGGATAATCGTATTGAGCCACCAAGCGCACCACGCGATGGTATTCATTACTAACCTCGGATGAAAATACGCCTGTTGAGGATCCACATGGGCTCAAGCTGACCCATGACGATGGCAGGGAGAACAGTCACCCAGAAGCTGACCAACGCTGTTAGCCAAACCCAGTATCATTCACAGTTAACGCCCACTCACATTCCGAACACGCGGTATTGAAGGTCGCGCGACCCGTTGCCGAGTTGGAGGAACGAGAGAGAAATCCAGAGGGAGATGAATGCGTGGACAAACAGCCGGCTGAAGACGTAGTCTGGCGAGCGCCAGAGCTTCGTGTTGTTGCGCTGGAGCACGCAACGCAGCTGTTGCCAGAACGGAGTCGCATCTGCCCGAACGCAAGTCATCGACTTTAGCAAATGAAAGAGTAAAGTATGCATCAAACGAGATGAGACTTACACATCGTGATCTTCTTTGGGACATCATCCTTGAAGTTGGTGCCCTGCTTGATGTTCGTGATCTCAGCCAAGACGTCCTGGTACTCGTTGGAGTCGAGCCAGTGATCCTTCCAATCGCGATCGCCGATACGGGGTGAAAGACCAGCCCCAATTGCATCGAGCATGAACTCCGCGGGGTTGACGTTGGACGGGCAGGGCGCGCCATGGCGAGCGAAGTACTCGCGGAGGATGTGGCAGTCCGGCCCGATGCCTCCGAAGTAGACCGTCTCGCCGCCGCGCTCGAGGAGCAGGAGTTTGTCGAACGTCTGGATGAGAAGTGACGACGGCTGGTGGATGGTGCACAGGATCGCCTGACCGTTGTCGGCGAGCTTGCGGAGGAAGCGGACGAGGTTCCAGGCGCTCTGGCCGTCGAGACCGGAGGTGGGCTCGTCGAGGAACAGGAGCGAAGGACGACTGGCGAGCTCGACACCAATGGTGAGGCGCTTGCGAGCCTCGACGCCGAGGGAGAATACGAGAGCGTCCGCGAGGTCCTGGAGTTCGAGCACCTCGATCATCTCCTCGACGTACTGGTCCTTCTCCTCCTTCGAGACCGCGATCGGTTGGCGCAGGTAGGCAGAGAAGCGCATGGCCTCGCGCACGGTGGCGGTACCCTCGTGGACATCCATCTGCTCCGCGTACGCGGTGTTGCGAGCGAAGTCGAGGTCGAGAGGCTTGCCATCCAGAAGAAGCGTCCCAGACACCACTCCGATGTTCTTGCGCTGGGCAAGCACGTCAAGACACGTCGTCTTACCGGCGCCGGAGGCACCCATGAGGGCGGTCATCGTGCCAGGCTTGACATAGCCGAAGACGTCGTGGAGCAGGCGAAGAGTACCGCCGGGAACCGGGACATGGTAGTTGACGTTCTCCCAGGTGAACGGCTTGCCGTAGAACTTGGTCGAGTTGCTGCATCCCCGTGTAAGCAACTTGAGCACAGGAGGATGCATGAGAAGCACATACCCCTGGTCGAGGTCCTCGTCGACCTTTTCACTGAAGCCCTTTTGTTTCCGAGCCACCTTCTCCTCCTTTCGTTCCTGTAACACCGCGTTCCGCTTCTTGGTGTCGTGATCCTCCGGAGCGTAGATAGTCACAGCAGAACCCCCGCCCAATTGCGGGAAGAACTCCATGAGGAGCACCTGCGTGAGCTGGAAGAGAAGGCAGAAACCGACAAGAACGATGAAGTTACGGCGCCAGAGATCGGAGACGTTGAGACCATAACCGACGTTGACGTAGTCCTTGCCGCGCACGATCTGCTGGCCAGCAATAGCACCATACAAAGTGCAGCTCTGGTTCGGGCCAACATCCGTGGGGTACTTGTCCAAACCCGGAGGGTTGCGGGGTACGATGGAGTTGCCATCGCAAGTAAACTAAACACCATCGGTTAGTCCTTGCGGAACGGCTAAATACACAAAAGAAGCTTACCCCGACTCGCATGAACTCGTTCTCCAAACAGCCGACAAAAGCTAATCATCGAGTGGTTAGATGCATGAGAAGACGATAGAGCGGCTGAAACGCACCATAAGCCACAGGGTTGATGTAGTATATCCAGAACAACCACCGTTTCATCTGTTGCACGGGAATCATGTATCCTGCGTACTGAATCATGTTGGGAATGAAGAAGGTCGCCAGACGGAATGCTGAGTCAAAGTTCGAGCACATTATACCAAATGTGCGGAAGAAACCTTGCATCGTGAGAAATCCGAGGTAAATCTATGACGGCTAGTCAATCACGCGAGCGTTTCAGAACAAAGGCGAACGTACAAAGAGGTGGTATGTGAAGAAACCGCCAGGATTGCGAGCGAGGTTCGACATGAAGTAGATGATCAGGTTGTAGATGAATATACGGACTGCCGAGAAGGGTATGTCGGAGAGCGTGTTGGCAATTGCGACAGCTGACGGGCGGTAGAGGGCATAGCTCGTTTGCTTTTTGAGGATAGGACGGCCAAGCATCTGAACAGGCATCTACACGAAGCGCCGACGTGAACTTTGATAGGTGGACAACGTAATGAATCCACTCACTTCACCGAAAGTATCAAGAGCGCATGTGAGAAGTCCACCAAAGATAACGGAGCCACGCGTGAACGCGCCCGCGGAGGTCAACTGCAGGTTGTAGTACGCCGCACCGAGGATCAAAGCCAGACCCTACACACCACAATCAGCCGCTGTCTTGTCGGGAGTGGGCTCCACGCTTAACCACTCACCGTGGACAGCGTGAAGCTCGTGATGAGCTGGAAGCGGTCCTGGAGCCGCATCCTGAACTGGCGGATGAACAGCGCGCGGACCTGGCCGGTGAACCCGAGAGTGTACGGGCTCTTCTTCGACACGCCCTTCTTCTTATCCGCAAGCACGGACCGACGGAACGCTTCCTGGTCTGACTTGTCCGCCTCTACCTTGTGTTTGTACTTGGAGAGGTCGTCGAGCATGTCTCCTGCGAAGCGCGACTGGCGGAACGCCTCCTCGAGCTGCTCGGGCGTGGAGGGTACGTCATGCTCCGACCGCCCAGGCGCGAACTGCCGCTCGTTCGGGTCCGTGCAGCCGGTCAGGTAGTCTGGAGTGCTCTGGCGAGGAAGTGGCTTGAAGCCGAGGCCTTCGAAGTATGCACGAGCTTCGGACGGGGGCCCGAAGTAGACCTGCCTGCCTTTGTCGAGGACGAGCACTTTGTCGAAGAGCTTGTAGATACCTTCGCCCGCTTGGTACCTGAGACGACCCACGTAAGTTAGTTTAGCCACGGTCCGCCTGTGGGAAACAAGGGTTGACTCACAGGGTGGCGAAGGTCGTCTGACCGAGAACGTCCGTCATCACCCTCATCGCCTTAATAAAGTCCAGCGCGGTACTCGCGTCCAGCCCACGGGTAGAGTTGTCGAAGCAGAGAACGTGCGCGCGAGTGGCCATCATCTCCGCGATCGACACACGCTTTCGCTCACCACCGGAGACACCACGGACGAACTCGTCACCGACATAGGTGTTCGCCGTGTGCGAGATGTTGAGCATGCGAAGGAGGGTGTTCCGAATTTCGTGGTCGAACTCCGATCGGGACATACCTGGGAGACGGCCCTTGGGTCCGGGGGTCTTGAGCGAGAGCGCGAAGTTTAGGGTCTGGGCGACAGTCAGGGTAGCTATATGGCGATCGTCTACAAGTGGGCATAAACGTGTTAGCCTGGTGGTGTAACTCGACCACCAGGGGGAAGTACGTACCCTCCTCGTTATAAACGACTTCACCTTTGTAATACTTCGCCATTGAATCAGCGTCGATGCCAGCATAGCGAATATCGCCGTTGATCGCAGCGTATTCCGACCGTTGGTTGGCGATGGCCTTCAAGAACGTAGTACACCC
The DNA here is from genome assembly GCA_002760635.1 of Ganoderma sinense ZZ0214-1. NCBI lineage: Eukaryota > Fungi > Basidiomycota > Agaricomycetes > Polyporales > Polyporaceae > Ganoderma > Ganoderma sinense. The sequence goes on along the minus strand of AYKW01000012.1, from coordinate 1,703,167 downwards.
AGACCCTGGGCAGCCGAGGACCAGACACATCTCTCCAGGCTTCAACAGGCCAGATTGTCTGGAAAGGGCACCGGTCAGCGAGGCGTTCTACGGGGTTATATTTCAAACTTACGGGTAGATGATTGTTGATAGCGACATCTGTGGTCGGACGGCTGGGACGATCGACTCAACCAGCCGTCGCGCGAGGTTGAAAGGCGCAAGCCAAAAGCCGAGGACATCCTCTGCATACAATGCGATCAGTTCAGCGACTCTGCGCCAGGTGGAGATAACCAACAACGTACGGCCAAATGTCCTGATATAGATCTACATGTGGTGTGCCCGCGTCACCGGACAAGCGGTCACAGGTCAACTTGGGATGGAGGCGGGGGAAGCGCTGAGAGGGCTCACCTTGTGTCCCGCGCCGCCAAACCCTGCCACCTGCAGATTGTCCCATGTGACGCCCACATGTTTGTGGGAGATGCCCGCCGCCTGGCTCTGATCATTGGAGGACGACAGGTAGGCGCGAAGGTCGAAGGCCTCTGCGTCCTCGTTTCCAGCCTTCTCGAGGTCTTTGCCATTGATGGATCGGGTGCGCTCAGACTCGGAGTCGGCTTGTTGAGAGCGGACGGAAAGGACGCGCTGGAGCTCATTGAACTGAGCGGTGGCCTCTGTGATATTGACATGATGTGGGTCGGCAGGCGCGGGAAGAGGCGTTGCATCGCCGCGCAAGGTACGGTCGTCTCCTGGAGTGTCTGTCATGTTGACGGGGGACTGCGGCGACCAAGGGAGACCTTGGAGGACAGGAGGGGAAGACCGAGGCTCGGTGTTACCCAAGAACGCTATTTAACGCAGGCGGAGGTCAACTTTCTTACAAACGTGCCAAGCGCCGTTTACCTTACCAATCCGACAAGCGTGCACCAGTCCATGGGAATCTCACGAGCCAACCATCACGAACACCGGCCAATCTCGAGACTCCACCGATTGCAGCCGGGACTCGAGACTGACTTCCAATATAATAATCCTGATAATACAGAGGCGGAGATAAACTCAGCCACGCAATATAGGATTACGGTCGGGTGTGAGACATTTCGTCAAACATGATTATGTTTATCCCGGCCGCTTTCCGCTGCGTAACGCACATCGTGTCGACCGCGGGCTTCGATAACCATTGGGCGCTGCACACCACCGATTGAACCCCAGTCCAACGAGTTTCATGGATGAGTCGATGCGTGAGTCGCACGTCTTGGCATGCGTCAGTGCGGGAGCGATGTGTGTACGACATGGAGAGTGAGTCAAGAAGACGAGGAGGCGACGGCAGCGGGGGCGGGGCGAGGGAAGAATCTGAAGCGAAACGTGGCCATCAATTGCAATCTCCGATCGGCCATTGAGCCATCTCCTCCCAACAAATTAGGAAGTCCTACCAAACACAACCCCATTCCCCCCGGAAGCGCCCGCGCCTCCACATACAATGATACATGTCACAACTTTTTCCTGTCACACGCACACAATGCCAATCAGGCACAGACGAGAGCGCAAACATCCATGGCTTCTCGGAAGTCCTCGTGGAGTTTGGCCGTCGTTCGCTGTCGTGGAATTGGTGGCGTTTAGCGGCGCTAAAATGCAGCATTCAACATTCCACAAATTTGGAATCAAACTCCAATATTGATAAGCATGCCATTCATTCAGCCGCAAGGAGCCGGTCGCAGGAGATTGCAGGTGGACATCGCTGGAATGAGTCCTTTGAGGGATCCGCGGCATTCGACGAGGGTTCGCCAGTAGGATAGCAGTAAGGGCGACGATGATTGGTTGAGATCGTTCTTGGATGCGCGCCCGTCAACGATCCAGTGCGAGTGTGTGGGAACAAGATGCCATACCGAGCGGTCGCCACTCCCATGCCATGGGCGTCTAACAGGGCGTTGTTGCCGTGTCCGACTCGGAGTGCCTGTCCGTCGTGGTCTCCGTCCTTCACAACATGCAGCTCCTCGCCAGCCTTGCCGTCATCGCGTCTCTGCGCGCAGTCGCCGCGCATGGTGGGCACGACCATGATGGGCCTAAGGATGGAGAGACGGTTGCCCAATACGCCGCGAAACACGTAAGTCTCCAACATGTCCGACCGCGATATACCCTCTCACTTTACCTGTGTCATCCAGATGGCCACTGAGCACCACATGTATGGAAATGTCGTCATTCAGAAACAGAGATCCTGTTCTTACGCTCCCCACGCAGCGACACCTTCGATGTCCCCAGTTTCTTCCAGCTCCATGACCTGAACCGGTGCGTCCACCTTTCACATTGCTTTCTTATTCACACTGACCTACATCCGCCCCAGCGATGGACGTTGGGACAAGGAGGAAATCGAGGCGGTGTATGGCGTCCACCACGTGTACTCGCAGAAGAAGTCCAAGGTACGTCGTCAACGTGTTGCCGTGTATTGCTCGCGTGCTCAGGCCGAAGCGTTCCGGGCAGGATGAAGTTGAGCACCAGGGCAAGGCCGAGTTCATCGTCAAGACGGTTCTGAAGCGTCTCGACAAGAATGGAGATGGCGTCATCACCCTCGACGAGCTGGAGTCCGTGGGCCTGGACGGGCTGCCCAACTTCGAAGTCATGGGCGTGGAGGGCCACCACTACGATGTCGAGAGCGGTACGCCTAAACAATCCGCATTTCATGTTTCCTTAATTCAAACCCGTCTGTATTGCAGAGTTCTTCCTGCACCATGAAGGTAAGCATTCCTCGGCGTACCCCACACATCCAGGCTTAGACGCTCCCCAATTGCGCCAGAACAATTCCACTCTGCCCCCGAAACGCAGACGGACGAGTCATACACGCACCCTGAGGACCTCGAACACTTCGCGCACCACGAGAAGATCGAGCGTATCGAGGCCGAACGCGAGGCCAAGTACCAGGGTGTCAGCGTCGAGGAAGTAATCAAGCAGCACGAGCCCCACGAAGAGCAGCACCAGGAACAACAGCAGCAGAAGCCCGGCGAGGAGCCCCATCTCCTCGTCCAAGACCCGCACAACGACCAGCTCCCCAGACAGCCCCCCGTGAAGAAGCCCCAGCGGGCCGTTCCCGCAGAGAAGCAAGACCCCGCGGTGCGCTTTGCGAGCGCGAAGCAGGAGGCGGCGACCCACGGTGAGTGGGGCCAGGGCGAGTCTGGATACAAATCCCCGCAGTCCCCTGGCGAGAAGATGCGCAAGAATGTCCCGTACAAGGTGCGTCGCCGCCGATCGGCATCTCCTTCTGCCTGTCCAACGCGCCTCGCCGACCTGGATACTGACGCAGGAGAAAATCCAGTACAAGTTCCGCCGCACTTGGGGCGACTTCTGAGCCCCACCCGAGCCCGTACTCCGAGGAGTTTCTTATGATGGCGGTGTCTCCTTCTGGGTTCGAGTTACGATCGTCTGATTCGGGATATCGGTAGCCGCGACCGTGGACCCGGGCCCGTCTCAGATGTCGGCATTCCTACTATGCGCGCCTGCGCTGTCGTTGTATTTATCACCTGTTTTAAGAGGTCTGTGCTATCGGACGTTGTGCTTGCGGCCGCCCTGTATATTTTCCGGCCGGGGGAGATCCCAGCCGCTCAACTACTCAGCACCCAGTACGTGCCCCTAGTCAGACATCCCGAACGCTCGGCCAAAGGCATGTCGGTATATGTGTCATCGCTCCGTCTGCTCGCAGTTAGAGCATTGACTAATGTCGACTGTGAAGAGACACATCTTGTATTAACGAATCGACGATCATGCTCATGCGTCATTCTGCCCCAAGATTGTTCGCTCTAGGCTAGTTTCACGTCACGTAACGAGCGGGTGGTACGGCACGCTGTTGCACAGTTGATTACTACGAGCGGTGTCGAAGGAATGCACAAGGAACACGAGAGGTTATTGCTAGGCTGTCATAAGATCCCTTTGGATCCGGATCTCCATCATGGCCGAATGGTCGGCCTTGCAAAAACATGAACAACGTCCAGCATGAAGTACTTAAAGTATTGCGATAGCAGTGGTATGTAAAGTGGGATGCGGAAGGAAGAAAGTCCATTACATCGTGAGATGAGAAGATAGAGGGGATGGTTGGATGTGCAGAGGGTCACCGTGACATGATTAGCAAGCTGGAATGGGAAGTAGGCAGACTGCATATAACTGAGCCACTCGTGACGGCCATCACCTCCCCTCGAAGAGGTCTTCGAGCAGGCCGCGCTCTACCGCCGGCCAGTCGATAACCCCTCCGCTGTTGTACACACTCTCGTACGACGATATGCTTGCCGCCGAGAAGAACGGAACGAGGTCGCGGACGCTGTCGATCTGCCGGAAGGATTCGAGGAGCGGACGACGCATTTGTCTTGCGGGCGCGGAAGGAGTCGGTAGGTGTGATACGGGTGGTCTTGCGTCGCTCTGTACAGTAAGGTTAGTGGACAAGGCGTAATTGGAGCTTGTTGCCATTACCTCTGGGATGGGAAGGGCTCCGATAACCTCGGATAGTTGGTCTAGTAGTGCCTCAGGCGACCAATCGTCAATACGGTAAACGGCATCAACTGTGTCTGTAATGAAGATCCATTGATATCTGTGGAGCTGTTAACTCTAGATCGAAGAAGGGTCGCTTTCGAGAGACTTACACTTGGAACTCCTCGGTCTGTAGCACCAACAGTAGGTCCAAAAGTTTGCACGCAGATAGAATGAGTCCGAGGTCCTCGGACCCATCACTGGGAGGGTTGGACAGCATCCCGTCAAAGATACGATACTGGGGACGAAACGTAAGCATTTAACAATGCAATAGACACAATGTATCCTCACCAGCTCCGTCAAGATAACTGGCCAAAAACTCGACAAGTTGTGTGGCGAGAGCCGACACACCAGGACTCGTACACAGAGGAACACTTCGCTCTGCACGATCGGTGCAGAGACATTGCGGAGGGTGTCAACCAGCTTTTCCTGAATGCTTGGAAGCGAAGTGAGGAAGTGGTTCTTCTCCGCAGACAGAATAACGTAGGATAGCCTCCTCAAGTTCAAGGAGCGAAGCAGCATCTCGTATTCCCGGTTCGTGAAGATGTTCGCGGAGGCGACTGTCGTGATCTTGCCTGGATGATAATCAATATACTGCATGCCATTACGACAGCTAGAATTACCTAGCAGCTCAGGTAAAGACGTCTTGTCTGTGTCGAAGAGGGATTTGACCATTGGCATCCACTTTCCTCCCGCATCTGCTGTCGAATTGAAACATCGGTTGTCGTTGAGGCTGTCGTACACAGGCGCGCGCCATGCTTTCACTGCAACATTGATCTTGGTCATCTCTCGGATGACTGCGATGACGTCGTCTTCCGCATCCAACGGTCTTCACGGAAATTGTTACACCTTGGATATGTTAGGTTGCCAAGTGAGCGTACCTTGATTTGCCCTTCAATGCGGGAGTCACGATGTTGTAGGCAATCTGATTGCATGCTACTAGGATCTTGTCCGAATCGATGAGGAATTTACGCAAATTCGGTAGAGCATCCGACGCAATGTATGAGTTGATCTTCGCGATATCAGCATGCATACAAGGGCAAACATTTCGTGACACACCTGCTGAACGACGTCTGTAGCATACCCCGATTTGGCTGAGTCAGGCAATGGCAATGACGTTGTACTGGCATTCTTCTCGTCTCTAGCTTCCGTAGCTATTAAGATACTTATGAGACTCGATCGAAACGCAGACCCTACTAGATGACCTACCACGAAGAGTAAGCGCCGGTGAGTCCCTACCATTCACGGCGAGATTTTCTCGTGGTGTCCTTCGTATCCAAGACCCGGACTCGACAGCGCGACCCGATAGGACACAAACATCGAGAAGCTTGCCATATGTCTCCTGCATGTCCTTGCGTATGCGCTTGTCATCTAGCGCTGTTGTTTGGGAAACTTTGTCTGCGAGGACAGTGAAACACCTGAATAACGTTGAGCTTGTTTGACATCGTAACGTATAAGATCAAAATTTACTTTAGTGCAGCGAAGGCCTGTGGTCGGAAGTCCCGCATAGAGAGCAGCAAGTCCTTCCCCAGTTGCAAGAACCGATTCCACACTTGCAAAGCCAGAGGTCCTTCCAGTCGCTTCATGTATTGTTCCAGGAAATCGAACAAGGTCATATCGAGCCTGCCACCAGGACCGTGAGCGGCAGAAGTGAGCGCAAAGCGTCAGCACACTCACAGATCCACGAAGGCCGGCACTTTCTTAGTGCGCTCCGAAAGCCCTGGCGTTCGGCACGAGATGCTTTCGCACAACATGTGTACGGCATTTTGTGCGCTCGAGGTGAGGACGTCGACGAGGTCGTACGCTGCTGATGTGTCTGCGCTTTCTGGCCGGGCCTACACCGGGAGTCAGGAAAACTACAACATGTAGGAAGTAACACCTACCGCGACCTGTTCTTGCCAGCAGTCGACCACAGCCTCCAGAACCTCGGTAGAATAGGCACGGAACAGATGCTCCAGGACTCGCCTACTCCGGCTACGTGAGCGAGTGTAGATGAGAGCCAGTGAATCCTCTCTTGAGGCCCAATGACTACCCTCCGGCATGACTAGCCTATCCCACATGGCATAGAGAACGCGCACAGCGTTGTGAAGACAATGGTTATCAGAGGACCTTGCCTGCATGACGGTACTGTGAGTAGTGTGCATTGCAACTTGCGCAATGATCTTACCGAGGTAGCATCCTCTGTCGCACTAGAAGGGCCATCAGAACCAAAGACGTTCGAAACGTAGCCCAGCAAGCCACTGGACTCCTGAGGAACCTTGTCCACTAATTGTTGATCCTCCTCCGGTGGTTGCTCTCCTGCAGTGCGGGTCATGCTGAGAAGGGACAGTCGTTCCAGAGCGGTCAACAGCATCATGAAGTCTGCATCTGTGGTATAGGACACAATGTCGTCGACATCACCTGAGCCATCGAATGAAGCTTCCAGGATCTCTGTGAGTGCCAGCTGTAGCTGTCTGCATACGCAGTCGGTCAAAGGCGTGACCACGGCTTTCAGCGCCTCTTTAAAGTGGGGCACGGTTGTCAAAATGAAGTCGAGCCAATGTTGCAGAATCGACCGATTGGCAGGGGTAGAGATTCCATCGACCAAAGTTTGAACCAGCAGCGGATGAACGGCGTGGGACTGTTTGTTAGGGGAAGTTGGGGTTTCCTGGAGACTAGCGGAGTCGAACTGAGTCGTGGAAGCGCGATCGTCAGAGCCAGCGATGGATGCAACTATAACGGTGTGGAGAAGGTGAAGCAACTTGTTTTGCAGGTCTAACCTTCCGGTATGAATGCAGAAGTAGAGCTTCTGAACGATTGCCGATTCCAGGGACTGGAGTGTGATGAGGTCAACCTCACCACGACCGACAAGCGCTTGTAGGAGTTCCACTGCAAGATTCTGTGCAATGATGTGGTATGACTGCATAGACTGCAATGATGACACCTTTGGTTCGGATTGCAGTATCCTGTAACGGTCATGAAGAACTGTGCAGAGACATTGTGGGAGACACTTACCTCATGAGCAATTGGGACACTATGATATCCATATATGTTGCGTCAGGGAAGGCTGCGGTAACTATACAGGGAATGGGGTTAGTCTGAACAGAATGGCAGACACAACGACGTTCTACGGTACGACATACCAGCCTGCACGCGTTGGAGAAGTGGGCCGTACAACGAACGACTGATTGGTGTACTACGAGCAACCTTGCAGAACCCAAGACCGCCAAACTTGACAACAGAGAGGAGCGTCTCGAGCAAATAGTTCACATAATGCTGGTCAAATGGCGTCTCGTATGTGAACCCTTGCAACTGCTTGCCTTTGAGCTGCGTTGTTGACGGCGAGTACCGAATGGTAGGATCAAGTAAGTCGAACAATATAGGGTCTAGCACGCTATGAGAAAATGAGAAATCGCGTCCAAGCATGGAAGCGAAAGCTTACCGAGCGTAGGACTTTAAGCTACACCGCATCCACGTTTCGCCTATTCGTCTCAGTTTCGGATCGTCGCTTCTCAGCGTCTCCAGCACGGTCATCATCGGCACCTTCAAGTGAACACCAGGAAGCATGTTGTCGTCTAGACGGACAGGTAAGCCACAGTAAAATGTAAGACAACTTAGAACATGATACATGCCCGTTAACCTCCACAATACTCCAAAGGCCTCACATGCATCCTGAACTTCGATGGGAAGACGGGCAGATAGGCTCTGAGCAACCACAGACTCCACATGGGGTTGAGTGCCTAATCGCTCCAATGACCAGATAAGGTTGACGGCGCAGCTATGATATGCTGTGTAAGATGGACGCAAGTAACCGAGGAGCTATGGTTTGTGAGCACACGTCGGTGTGGCTAGAACACTTGAAAACATACAACATTGACCATGATTGCCATATACGAACGCCTGGTGAGCAAAAAGGCGGGCTCCAGTCTCTCCGTCCGATGGATCTTCATGGCAATCGTAATAAAGCTGTCGATGGCGGTGAAGCTGACAGTCTATCTCAAAAGTTAGGATTAGCATCCTTAAGATAAACGTGGGTCTGGTCTAACCTTCTGCTGGAGACAGCTGAGCATGGTTGAGAGCCAAGAAGTGGGTTCCCAAGCCACGACGAAGGGCACCTTCGACTCTTCGTCAAGACGACTCAGGAGGAGATCTAGCAGAGACAGAGAAGACAACAGTATATCGCGTGTAGCGCGTTCCTTGTCGCCAGACAATATCGCTTTTGCGGCGGTGCTGCTCAGGGAGATGGCGTCTTCAAACGCGGTGACAAATGGCACGACTGAGCGTTTCGTTGTCGATGACACCACGTCACCTTCCGACTTGATGTTATAGAAGGCACAGGCGAAGGAGACTACGTCGACGTCGGCTAAGTCTGATTGCTCTTGACGCAAGGGTGGGCGCGACCTGAGTGCAGTATGGGGGATACGATTCAAGACCTCGAGCGCCAAAGCAAGACCATCCAAGATCACTGGCGGCCTTGTTGTCTTCGCCGGAGCATCTAACTGAAGACTATTATGAGCTATGAAATCGTACATTATGATAATTTGGTCACTTGCCGTGAGTAGCCCAAGGATAGCCGTGAACACTACAGGAAGATGAACGGACTCAATTTCCTCGTCATGCGTATGGAATGTCGTCAAGATGTATTTGACCATTCCGCAACCCTGAAAGACTTCTTAGAGCCTGGCGATTGAACTAAACGAATAACACCTTACTTGACTGGACCCCTGACCGGAGTTCAGATCTGACATAATGGCGACGAGCAGTCGATTCCACAATGCTTGCTGCTCGACGGCCTCGTACAGGGTGCTTCCTGTCATCGTTAACTACCAAAGTCCAAAGTCAGCTTTCAAACGAGTCAGAATTCATTGGAATGCCTACGTCGTCACCAGCATCCTGCCCCGACTCTAAGCCTTTCCGAAGCGCCTTGAAGGCATCGTAGACCAAGACTTCAGTCAGCGGCAGGCCAATTTCCCACTTGTCCAATAAAGAGATGAAGATCTTGAACGGGCGGGATTGCGAATACTCGGGTGAAGGGTTGAACATCTCTTCCTGCGCATCATGAGCAAAGCGCGCAGAGCGGACGTCTAGGAAGCGGTAAATACCCTGAGCGTGACTCTCAACAGCTCCAGTGAATGCGTCTTGTAGTATTCCATCTGGGCTTGGCTTCCTTCTACAGGGCCGAGAAGCCATGCGAATAATCGTCGGTTCAGCGCTAAGTCTCGTCGCAAAACCACACTCGTGGCCGCTCGCATGAGGATAGAGCGATTGTCCTCCTGCGCCTTCTTCACCGCAACTCCGTCAATGCGCAGCGACTGCTGCAAGATGTCCAGGGCACCGCGCCGGACAAGTAGGTCGTCATCTTCGAGCGCTGCAGCGAATGCCCGAATCATCAGTCCTATATCGTTGCCAACGATGGGAGTAATGTCTAATAAGCCAGGAACTTCGGTAAGTTATCACGGCAGCCATGAGGGAATAGTCGCAGTAACCTTCATCTGGTTTGAATTGTGGCAGTCGCCGGGAAAGGTAACTCAGTGCAGGTCCCCGGGCGCGCGGCGTTGTGAGGATCGCAAGCCAGATATTCTGGAGAAAGAAAGACAGGGACACTGTACCAGCTAAACGGTCAAGGAGAGCAAGAACCTGTACAGATGTTCACATCTCCGTGAACCATATGAACAATGCATCGCGCACCTTCTCGTAATACTCCCCCGTCTCCTCTTCCAGTCCCGGAAGCAAGGCAAGTATAAATGACTTCGTGACGGGCCGAAGGCCACCTTGTAGAGGGAGATAATGGGTGTCGAAGAGGTTCAGAACGGTGGGCTTAACAGCAGTTGCGGCGTATTCGAAGAAGGGGAACAGTCCGGATGACCACAGTGCTAAATCGCGCTGCAAACCTTCGGACTACAGGAGCCTCATGAGCAGCAAATAATAAACACACGGGACAACGCGAAACGCACCCCAAGTACCGCAAGTATATGAGAATACACGTCCAAGGCTCTCTGGTGCACACCATTCGGTAACGCGGGATTAAGACATTGCGCCAACCGTTTCGCGACGACCAGCTTCCGCGGGATCTCCTTGAACTGCTGGTACGATTGGAATGTCTGGCACATTTCATGGTCAACCACCAGAGACAAGCGCGATGCTTCCACGTACGCACCTTGAGCAACTGTTTCAGAAAAGAGATGAAGTCCGCCCACTCCCCAACGTTATCGAACGAACTTAGACACTTCTCGACCTGTTGCGTGTATTTCTTATACTTCGGGTCCGAAGCGTAACCAGGCGGGGTCGAGGCTGTCGAAGAGAGTTGAGTGAGAGCTCTGTATGCTGCCTTGTGCAGCTTGGACAAATTCTGAATCGTGCAACTTACCGCCATCCGTACCCCTCAACGCATACCACGGAGACCGTCTTGGGGAAGACTCCACCCTCGGCGAAGTTGCAGCAGACATAGCTCGCAACGCGTTCGCGAACTGCGGGGATGGGGTGCGGAGAGAAGGATGGAGGGACCGGTAGACGTTGCGGGCGTGCCAAAGGTGGCAATGTACGAGCGGCAGCGAGACCAAAGTGGGACTGTGTATGGCGCAGCGACGCCACCTATACGCGTTGCAATGACGAGCGTCAACACGTGGCTTTCACCACCAGATGTAGATCGCGACCAAGGCTCTCGTAATATTTAGGGTTACCTACTGGGCAAAGCGAGTTGACATTACACCGAAAATACAGGTACAATCAAGCAACATCCAGTGTGTCTACGAAACATGTCACGGTGTCATCCGACGCTAAGTACCACGTGAAGTCATGGTCGCTATCAAGGAGCGGCAGGCGGGGCAGACACAGGTACGGCAATAGGTGGTACATCCACAGAAGGGGTACTTGGGCCACTGCCGCGCTTTTTGGACAGCTGCGCAGAGATGCTGTCCGGAAGTGCAGACCCCGCGCGAGAGGACGCGACGGTAGACGAGTGGTCTGCCACGTTATGTCTTGCTCCTCGTCCTCTCCCCCTTCCCGTCCCAGAGATAGAGACAGCAGATAGCCTAGGCAACGAGAGACCGGCAACGGACAAGCCGTCCGCGCCCTGCGCCGCAGCTTGCGAGGCGGCGACCGCAGCGGCGAACGCGGACTCCTTGTCGCCCACCCAGGACTTGACAAACCAACGACCCCCCGCGATACCACGGACCTCGCGGTTAACTTGTCGCCATTTACGCACGGACTTCCCGCTTTTGTCCAGAGGAATGACTGGAGCGAAGCCTGTACCAATCTTGGGGGGTGGCTGGACGGGGAACGGCTTGGATGGGAGGGGATAGACAGGGAGAGGGACGCCTTCCAGAGGTGCATCGTCGATGATGTGGGGCACGTGGGGAATCGCGGTGGAAAGAGGGATGTCAGGCTCCGGAGTACCATCGTGCGGGGCCGGGGAGGAAGCAGCCGTGCCTGCATATGCTACGGATCATACTGTCATTAGCGAGAGAACAAAGTCGCTTACAGTACACCTACCCTCACTGACACTCTCCGCATCTGCATCTTTGAGTTGATTCACAGTTCCCTTCGCATTGGGTCTAAGGAGCAACATGTTATAGCAAAGACATAAAATGAAAGTAGACTAGCGCACTTCGATGCCTTCTTGCGAATAGTCCGTTGGGTTGAGCCTTTGGGTGGGCCAGGTTTCTTCCTTGCTGTTGGTTGAGCTGGGGCGCTGCTCAGGGCGGTTGATGCAGGATCGTGGACTTCCGCGCGAGCCTCCGAGGTAGAGGCCGCTTCTGCGCGCAGAGTCTCAAAGGAAGTTATGCCGGACCCAGGAACTCGCGCACCAGCACGTCCACCACCCCGTCCGCGCCTGCCTCCTCCACGCCCTCTTCCTCCGCGACGACCTGGTGAGCCTCTTGGCGGAGCTGTCACTTGAGGGGGTATTGCAGGCGCGACCTTGACAACCTCGTCGTCATCGTCGTCAATGAGCTGATCCTCTTCTTCGTCATCATCATCGTCTTCCTCCTCGTCGTTGTCACTGTCGCCGCGACCGCGTTTGCTTGACACAGAACTGGCCTTGGAACTCTCCCCCTTGTCTGCCACGAGTAGTTTGACTTTGAACTTGGACCGCGCAGGGTTCGGCTCTGGAGTGGTCTCCTCTCTGAGCGTAGAGATTTGAGGAGCATCCATGTCGACGTCGTCGGCCATTATAAGTCGGATATCCAAGGGGTTGGGGGTCGGGTAGTGGCAGAGACAAGAGAGGGCGTGAGAGACCGAAACACGACTGAGAGAAGCAGATGAATGTTACCAGCAGCTTGAAGCGGTTCAATGCAGCATATCGCCAGGGCTCGGCCTGGGCTGTCCCATCGCCAAACCTTCAAGCTTCAACCCTTGGCGCGCATGGCGGCGGCCCGACGGCTGTCCTGGAGCGCCCCCGGACACCAATGGAGGACTTCGTTCGGAGCGTCGTATTACGTCAGCAGACATCCTATTCTTCCCGTCCACCGTCCACCGTCCGCCCAACGTCGGCAACGCTACGCCTGGGTCCCACCCTTTCTACCCCTTCCTTGGTGAGCACATGATATGCTGTTGCTTTCAAGAACTACCAGTGTGATGTTGACATGTAGGCCAACTGCACTCACTTTCACAGCTCATCCTCCCTCCCTTGCTCTCGGGACAACGCGGGCAGAATGGCCTCCACCACCGTTAACGTATGTCGCGACGCCTACGCATGCAGAATTCGTTCCTGTTACTCATCCAGTACAGGTTGTGAGATACACCGCTCTCCTCGGCGGCGTTTTCTACGGCATTGTTCACCGCCGTTCACTACAAAAAGCACATGACGCCGATGTCAAGCACCATGCTATCCACGAGCGCGAACACCTGGTTGAGGAGGCGAAGGAAGCATGGAAAAGGAAGCAGGAGAGTGGCAAGGATGGTGGTGAGTGCATCTTGTGCTTTTGTGCTGCGTCCATTCGAGGTTGCATCCCGCACTTGCTACCCGCTTCGCCATTGTATCCTTTGACTGCTAATTTTTCGTGTGCCTATCGCGTGCTCATGGCTGTTTTGCCTTTCTTTTTCTGTAGTGATCACCGACCCTGAGGACCCTCGGTTCGACCTCGAGAAGCTGATCGCAAAGTGGGAATCAGAGTCGAAGTGACGTGGTCGCTGCTTGTACATCCCATCCGTTTAGAATGCAGGCCCGTTGCAGATACAACGTCGCGCGACATAGAACGTATCGAGGGCCTGTTTGGGTTTGGACAAGGACGTTAGTGTTGCAGACGGTTGAGTCGGCACCTGCCGCTCCACACCCGTATGTTATCCCCTGTGCAGGCGTTCGACATGTCGCCTCGTAATGCATATGGCATCCGTGCACCGCAAGCTATTTCATCGACTTACTGTGCTAGCGAAATAGTATCACCTTGCTACGCGCAACCTATCGTGCGGCCGATGCAGACGTAGTGCTCGTGAGTTTGGGCTGTGAACATCATCCATAGCACCACTGCCTATAGGCTGTAGGTTCTTTGGCCGCGCTTCCGAGGGCATTCCTGGGGCCGGAAGTGTGATGTGTGATGTGTGACTTGTGCGTGACGAGGGTATGGAACGCGTTTGTGACGCGACGCGAACGCCGAGGACGGAGCTCAGAGTCGTGCGTCCTTGTTCTCCCCAGCCACCCGCCTCTTCCACGCTCGGACTCGCCGCGCTCTCTTCATCCTAGTGTCATCAGGTCGGCCGCACATTCCCTTTCTCCGCCCTCAAGCCCCGCCCTATCATGAAGCCGCCCATGCAAGAAGAGGTGGAGGACGACCTGGCCGCTGAGGAGGAGAACAAGCTCATCAATGAGGTATTAGGCAATCCACACACCCGGTTAAGATGTAGCTGATCACATTGCCGGCTACTCAGGAGTACAAAACATGGTAAGCCACTCGTGTACCTCCAGTCTGTTACCTCCCGTCTCACCTATCCGGTGTAGGAAGAAGAATGCCCCATACCTGTACGATGTTGTCATTACCCATGCACTTGACTGGCCAAGTCTGACGTGCCAGTGGTTCCCTGACAAAGAGTCGTGCGTCCCGCTCAGTTCTTGCCATCCGCATACTGGTCCTAATGCACCGCAGCCCTGCAAATAAGCCATATACCGTCCACCGTGTCCTGCTTGGTACCCATACGTCAGGGCAGGCCCAAGATTACCTTCAAATTGCCACTGTCCACCTCCCCAAGCGTGATGACAGTCCCTCCGCCGACCGCCTTGACCGGAGTGACTACGACGACGAGCGCGGCGAGCTAGGTGGCCACACCCTCCCACCGCAGCCCCGCATACAGGTCATACAGCGTATCAACCACCAAGGCGAGGTCAACCGCGCGCGGTACATGCCCCAGAACCCGGACCTGATCGCAACGAAAGCGGTCTCTGGCGAAGTCCTAGTGTTTGATCGGACGAAGCACTCGAGCGAGCCGGAACGTGGCGGAGTGTGCAAGCCGGACATCCGGCTCGTTGGGCAGAACAAGGAGGGGTACGTGTTTGTGTCCGTGCCCGCTATGTGCCAGCTGCATGCTGACTGCTATTGCTAAATGGGCAGCTATGGACTGGCCTGGAGCCCACTGAAGAGCGGTCACGTTCTTGGCGCCTCGGAGGACACGACGGTGTGCCATTGGTAGGTCGGGTGGCGTCCCACATCAATACGAGGCCTGACGGTGACGACACAGGGACATCAACTCGTACTCCAAAGCGAAGAATACCATCGAACCTACGACTGTGTTCAAAGGACACACGTCCGTCGTTGGCGTGAGTGGCCCAGCCCTTGCTTCTCGGCACACTCTGATCATCCCCCCATGCCCTAGGACGTTGACTGGCACGCGACAGAAGACTTCACCTTCGCAAGTGTTGGAGATGACAAGAAGCTCTTGCTGTACGTCGAGCTTTACTGTGCTGGCAACATAGTGCTTACAATCCTACAGGTGGGACACCCGCGCTGCTTCGAGTCCTGTTACGCAGCTGCAAGCACACGACCGGGAGATCCTCGCAGTTTCATTCACTCCCAACGACTCGTTCCCATATCTCATTCTCACTGGCAGCGCGGACAAGGTACTAACGAAGTCTTTCCCAAACTCCTTGACCCTGCTCACAAATTTATAGACTATCCATTTGCATGATAGGCGTAAGCTGGGCACGCCAGTCCACGTCTTCGAAGGACACACCGACGAGGTTCTCCATTTGACGTGGTCCCCACACAACCCAACCATTTTCGCCTCCGCGTCTAGCGACAGACGGATAAACGTCTGGGACCTTTCACAAATCGGCGTCGAGCAAACACCAGACGACCAAGAGGACGGTCCACCAGAACTTCTCTTCGTTCACGGAGGTATGTAGAGAAAGGCAGTTGTTCGGTCGTTCACCTCCTCATCAGCCTTTACAGGCCACACCGCACGGCCAACAGATTTCTGCTGGGCACCTGGAGCAGACGAGAGCTGGACGGCGAGCAGTACATCCGAGGACAACATAATCATGATCTGGCAGCCCACCATGCGTATTTGGGCGGGAGACGAAGTCAAGATTGATGAGAAAGAACTAGAAGGCGAGGCCATGGAGGGTATTGAGATGCACAACGGCGGAGCCGACGGGGAGGCGGGACCTTCGACTTGAGGATAGGGAGTGCCAGTATCTGGACAGGAGGATACTCACCTCTTCGTCCGGTCTCCTTTCTCCGACCACTGCTGCTGGCTGCTGGTTTAATGTACACTCTTGTTCTTCCTAGCGTTTGCGACGGGTCCCTTTCTGTACTGATGTAGAATCTTGAAGCGGTTGTGTTCATAATCGGAGCGTGGAGCGAGAAGAACAGAATAGAAATCCGAGGAAATGACTAGGTTGGACATAAGTTACAGGGGAATCCGCCGGGACCTGTTGTACAACGAGGTTCCCTCGTGCCAGTGCGCGTGCGTACGCGAACATCCTCCATGATAGCATGATCACAGGAAGAATAGACGGAGTAGCTCAAAGAGGACTGATGAACATAATCCCCAACGTTCAGTGAGGATGACATCGGAGATTAGAAAGCGGTTCTAGGGACGCACCTCCACCCATTACGACGAATAGGATGATACCCAACGCCCAGAGACTGATTGGGCTGCGTTTTGAGAGCGCCTCCGCACGAGATGCCTTTATGGGATTTTTGCCAGCACGAGCCTTGCCGGCGAACGCGTTGTTCTTCTTCCGGAGCTCGAATTGGGTAGGCTGCCATGACGCGCATGTATTAATCCTCGATCACAAACCGTCAAGCGAGGAGGCACAACGGACCATAGTAGCGTGTATGCGGCGCCAAACAAGAGGGCGATAAGGAGCGACTGGGACCTAGGAGAAGGAGGTGGGAGAAGGGGGTTGGCTTAACCAGTATGCCACAGACGTGTCAGATGCCTTTCGCCACGTCGTGAGACGCGCGACTGGAGGCTCCTCGGATGTTTGTCCCTGTGTACCAAAGGCTTCCGTTTCTAACATGCGCAAACAACGCACGGCCACAGCACCTTTCACACAACCTCGACCATGGCCAAGGGCGGCAAGAAGAACTCGCTGAAAGCGGCCCTTTCCTCGCAACAGTCGCGCCTCAAAAAGAAACAGGGGGCTACGCATGCCGTTCAACAAGCCCAACGCGCGAGATCCGGCCCGCAATCGAAGAGAACGGGCAAGGCTGCACCTCCCTCTCAGATTCGCCCCACCATTCCCTTCAGCTCTACCGATAGTATCCTCTTGATCGGAGAAGGAAACTTCTCTTTTGCACGAGCACTTGTTTGTTCACCTCCCGAGCCGCTGCAGTTCCTTCCCCCTTCCAATGTCACCGCTACCGCCTATGATACCGAGGAAGGATGTTGTTCGAAATACCCGGACGCTGCAGAGATCATCACCACGCTCCGCAAAAAAGGCGTTGAGATTATTTTTGGCGTAGACGCAACCAAGCTAGATAAATGTCCGTCACTACGGGGTCGTATATTCGACCGGATAGTATGGAACTTCCCCCATGCAGGTAGACGATCCGGTTGTCTCATCATGTCCCCGTCGTGTCGCTGACATTTTACTCGGTAGGAAAGGGAATCACAGACCAGGATAGAAATATCCTTACGAATCAGATCCTCCTCCTAGGGTTCTTACGCTCCGTTGCTCCATTCCTCGTGTCTGGCCCTATACCGGTCATCCAGAAGCCCCGTAAAAGGAAGGGGTCGGATGAAGAAGACTCAGGAGATGACGAGAAGACCAATGTCCTTGACAACGACGCGTCGCGTAAAGCTCGCGGCACGATTCTCATTACTCTGCGGAACGTCACCCCGTACACCCTCTGGTATATTTCTCCTGTTTCTTTGCTTGGCGATGGTCTGATCACTAATACATTCTCCGTATTCTGTCAGGGACCTTCCCAAGCTCGCAAAGCATCCACCCCTGCCGTCATCAGCTGGGCAAAAACCTAATCCAATGTATATTCAATTACGATCGTTCGTTTTCCGTCGGAACGTATGGTCAGGCTACGAACACCGGATGACCAAAGGGGAGAGAGCTCATGGCCAGGGAAAGACAGGGGAGGGCGGGGAGGATCGTACCTGGGAATTCTGCCTTCAAGATTGATTGTTTTCCTTGCCCGGCTGTGGTTTAGTACATGCTCCCCAACTGCAGGTTGTGAGTTCGAAAAACCCTAGGCGGCCCGCAGGCCGGCGCAGGGCAAGAGGGGTGCAGAAAAAAGTTTCGAGACACCGACCTCGAAAGTTCCGGGGACCCCGGAAACCGGGGGAGGGGAGGGACACCCCCCCTTAGCCGAGGCACTAGCGCTGATGAAAGCGGCAATGATATTCACCGCCTTAGCTTTCCCAGCCTCGGATATACAGCGGCAGACCAGTATATGCAATTGCGGACAACAATGTTATGTACATTAGAGTGAAATACGTATCTGATTATGATTAAAGCAAATATAAGCAGTGGGTGCAGCCAGACGAAGACTGGCCCGGGGCAGATTCCGGCTGCAACAGAGTCACGCTGTCAGTCTCAACCATGCTCCGATTTTCAGAGGAAAAACACTCACCAGGCAACTAGGCTTGAAGGCGGCGTGTACGCTTCAGCTTGGAAGTAAGATCTGTAGATGAGGCCGTACGTTTGAGCCCACCAGATCAGGGAGTCCTTCGTGCCGCCGTGCTCGGGCCGCCGGCAGCAATGGAGGTGCTCGTGGAACTGGACGAGCGGAGGTATTTGAGGGGAGGAATCTTGTCCTCGGGCATTCCAAGGCGCAGTTCCTCTTCACGAGAGATGTGTGATGCTGAAAGTAGCTCAGGAACAATGGTACCATCCTGGAACCCATCGGGGGAGTATCCAGGATGCTCCTTGCGAATGTGCTCGGGGATATTGTACTTCCATACAGCGGTACAGATTTTACCCACCTTTCGAGTGCATCCAGGTATTGTGCAGAGAATTGGTGTGTTTGTTGAAGGTGTAGTCAACGTTGAGACGAGGCTGGGCTTGTATTGAAAGGCATGTGCATGAGAGCACTCCACCTTAGCTTGAGGCGCCTTTCCAGGAATATCGAGATATAACGAAAGACTTTAAAGCAGTAATATTAAAAGAGAGTGGTAGAGAGCCTTCCTGGGCTGTAAGCAGGAAGAGCGAGGAGAGAGCGGAAGTGAGACGCGTCTCGAGGAGCTTGGGCGGTAAAATCGACGCGTTCATCACGTGATCTTGGGCCCAGGTGCCGCTACCAATTACAGTCGCACTACGATGCTCCCGGTGGTACTGAAGGCACAACAGATATTTCAACTTATATCATGAGACATTCTGATCCTAAAGCTAAAGTATGGCTACGGTACATGAGAGAGAACGTAAGTTCTGCAACACATCTCTCAAAAGTCGCGATCAAGGACCCCGGAGACCAGTTGGGGGGGAGGGTCAAGAAGAGGTCGGTGTACCCGATCCAGATCTTGCCTCCCTCTTGGCGCAGGGTCGTCAATGTAGGGCGCCTAACCGGTTACTCGGATATCCGGCGGCGCGTGCACTTCAATGTCATGCCACCGCTGCTCGACTGGATCCATCCGTGCGGTTAGAGTCGACCCGACCCTGCGAGGCCCACTGTCCTTTGTACACTGACCCGGTACTCGTCTGCGCAACAACCATGACAGCTTCCTTCCAACCTCCAGCCCATTCCGACCAGATCCGGGTCTCGTTTCCGCAGGAACATGTCATGCTACTCACCTTCAACCGTCCAAAAGCCTTGAATGCCGTAACGCCGACTATGACCAGCGATGTGAAGAGAATTATGGACTGGTTCGATCAGGAACCCGACCTTTGGTAACCAGTCGAGACTGCAGTGGAAAGAGGCTATTTGTTAACCTTACTACACTCAATAGGGTCGTCGTCCTAACTGGCGAAGGGCGACTCTTCTGCGCTGGGGCGGATCTCGTAGCGTAAGCTTGTCGCGAGCGATCTGCATCTGTTATAGGAATCACCCTTACCTCGGGTGCCTTTTTTCAGATGGAACGATCGGCAGGCTGGGGGCGGGGTGCAGAGTGACCAGAGCGACATCATCAACGAGGTCGACGGTTTCGCGTCCCTCTCCCGTCGGTTCACCACCTCCAAGCCCGTGATCGCCGCCGTGAACGGCGGCGCGCATGGAGGCGGCACGGAGATCGTCCTCAACTGCGACATTGTAGTTGCCAGCGATGATGCAAAGTTCGCGCTTCCTGAGGTGAAGCGGGGCGTCGTCGCCGTTCAAGGAGGTGAGTTTAGCTTCACTTCCCTTGATATATACAGTACTCCAACTGACGTGACTGCATAGGTATGCCCAGATTGGCACGCATCGCCGGTCACCAAGTGAGCTACTTGAAGTTGTCGTAATTCATGCCAGCCATTGATTCGATTTGCTGCTCCAGCTTGCTAGCGAACTTTTACTGACGGGCAAGACTATATCTGCCACCGAGGCGGCGACGCGATTTGGCTTGTGAGTACCCTTACGTCGGAGTGGGAGGATCCTCTCTGATATGGTAACCCAGCGTGAATCAGGTCGTCCCCAAGGGTAAAGTTGTGTCTGCAGCCCTGGCATGGGCTACGGAGATCAACCAGAACAGTCCGGACTCTGTACAAAGCACAAAGCGCGCGTTGCTACTATCGAACTGGCACGGGAACATCGAGGATGCCGTTGTTGCCCATATTGGATCTTTGGAGAGCAAGCGCGCATTCGTCTGTGAAAATATCCAGGTACGCCAGTCGTAGGTTTTCGACCTGACCACCGTACTGACGTACTTGAGGCTTTGCACTGTAGGAAGGTTTACGGGCGTTCGTGGAGGTAAGGTCAAGTGGTGGTATTAGGAGAGCGTAGATGCTCATCTAACCCACAGAAACGCAAGCCCTCCTGGAAGAATCCTGCGAAGTTGTAAAATATTACGAAGAGGCTACTTATTGCCATTTCCTTGCCTCGGAAGTCGGATGCCAATGAAGTGCATTCAAGTTCACCGGTCGGTGTCTTGTATCACTGCGCCTCCGCCGCTTGTATTTTCAGCGACCCATTTCTTCTTCTTCGATGTGTATGCGGAATATATACCTCGTTTAGGCCCCCCCGGCTCGCAATACCAGAACTTGATTCAGGAAAATATAGTACTGCGCTCTTCGCATCTTTTCACGGTACGTATTTTTCCCTGCTCTTCCGCCTCGCAGCCTCTTCCGATTGTTGAGCTTGGACACCATCATAAGTCCATGCCCTACCTGAGTTCAAGGTGCGTTTATCACTTGCACTATTCACCTCCCAATGCTGACGATTGGTGTGCATTTCTTTCATTCGGCGGACAGTACTTCGACAGAATTTCTGCCGTGGTACTGGACACCAACATTTCCACGGCTGCCCTCATCTCGGGGTTCAGGGGCCGGATGTCTAACGTTGTGAACCTCCTACCCACGTTCCTGTATCCTCGCCTCCCTCTTGTCCGGTGCCCATGGCGGCAGTCCCCTGTGTGAGTGCTCAGTGTATTTCTATTCCTGTAGATAGTTCTGTGATCATTCATGCGTCAATATATCTACTGTATTCTAAACAAATCTGCTGCGTTGAGCTGGATGCGTCGCACCAGGATTGGAGATGTATATTACAACGCAATTCCCTCCCTTCCTTGACAATGTCTGCCATGGACGATCAATTGGCGGGACATCGGAATCCATGCATTGCAATGCAAGGGAATTGATTGCAAATCATATCCTGTCCTTTGTATACAAGATGTAGGTAAATATTGCAATGCAGTGTTGGGAATGCAATGTTGGGATTGCAATGGCTATCCCATGACTTGCCAATTTAACTTGAACTCGGCGACCTCGCTGAAGTTACAATAGTGCGTTGAACGTTCGCAGTTTGGCTGTAGTGTTTGGGGTTAGGGTTCGGCAGGGAAGGGCGTCTCGCTCCGGGCCACTTTTCCGCGTCTTGTAAGTAGCACTCACTAGATCTGTTGCCAGCTCTTCTTGTTTCGCCTCCGCGTCGCAATGGACAGCCCTTCGAATACTCCCGCACCTAGTAAATCTGACCAGTCGACCTTTGAACGATGGAGAAGCAAGTTCACGGCCATGACCATTGGAACGCCCGAGGAGCGGGTCGCGGCCATGCAGGACCATCACCACAAGAGGTGCGAGAAGTGGAAGGGCGAACTTATGACATACAGTGAGTATCAGTGGGTCAGCGTCCCCTTCAGATTGTGCATATCCTGCTTAAGCAACGCGTAACACTCCCCTTCACTGCCAGGCCCCGCAGTTGTCTTCATGTTGAAACACCTGAAGCAGTCCGGCGCGGACGTGACTTCCAATGACATTGTTTGCGCGCCATGCGACTTCGCTCGGGCAGGCGGGTTCAGCCCAGCTGGAGTCATTGTGCTCTGCCAAGACAAGTTCATGAGCAAAGGGCATATGGAGGACACCATGGTGCACGAGCTCGTGCATATGTATGACCACGCAAAGTTCAAGGTCGACTGGGACAACCTTCGGCACCATGCATGCAGCGAGGTATGTGTCACCCTTCCCGCATTTACGTGTCCAGCCCCGTGTCCTTCACGATGGCTGTGATGGGGTGCTGACGGAACCCTTGCTGCTGTGAAGATCCGGGCAAACAGTCTGAGCGGGGACTGCAGGTGGAGTCGGGAGTTCCGGCGAGGGTTCGTGTCGTTCTCGAAGCAGCACCAGGCAGGTCTCGCCGATGTAACTCCACGCCCATACAGAGCTAACTTCACGTCGCTTTGTTTGACCAGGAGTGCGTGCGACGGCGTGCAGTGCTGTCTGTGCGTGCCAATCCGGCGTGTCCTGACCAGGCAACCGCGGAACGGGCTGTCAATGAAGTATGGGAGAGCTGCTTCAACGACACACGGCCGTTCGACGAGGTAATTGAGCACCGCTCTTCCGCAGAGGCGCACAGCCGGACTGACGTCCCTGTGACAGATCTACTGAGGCTCGATGTCGGAATGACTTGGCTTATGGAAGCTGCCCGTGGTGGTGCGATCTGGGTGTTCAGACACGTCGGCGGAGCTATTTGTAGCCAGGGTCCCATGAGGCGTGCTTCGCCGAGGGCGCGCAGCTATAGTTGCGGCGATCCAGAGGGTAGACAGGCCCCGTGTGAGATGCCACCCCATTGGTGCAGGCCGAGATGGAGGTGTTTGGGGTGTAGGATGGGGAGTCGAGTAGAGATAGACATATTGTTCATATTCATAGATAATTCACAGCTCAGGACGCAATGCAATCGGTGACTGAGAGGGGCTGGAAAGGAGCGGAAATAATGTACGAGAACCGGTATTCTTGGGGCATGGCTGACAAGAGAGACCAATCAGATCCAGAGCCGGACCGAGGAGGTTCTCGGGGGCAGCGTGAGAAAGTCGTGGGCTAGAAAAGTGGACGGTGGCGGCAGTCCGCCCACGGCCAGCCGCCTCTCTCGACGTCCCCGTTCCTCCTCTCTCCAGGCGCACTTTCCCGGCCACGACGTTCCTTCTCCACCACTAGAGGCCTCACCATGTTCGTCGTCAAATCCAGGTGGGTCCTTCTTCACCACTGTGGAGCTCCCATGATGGTGACAGGTGGTTACCGGCAACATCCAGCTGCCTTGCCGCTCTTGCCCTTGCTCCCTGGGCTCAGGCCCTCCTCCTCCAGATCCCCGTGGCCTGGCAGAGCAGCTCCCCGGCAAACATTTCCTGGACGAATGTCGCGACCGACCCCCCGTTCACTCTCCAGTTGGTCAACACGGATGAGTTCCACGACACCTTCAGTATTGCGAACAACGTCAACCCCAGCGCGGACTTTGACTCCTTTACGCTACCAGTCGTTCCTCAAGGGTATGTTTTCTCGCATCAACGTCCTCCAATTCATGACCTCATGTCGCTTCGACGTTAGCACCTACACCCTCCGTGCAATTAACGTGACGTGAGTTCTGCGACCCGTTCTGCTTCAATGTTTTTGGACTGAACACGGTTCCAGGAATGCTGGCCAAGTGTACGATGAGACGCCCAGCTTCACCATCCAGGGCCCTCCTGACACTTCCAGCCAATCGTCGGCCGCTTCCACTGCCTCGGCCGGTGCCTCCGGGTGAGTACACCCTTCCCTCGAGCGTTGGGCTATTCCTGACTGGCAATGCAGAACCCTCACCGTACCGGCGTCGAAAACCACTGCCTCGGGAACTGCGGCAGGTTCGTCCACCGGTTTCGGTGTGACTGTCTCGAACTCTGGATCGGCGGCCAGCAACACTGGTGCTGCCGCCGCGACCTCTGGCCGTGGGTCGTCCGCCGCCGCGACGCCGTCGAATTTCAACAACGGCGCAACATCCCTCCCTCACCTCGCTCCTTGGGCCATCGCTGCGCTCGGTGTCGTAGCCGGTGCCGCTGCGATACTAGCCTAAGTCTCTCTCGGCCCGGCTCCTGGTTTTCGCGGAGTTTCTCACGTTGTTATGATTTCATTCTGGGCTTCGGACTTCATTTGACGTTTTCACGCACACGAAGAATACTTCTACATACTGCCATAATACCCGTCAGTAGGAAGGACTAACGTTTCCATCCCTCTCCGTATTGAGGGTTTGGGTCATGTGCCCCAGACATTCTTCTTTTCATACGGACCTTAGCCAGACATTGCTTCTGGGGTTGAACGCGTGGTTCATACACCGTGTCTCAGTATGTACGCCGTATACCAACATTGACATTCCTTTAGCTTAGCAGTCGGCCCATACGGCACGAAATACACACTCTGGTGTGCGAGACAACATTGCATGATCGCCCAGCAATCCACGGACACTACAGTAAGGTATATGAGCAACGTTAACAGTCCACACTAGAGATACAAGGATACAGCAAGTCTCGATTAGCTAAAACACAGCAAGTCCAAGAATATCTCAGAAGTCTACATGATGCTACAAGGGTTGACACCCCTTTTCTTGCGAGATGCCAATGATGGGAGGCTTGATATCCATATCCACTGATTTTTCAATGGTGATATTAACTATCACTTCGAGCTGTACCGGTACCGAAGGAGGCGGCCGGGAGATGGATTGGTTCGCAAGAACATTGCTATCCGACCATCTTTTGAATACTTTCACAAGCCCGATTGCAGCAGTCACTGGCGCAACTATGCGGCGAGCTGTGGTCAGAAACACGCAGAGGATCGGGCAGATGTGGGATGATCGACTAACCAGATGCTTCGATGATCATCGCAGGGATGCGCACGGCGGATGATGGCATGGTAATGTTGCTTAATGCGCTCATGCTGCTCGGAAGGTGTCAGCTAAAACCATAAAATTGGCGGGGTGTCAGACAATGATCAAGGAGTACGAACACGAGAACGACGGCTTGGAGGCCAACGAGCGCGATGATCTGCACTGGTTGTGCCTTGGAGAAGACGAAGGGGGCGGATGTGCGATGTTCTGGACTACAGCATCGGCGAGGTCTTAAGACGGTGGCCAGTACGTACACTGCACGGAAAACCAGAGTCCAGGTGGTTAGTGTCTCGAAATGGGCGGATATCACAGCATGTCCCGAACATAGCCAGGGTCCAGGCACGTACTCTCAAGGCACAGGGCGGTCAATAGTGCCAATACGCTGAGGATTTGCGAGGCAATGTGCCTGTCGGAATCGAAGAGTGTTAGTGTCAGTGTACTCTGTAACATAGGATGAGTGAACAGATGACTCTCACAGCGGAGTAATGTCAAGAGAGCAGACTGAATAGTCCGGGCGGCGGTGGACTCGGTTTGGATACATTTGATCGAGCTGACGAATATGTCAGGGAGTGCATCCTCACGACTGCCGTACAGTCCTCACGAGTACTGCCATGAGGGAGAAGACGATGAAAGTGATGTATGGGGTTACGACCAACTACGCTTCGCATCAACAACGGATTCTGCAGTGGACGGATCACGGAGATACGCACGAGAGTCCGGTAAAATTTCGTAGTTGAAACTTCTGAACGGTATATCCGACTATCTACTAGGGTATCCATGACCATGGGCCACAATGCGGTGGCAAGCCTGTGTATCATACTTCGCAGTTAGACCGGATACAAGAAAATATGAGTAACACACTCACATAGTTGGACATCCGGGAAGAAGATATGCCTGGGCCACACATAAAGCACCTAGTTCACCTGGATTCCATATACTGTTTGCATATACCCTATAGGGTACGGGGGATGAAATATGAGATAGGACCGCGATGGCCAAAAGAGAGAAATACCTACAAAAGGTAGGGCGGGAGGGTGCTCACCAAGGTCGTCACCAAGAGACTCACCACCGACACATTTCGTTCCTCTCTGGCGAAGAGAAGAAGGGTTGTAATGAGGATCAGCAACGTGAACTGGCCCACAGTGGCCAAGACGAAGGAGGCAACGATGGGCCCCTTCGAATGCGATGCTGAACCGTTGCATGTCGCGATGTCAGCCAGAGTAGATGGATATGCAGGGGATGGGAAGGGGTTGTGGACGACGTCCATTATTCTGCAGCTGGTAGACAAGAGGATGATGTGGACAAGCTTTCAGAGAGGGAGGGAGAGTACTACGAGCGTTATCTACCTAGTAAGAGAAGGAAGAGGATGCAGGGTCGATGCCGGCTTTTTGTCCTTATACTTGGAGAACACGTTAGTTATATGGGGAAAACATGACTTGCTATATCATCATGGGTTCCATAAAGAATGAGCAGAATCAGGAGCGATAGTTGGCTTTTTGTGATGCATGTATATATGCAGCACCATACTAATATGCCGAAGCACTTGGGTGTTACACGGCACCTAGGTGAGATGTAAGTTTGAATATTTTTAGTGGCACATGTAAGGGCTTCGTACCGAGATCGAGGTCGAGAGACTATTCAATGAGACGTTCGCAGCTGGATGCCTCCCTAGGCCTAGCCACAGCCAAGTCAGGGAAGGTTGAAGAGGACGTAGATCCTGTTGTTTTCGGAGAAGCAGGTGAATTCTTGAGGTTTGGATTGAGTGTGTAAGATACGGTGGAGTATTGGCATCAGGAGACAAAACTGGCTAATTGCGGGCTGTGGTGGATGTAGTTGGATGTGAGGCACGGTGCCGCGGGTGTGGCCGAGATGTGACCGAACCCAAAAGAGGGAAGAGGGAGCGAGGACAGGCGCCGTATGATCTTCCCACGATCCGCACGTGGCTGCGGGAGTTGTTCCCGTTGTGGCGGCGAGTTGAGAGGGCAAGGGCCGGCAGCGAACCAAGCCTGTTTGGCACACCTTGTCCCCCTCCCCCGCTCCCTGCAGGCCTCCAGGGTTCCCCCCCTTGTCTCTGTCGGTCAGTGTTACTTCGGTATAAAATTTGAAGTCTCGCTTTTGCACCCTGGGTGAGTGACCTGTCATGCCGCTCGTCGCAGCGTTTCACTCAAACGCCAACGGTGCCCATTCCCTGTATTCCGGACCCGTGCTACTAGCAGAGTTTAAGGTGGATGCTCATCTGTCTCTACTCCGGAACCTGACGCCCCTACGACATATTCTACGACCACAATATGCCAGCTTCTTTTTCCGAGGACGCTGACCAGCCGGAGTCAGCCGTATCTCCCTCCTGGGCTCCCCCACGCGCTCCGCTCCCTCCTCATCGACTTGCAAAGCTCGCCAATGCTCTCGGAGTATCTACGCCAGTCCCTGCAATACACACTTTCTCTTCTCCATCTTCCACTCCTTCTCCCATCCCACCTCCATCTGCCGTCTCTACATCCTTCGACTTCCGACGCTCTCCTACGCCCTCGGTAGGATCTTCGCACACCTATACTCCAGCACCTCATACCTCCAAATTTCTCCTTCACGTCGTTCCGCCATCTCATCTGCCCCATGAATCTGACTACACGCACGAGAATGAGCTTCTCCCACCACCACCCACGGCTTCCGGCTACCACCCTGCTTTCAGGCGCGGCATCATGATCCCCGTGTACCCAACACTACAGAGCCAGCTCACCGCCATTGCGAAAGAGTATGCGCTCCCTAGCACGGTTGGCCTGGTCTTGTACCTCATCAACTCCTCCCCCGCATCCCAAGCCAGCATGAGGCTCGGTAACATGGTCGAAGAAGATGGTGATCCGGGACCACGGATTTCGGACGACATTTGGAGGCATATCTGGGTACGTGTCCTGAAAGCAGAGCGAGACGACCAAACTCTTTCCCCATCTCGCCCAAACGGTCTCGGAATAGGGAACGCAGCTGCGGCCCAGTCATCGCCCTCGCTCCTTCAGGATGTGATGTCGAACCCGGGCCCGCTCCGCCCGCTCCTCTCGCCTATGCGCACGGAAGCCCCGCGCTTCGCCACCCCGTCCCCGTCGACGACCGCGTCCCACTCGGCGCTCTCATCTACGTCGGGCCTGGATTCGCCTGACTCGGCGACGTCCGTTTCTGACGGTGGCGGCAACGCGGACGACCTGTCCCTCCCGGGCCTCCATTCTCCGGCGCTCATTCCCATTTTGGCGAAGGTGGAGTTTGACATCGACAAGCGAAAGGCGACGTGGTACGGTCGATGGAAGAAGACCCGCCGTGCGCAACACGCTAAGCGTGCGGAGAGCCGTTTGGGTTTTCGAGGCAGGGCGGCGTCACGCGCGGGGGATCAGTCGGCGGTGGAAGGCGAGGTTGGCGAGGACGACGCGGACAGGAAGCCCGCGCTAGAATTGCGCCTTGTCGAGCGGTTACAGGCCGAGGCAAACGTCCCTGCGTACATGCGGGCCAAGAATGGTAGGTTGCTCGTGCCGGACGCGGACGACGGGTACGCGCAGTTGCCGGACTCAGACGAGGAGATTGACGAGGAGGCAACAGCGCGATACGGGAACGGGATCGTAAGTGAAGATCCGTTGGCGGACGTGTTCGGCACGGACGCCGAAACTTGGGCGGATATTCGTGCTGAATCACAACCCTTCCGCCAGAAGTCTAGCGACCCGAACGTCGTCGACCTGGCGCTATCTGGGGAGGCTCTCTCGGCGCTTCATGACTCGGCGGGGGACAGTGAAGGGAGGCCGGTTGACGACGACGCGCAGGAGGTGGCGGACCTGCTCAAGCGGAACTCGCGCCCAAGATTGTCGGTCGCAATCCCCGCTCCGCCTCAAGTAACTCAAGAAAGTCGGGAACGCAGTGCATCGCAAGGGTCCAGCTTCTCGCTGTCGAGGAAGCGTATTCCTCCAGCGCTGGACCTAACGCCGTCCCTACCAGGCGCGGTGGACTCCGCGGAACTTGGTACGGACGGTTCGACCTTGCGCTTGGCGTACCTGACGGAGGAGCCTACCCCCTCTACAGGTTCGTTCCCCGAAGGCGCGACCCCCTCGACTGCTGATTTGATGCAACCGCCGCGGAGAAGTCCGCTTGAGGAGAAGCGTGATGGCCAGTTCTTCGATGAACTCAATCTGGGGCTTGAAGGCTCTCTTGAGGTGCGTGGACTTGACTGGAAGCAGCAAACCACATGGAGAGTTCGACGGCTGACGCGCTATTCAGTATGACGAGGACGACCCGGAGGATCGCCGAAAGAGCCAGGTTCTCATGATGGCAAAGCTGGACGAAATCGAGAAGGTGTGTGGTAGTGGGTTTCCAATCGAAACCGTCATTCTGATCGTCTTCCAGACGCTCGCCCAGTTCTCCCCTCGCAAGCTGGCTATCGAGGACCTTGCAGCAGAGACGCCCACGGGCATGCCTTCCATCGCTGCCCTCACCCCTTCCCCGAAGTGGCTGGGAACACCCAGTGGTACACCGGCACCACTGTCCTCACCGCAGCCAGGGTTAGTGTAGTGCAGTTGTTTTAGAATGTTAGGTCGCTGAGATTTGTGTGTGTAGACCTCCGCCTGAAGGTGCATCCTGGCCGGCGGTCCCCTACTCTATGCTCAACAATTCCCCCACACCTCCATCTCGACCCCTGAGCGACCTCCCTTCTCCGCCGCGGATAGCTTTCAACGGTATCTCGACTGAACTGCCCAAATCACCTTTCCAGAGTCGCGTTTTCCAAGGCGACGACATGTCCGATGAGACGCTCGCGCGAAAGCGCGAATTGGAAGAGGAGGCTCTTTATCCGCCGCTTGTAGCACCTGCACTGGCGCACGCGCCAGGATCCGACTCCCCCATTATTCCTTTGTCACCGGATCCGTTCGGCAGATTCCCCTCGGACGTGCCCTTCCGACACGAGGACTCCTCTCTCCGACAAACACATAATGCCAAGTCGATGAGTACCGTCTCTGAGACGCCGTCGAGCCGCTTCTCTGTCGACTCGCTAGCCTCGGAAGACGGTAAAGCCGCCTCCAAACACTCGTCATCGCTTATGAGTGTGAAGAGCATCAAGAAGCTGTGGCGGCGGACCAATAACAAGTCGTCCGTGTCCGGCTCGACCTCGCCTTCTCTGCCCGACTCTGGTCGTATATCACCTAACGCAGCCCCACTTTCCAGTAGCGCCCCAGGACCAAAACGCATATCGCGGACGCTCTCTAAATCACCACTGCTTGAACAGCCTAGGTCTGCACCAGCACCCTCGATGATCGTGCCAAAACGTAAGGGGTCAATGCACCAGCTGTCTTGGAATCAGGAATCCCCCTACCCCGTCCACCCTGCTCCGCGTCAACCCTCGCCTGGTATGCCCCCGATGCCAGCTACCACTCCACCGTTGCCTGCGTCTGCCGCTCCTGTTCCCGGCCAGGCGGACAAGGGCAACGTGCGTAAGTCGATCCTGAAATCCTTCAACAAATCTCACTCTGGCAGCCTCTCAACACACTCTTCGCAGTCGTCCATATCGGCACCGCGTTCTAGCAACGAGACGCTGGCCGACCCGCAACGGCGTAAAGGCAGCGTCGTCGAACTGTCCCACGTCATGAAGCGCGCGTCGGGTGTGTCCTCGACTATGACCCTCGTCGACATCCCGCGAAGCCCCCCGCTCCCGGAGTACCTCCCTAGCGCGCAGACCCGCTCCAACAGCCGCCAGTCGCAACTATCGTACACGAGCTCACATACGAAGCACCGCCCGAGCATGTCCTCAAACGACTCGTCCTCGTCGCGCGCGCCCTCGCGGCTCATGGCCAGCGCGTCCCCACCACGAGTTGGGGCCCTTTCGGTGCCACGCACGTCGGGGGACTCGTACGAGAGTCGGCCGAGCTTCGACGAGTCGCAGTTTGAGATGATCTCCCCACGCGTCGCGCCCAGTCAGCTCTCGTATCCGTACAACACCATGGACCAGTCTATGTCGTCTGAATACTAGTCTAATTTAGCAGCCAGATCTACCATTGCCCAGTGATCTGGTTTGTCCTACCTTGCTTGGTTTGTATGTTGTCGAACGCTCTTCGTCCCGATCGCGACCATTATTATGATATCGTACCCATTGCTTTCTTCGCTTTCTATTACGTACACCTGTGGGGGACGGACGTCAACGTTAACCACGCAGACCTCGCCTGTTGATCGGGCGGGTCCAGGCGGTCTCCTTATGTCGTTATAATTATATCGCCATTCGCGGAGGACTAGTACTGTTCGCCTCCGGCCCCCGGGGACCCTACCGGCCTCGTTCAAGCCGCATACGTCGGCTTGGAGCGCTCATTTACGATACCGATACGTATTGGGTTATGTTTGTCCCGCCCTGATCATGACACTTCGTATATGCCGTTTCGCAAGTCACATTGCTCACCATACCTTTATTTTATGTTCGCATGCTGCATGTCCTGATCAGGTCTCATTCTCCCGTCGTGTAGATGTGTTTTATTAGTAATACGATTGTCCCGTCCAGCCGCAAAAAAAGTTTAAGATAAATGTCGATATATGCTCCTAGAAAGAGTGCTCCGTCGAGTCCTTGCCTACTGCAGAGGTGCTGGAGGAGCCGGCTGAGACGGTCGTCAAGATGCGGTCGATGTAGTTGGCACCGCTCCTACAGAAGGTCGACCGCGTTAGCTCGGGCTTTCGTTGGAAGGACTTTAGCATCACAATACCTACCACTTTTGATGGGTGAGCACGTCGCAACCGATTTCCTTCTCTTTCTTCTGGATGAGGTTGACGTACGCGAGCATGCCATCGGTCTTGAATGCCGATGCCAACTCCGCTGTCCACGACATCAATGTGATGGGGCTAGAATCATGTCATACTCGCACGTACCAGCGGTAACAGCGTTCAGATGGAGGCCGGCCAGGGAAATAAGTTGGAGAACGAACCTGTGCATGACATTAGTCCGGGCGGAGCTCAAAACAAGCTGAGATTCTTACCCTTCCTTGCCAAGATCCCAGACGAAGTTCTTCAAGGTCGCGTCCGAGAACCCTTGACCTAGCCAGTTGAAGCTGGGGCTGAGGTTGTAGACGAACCACCTATAGGCACAACAGTTTGATCAGTCTGACGTCTCCCCATAGCCGAGAAAAACACCGACTTCCCAGGGTACTTCTCGCGGATCTTGCGAGAGAAGTACTTGGCCTGTTCGACATCGGGGAGCTTGGTCTCGAGCCAGATCATGTCAGCGTACGGCGCGAACGCGAGCTCGCGCTTAATCGCCGCCTCCACACCGCCAGTATAGTGGTAGTAGCCTTCGCGTGTCTTGGGCAGGTCCCAGTCCCAGAAGATAGGCTCTCCGAGGATGTCCTTGGCAATATCACGCGCGTCCGCGTTCGAAGCACCGTCTGCGGCTTCACGGTACGCTTTGAGGGCGCCCTCTTTGTCGCTCACGCTCGACTTCTCGAGTGCCTTCTCAAAAGCTGCATATCCGGAACCCATGAGTTTTATGTCGCCTCTACGCATTCATTCATGAGCACTCACCCTCGTTGAACGTGCAAAGCGGGTTCCTTGCGAGCCAGTCCGCCTCGATCTTGTCGATCTCAGCGCCGCTCCTGCCCTCCGCCTCAGCCTTCGCGATGACTTCAGCGAGAGCGCGGTCAGGTGCGGAAACTCCCTTGATGAACTCATGGTCTAGGACGTCGACGTTGCTCGACAGGAGCTTCGCGCCCTCTGCGTCTGTGCGCGCGATGAGCAACATCGTCGACTTGAGCAGGTCGAGCTGGAAGCGCGCGGCGATAAGACGCGAGATGTGCGCGGACGCGGGCACGAGCACCTTGCCCGCAAGGTGCCCACACTTCTTCCCCCCGACGAGCTGGTCCTCGAGGTGGATCGCGGACGCGCCCTGTGAAACAGCGTGTTCCTTTAGTTAGTTTACTGGTTGAGATGTAGGACAAGAGGGATGGGCTCGTACAGACTCAGCGAAGAGCTTCACAAGCTTCATGACGGCGGAAAGACCGCCATGTCTGGGCAGGTTGGGAGGCTACTCAGTCTATTCACGTTCGCGCAAGGGTGAAGAGCTCTGAGAGCAGGTGCTCACCCCATGTCTGCGTCAGCAATGATGGGCCGCAAGTAGTCGATGTAAGGCATCTTCGCGCGAGCCTCCGGGGTTGCTAGCCACCGCTCGTCATAGTGTTTCTTGTCGTGCAGCTGCTGCGCTCGGAATATCCGGTGTACTTGGTTCGGGACTGTAGTATACGGGTAATCTCTACGTAACACCTCAGTAAGTTGGCTTGTGCAGATAGACGGTACGCACCCAAGGTCCGGTCCAACATCGTTATTTCCCGTGGTCAGCACACTTGAGGCCGCCCAACCACTAACATACACGACCTCCTGGTGCGGCGCCATTTGCGTCATTTGTACGGGGTCGATCGCACCCATAGTATGAACAGGTTTCCCCTCGCTCGCGGCCTTTTCGAACAACGCATATAGCTTGTTCGCGAGAAGCGTTGAAGGCAGGGGAAGGATGTGCATGGACCCTTGCTTCGACGCGACCTGCGCGGCGGTGTAGGGTCTCTTGATCGAAGCAAACCGATGCTGAGCGAAGAATGCCTCTATGTCCGCGATACGAGCTTCGAATTGCGCAGCCTCCTCTTGCGGGGTTGGAGGGGTGAGCGGGAGGGATGGGATGGAGGACATCGCGCGAGAGCCTGGGGCGAGGATGCGAGTTACGCCGCGGACGCGGAGAGACGTCCTGAGCATTGCGACACAAGCCGAGACCAAGAAAGAGAGACAGAGGAGAAAGAGCTGTCCTGACGAGCCTTATAAGAAAACAGAGAAGAGATCTCGAGGACGGAACCACATTTGCGTACCCCGCATCCCGGACCCCGGCATCCGGCAACCTTGGCACGCGCCCGGATCCCCAGGCGGCCAGGCCTACATCTCAGCATCCTGACAGCACCGCCGCGGACATACTTCAACATGGTTCATGGACATCAAACAGCGATGTTTGCTCTTTCTTGGAACCTAAAATACAGGGCGACCCTCATAAAAGACTATTGAAGCTCGACGATCCGAAACTCAGTGATCAACTAGCGTCAACTCCCCACATTACGGTTCAGTGCACCCTAACGTGTTTCGGCTCTCGGAGTTTTGTACCACTGTCGGACGAACTTGCCGAAAGCTGAGAATATGTAAGTACATACTTACGGCCTGTGCAGAAGATCGCGTCGACAATGCCCAATGGGCGGCTCCCGTGACCGCGAGGCTTTAATAGCAATCGTGGAGACAGTTTCAACAATCATTCGCAGTTCCAATGTACGACCTTCAATCTAGTACAACAAAGTGCGTACTGTGATGTTCGTCAGCCGATCAAGTACGACAACCCTTGCATGCACATCAGGCTTAGTCCGTGGGATCGTCGAGACTGCCGAGAGGGGTCGACGCTAAGTACCTTGTTAGGTTATTGCCGACCTCCAGGGTCAGCGGTATCAGGATCCATACGGATCCATAACATAGAAGCGCACCGAGTGGCCAAACAAGGTAACCGTGCATCTTGCCCATTAGCCATTTAGAGATGCGCTATGTGTTGGAATGCTTGTCGGGTATAAGGAGATCGGGACGTCCAACTGGGTAGGCTCGAAGGGACTTCGTTGGTAAGGTCCGCGTAGAGAGGGGGAGGGTTATCTCATTCTCTCAGGCAAGAGAAGGTCGCTCTGAACCGATTATGACTCCGGAGGGTGCAGGATGTCGCGATTGGATCCTGATATGCGGTAGACTAGGAAGATGTGCGCCTTGAGTGGAGTGGAAGACATGAAGCGGCGGTTAGCTAGGCTATGGTCTGTGAAACGAGCAGATAAGTCTTCACATAGTTTATATCAGTGGTCATCATATCCTTCTACGATACCTACATTTAAGCATCTGGGACAACCAGATGCCCCCGGTAAACTCCCGTCATATCTCCAACGCAAATCTGATCCTGCGCTTCATCTCTACGGTGAAGATTGAATCTTCTTGACTGAAGCTGGGCGTTCCGAAGTCAATCTGGATTGTCAGAGTGGGCCGGCCGGGTGTAGTATACGCGTCTGAGAGACGATATTCTTCGCTCGTACGTTTCTAGTCCACATCAAAACAGGGAGATGAATGGGGATGAGGAGGAGTCTTGCGTGTCATGCAGAGATCTTGCGTATATCCGGCGGGAACCCCCAAATTGCTGCTGATTTTCGTTCCAAGGCACCCGAAACTCACGTCATAGCAAGTACCGGAGCATCCGAGGTTATGGGGCGATCGCGAAAGGGGTGTGCACTGGAAGGGATAGTAAGGATATCCCAGAACGAACAGACCTCACCCGGACCAATCCCAACCACAGTCAAGCTGCCTGATGGCAACCTTCGACAACTTTCGCTCAATCCCCCCACTGCACCCTCATCCAGCCTTTAGTTTGACAAGCCGTGGCGAATATTTGTTCGATGAACGGTTGAAGACTCGTGGGTGCTGGTGGGCGTGCATGGACGTCAGGAGGTCCTTGTTTGCAGGACCAGAGGCGATTAGGGGCAATACATATGAGTCCAAGCGACAGTGGAGGAATAGGTAGCCTCTGGAGAGTCTCATAAGAATTTGAGAGATAACTGGAGCATGAGGGACGCCGTGTTGTGCCGCATGAGCCATAGCAATCGGGCCACAAAAACGGGATGGAATTGCGATGGTCAAGGTCGACGATGACTGCGGGATGGGTGGCCCAAGAGAGGGACGAGGACTTTCGGACGAGGTGCAAGGGTTGAGAACGTTGAGGTGCAAGATGGGAGGAGCATGAGGATGTCGGTGTAGCTGAGGGTAGCTTTGGGAGAGCGGATTGAATCGATTCGGGCCGTTGGCGAGACCTGCCAGTGCAAGGCGGGCGCGGAGTTGCACCACCCGATCGAGCGGCGCCCTTCTCTCGCCATCAGCCTCCTTTCCGCCTCGTCCTTAACGTTGTTCTTGTTCCTCTGTCGCTTGCTGTCTTCGTGCCTTGTTTTTCATATGCCTCTCTGTCAATCGTGGTCGGAGCGTCGTCCCTCAAGCACACCTGGGCTGCCCACAAAACTTGCGGTTCCATTTTCGCGGCAACACTCCAGCATCCTCCACCAGAGTGCCAGCCACCACCTGAGCGACCCGTTGCCCTCGGGCTCTCGTGTCAGCATCAACCTGGCTACATCATCGTGCGGACCTTCGCCGCGGACACCACAAAGAACAGCTCGGTTGGCCAACCCCGCAGGATCAACCAACCGCTCTGCTCTCGGTGCAAGTCCTGTATAACATCAACACCAAATGAACACACATTACTCTCGCTCACATTCCTGGTTCATTGACATCTTCACGATGCAATGACCTCCGTTTCTGCGGAGGCGTCAACGACAAACGTCGCGACTCATGGTCCAAGGTGTGTCTGTGGTTGCCATTGTTGCATTTCCTTGCTCTTGCATGCCCGTGCTTCCCAATGCCGCGTCGGTGGACGTCTGCGTTGCTGCCATCTTGAAGTCGCACACTGCTGTCTTGCTCTGTGGTTGTCGCGAATAGATGCTTCACATTCTTCTTGGGGCTCTTGTATGCGCAACTTGATGCCAACAAACATGGGCGAGCTGGACGATGTGCTTGATTAGGCTGGCACACAGGCACTTCCAAAGGATAATGGTTTTGGGAGTAGTGGTCGATGTACAAGACGACTCACCAGCACGCATCACCATCTTGCTTTGGAAGCGCCCGTGACTAAGATCACGCGTCGCGTGACGGGCATTCGCCAAGTAATGGCCAACGTTGGGATCGTGGCTCTGGGAGCATGGGCTCCATCATGGGGCTGACGTTGCCGCGTATCATGGGGATGAAGGTGGTGAGCAAGAGGACTGTTGAAGCTTGAGGGATCATCGGTAGGGAGGGAAGTATCCTGTCCTTGTCCCTCGGGATGCGTTCATTTGGGACCATGATCTCTCGTCAGTCGAGAGTTTACGTCGTAAAGACGACCCTCCACAATAGGGCCATCATACCCGTCATCTCATGAAATAATTTGTGTTTCGCAGAGATAGGATGATACTGCTGCTGAATAGACGTACGGCAACTCACCATGACCTATTCTCACCATTGACATATCATTCACGACGGATTCCCTCATGGCGAATGCCTCCGCTGAGATCTTCGTAATGTTCACAGAATAGAAATAGAAGAGCTTGGTACCTTATACTGACATTGGTGATTGAGTGCGATGGCGGCCAAACGATCGCGGAGGCAGATTCGTGTAGCGAGGCACGGGGGCAAGATCGGGAAACGCTGATTACGGACGCTCGAGCGTCGCGTTGTCGGGAAATCAGGCAGCCTGAGGTATGCATCCAGGGTCGTGGCTTCGTTTACATCCCACCCCGCCCCTTTGGTCCCGCCTACTTAAACGGCTCGGCCCCGTCTCCGCTCTCAGTTTCCGACTCTCATCTTCTACTTCACCGTTCACTCGTTTCTGTGCTCTCTGCTTCCTCTGCCCCTCATTTCGAGACCCCAATTCTGGAGTTGTTGCTTGTCGTCGTAAAGTCGAACCCAATATATGTGTCCTGTTGAAACCCCATTATCGCCTTCGTCACCGATCATGGCTTCATCCAGCCCGCTTCCCTTCGACCCTTCCCGCCTCCCCTCGTATCGCTCATCCCATGTTGGTCGATTCCATCCCTATCCGAGGGGTGGCCCTCGACGCGGCCAAGACGCCCTCATGGTATGTTGATCTCCTGATCCTCACAATTACCGCTGACGTTTATGAGTTCTTGATTGGCTCGAACAGCAAACCGTCGACTATAGAACGGCGGATCGCACGCCCGGACTGGACACCATCCCGGAGGAGCCTGAACCCGTTCATCTTGTGAGGACGCCTTTTGCCCTGTCGTTGATCTTCCCTGACCTGTGTTCCGTCGCCCACAGAGCCCCCTCGCTCATCAGGAGATACCAGATGGTGACGTCTCTTTTTTCGAGCTTGATCATCCCGTGGTAGGCGATGCGAGCTACTTCGACCGTGGCGTTAGGGTGGAGAATGCGGGTGAAAAGACCAGACTTACGGCCATCACGGTGAGTCTTCGGTCTGCATTTGGCGTGACAGACTGTTTCGAGCTGATCAGCTGCGTCGCAGCATATCCTCACGGCGTTACGCCGTCGATCTTTGGCGCTTTTGGCGAGCATGAACGTCCTGAAGAGCGGGCGCTGGACGAAGTGAGTGTTGCGTGTTGCGTTGTGTTGTGTCGAGTCCGACGTTCCTCTTGGTGCCGCAAGTGGTCTGTCTTGCTTGTCACGTTCTTCATTGCTCAACTCTTCCTTGCTGAGTATCTCTTCTTGCTGAAGGTTCCCTGTCTTGGATTCTATCTCGTAAGATTTCGAGAGGCTGTTCCCTCTTGCGATCGGTTAGAGTGTACATATACTACATCGCTCGTTGTCCACGCATTCCCTCCAAAACGATTAGTTTACAATTCACATACAGTACGTCGAGCATTTAGAGTTTTCGTTGTACGTTAGATATTCCGTCCGTGGCAGAGGCGCTATTGAATCATCCGGCAGTAGTCCTTTGTGCATGCATCTTCGCACTCCTGTATCATAGAATGTACATAGCACATTTGCTAACTTGTGACCAATCGGAGAGACGACATACTGCACCCCTTGTAAGTAATACACAGGGAATCCGGATCCTTCGGCTTCACACGGCGGGCCGAGCCCCTGTTGTCCAAAAGCGGCCTCGAGCTGCCCCGATATAGAAGACGACATGGTCTGCGATCGCCAAGCTGGTAAAGATCCACTCCGGATCCGAGCCCACGCTCCACCCTGTCCAGTAATCCGTTCTACGACCACCCTCCGAGCGCGTTCTGCCTGATACCCACCCATACCCCCTGCACATCTACGCTCGCTATCGTGCACTGTGACCTTCAACCGACCCCATCGTACTACTCCGTTCCGGACAAGCTCCCATCCCGCTGAGCGGCTCCCTACCCCGGAATGTTCGCCTCCCAGGCTGTCAAGGTCTTGCCTGACCTTTCTCTCGACGTCTCGGACGCGATAGATTGGCAAGCGGACTTGCTCAAGACTATCCGATACCATTTGGATATTACCGCGGTCGCTACGGAGCCCGTATCCGGTCTTTTCGCAATCGGTACGTGAAACAATTTTCGTGGCTAGGATGCAAGCCGTCTTATCACTATAATCACCCTCGGAAGGCACTGCGCGAGGACGCATTCATTTATACGGCTCCCCCGGCGTCGAGTGCGAGCTCGAGGTCACCGACCCTAGTGGGCTCCGAATCAAATTCCTACAGTTTGCGGTGACTGCGTTCAAGTTGTTGTGCATCGGTACGATCTCTTTCGAGCACGCAGGCATCCCATTCACCAATACGACCATCCCTCTATAGATGAGCATGACCGGCTGTTTGTATGGGATCTCGCGAATATTGGCCGGCCCAAGTTGCAGAGAATCACTGGTTTTGGCCAGCCCGTGAAGTATGAATATCCTCTCATCTGAAAGATGATCCTTGACCGTGGTCGGTCATAGCGCAATCGCCACTTCTCCTTCGCTCACTCATGTCTGTCACCCACCTATCCCTCAGACGACCCAACGCTGACCCTACCTAACTCGCAGGCATTCGTTGCACTGGCAAACGGGGAAATCAAGACATACGATCTCCTCTGCCTCCGTATATCCCAATACCTGATTCCCAATGCGTGGAAGGCGTATGAGGAGAAATCTCTGCTCGGCGGCTTGGAATCCAATTCGCCAACGTCGTAAGTCTTGCATCCATTCCCCTTAAGTATAATGTCTGAGGGAGGTGCGGGTGGTATAGGGACATGATCATAGACATCGTTGTTCATCCTCGAGATCTCAACTTGCTGTTTATAGCCTATGAAGGTCCGCATCCGCTCGTTTACTTTGCGTATGACTCGCTGAATTCGTGTATAAGGCGGCGTTATCGTAGCAGATCTGGTGCGAGAGCACTCACGAGCAAGTTATCATGTTGGCTCACAGTTCGTGTGCAGAAAGATGAGAAGCCAGTCAGAACCTTCGAGCTAGCGTTATCTCCTGGCGCTCCTGGTGGAACAGGGTATCACTCCAAGGCATGTAGGCGTTGAGGTCTTGGCATGCAAATGACATTTAACAAAACTGCCCCTCCTAGGATATCCTCCTCCCTCGTCGCTCGCAGCTAACTGCACTCGCTATTCACCCTTCCGGTCATTTGCTGGCGGTTGGCTATGTCGATGGAACGATCGGATTCTGGTCTCTCGAAGACGAAGACAGACCTCTCCTTCTCAGGACTATAGACAGCCCGGAAACTGAGGACCTGAGCGTGGTCGATACCGCAGTGCTAGAGTCCGTCTTAGAGGCTGCTCATCAGCACCCACAAGAACCTCCCCGAGAGCCTATCTTCAAGCTCTCGTGGAGCGGATTCCCAAATTCACCTGATCCTCGCGGCGGCGATACCGTGCTGACAGTCCTTGGTGGTTCTACCATCGACTCAACACCTGGTGTAACCGCACTCCTTCTTCCACCTCTCCAACCGCCAGCTCCTCCAGCCGCCAACTCGACAAAGGCCCAGATCCTTCCTGCAGCGTTG
Organism: Ganoderma sinense ZZ0214-1; assembly: GCA_002760635.1. Classification (NCBI taxonomy): domain Eukaryota; kingdom Fungi; phylum Basidiomycota; class Agaricomycetes; order Polyporales; family Polyporaceae; genus Ganoderma; species Ganoderma sinense. The sequence goes on along the minus strand of AYKW01000012.1, from coordinate 1,662,502 downwards.
CACCCCGATGTTCGTGCTGCTATGCGCGCGTCGCTCAAAGTGAAGAACGCGCATACATATAGTGCATCGGGGACTGTGCAAGACTTTCTATTGTTCCCTCGTTCCTCGCCACATCTATCTGGGTCCTATGACCCCATTGCGATTCTGCTTATTTCTGACAGCGATGCACCGGAGGCTCGTGTATGCGAGGCGTATAGCTTTCCTCCGCCTGCTTTCACAGGATCCGGGCCTCCTGAAACGCCGTCGGGGTTGAACGACAGCCATATTGCAAACCAAGGAGACGGCCTCGAGCCTGGTGGCGCTTTAGCAAAGGATCTCGCGGAAACGTTACAGTCCATGTCATTTTCGGACGATCCTTCGCCAGCAAGGCTCCCTCCGTATCTTTGGAATGTTGTTGGAGAACAGCTTGTGAGGTTGGACAAGCACGCATATAATTCGCTTGTGAGCGACATCCATGATGCTATCGAAGGAGAAGTCTTGCTTCCCGTGCGCGGTGGGAGGGCCTGGTCTGAGGATGCGGAAGGTCTCATGAAGTATACCAAGGTTCAGATTCACATTCTTCCTACAAATCTCGACAACAGGTTTACTGACTCGCTTTACCCATAGCAACAATCGCCTAGGATCTTGATATCCCGCCTCCGCGATCTTTCAGTCCACTTCGTAGACGTCAGCTCGCAGCTGCTTGTCAGCACTGGCCAAGATACCCCTCTCGCGACGAGCCTCCCATCCCCAATACCCCGTCTGACCATCGAGCTCGCTCCGCTTCTCATCGACCGTTCCCTTGCTCTCTCAGATTCTGCAAATTACGATCCACGCCTAACCCAAGAACGGGTAGACTATGTGTATTTGGCACCCGAGTCTCTCGAGTGTGTGACTATCCTGCGTAGCCAAGCGGTGGTCTTGTACCGGTTGGACATGCCTATCGACGACGAGACGTTTCGCCAGAAGACCCTTGATGATGACGACCTGGTCTCGTTGTCGCACTTGCGTGTGCGACATGGGCTGCGCTATCGACCGGTCTTCGCCGTGAAACCGGATGGCAAACGTGGACCTGTAACTGCTTGGGCCCTTTCGGACATTGGTGGGTAACATCATGGTCTACCATGCGCTGTGTGGGTTCTCACGCATCGTTCTTAGGGTTCCTGGCCGTCGCATATACCTCTGGTTTGTTGCTTGTTATTGACTTGCGAGGTCCGAAGATCATACTACGGAACGAGTCGCACAACGCTGGGAGTGGAGGCTTTTTGCACCGACATGCCGAACATGAGTCCATCCAATCCCTCACATGGACATGCTGCGCGTTGGCTACTGGTGAGCTTGCGCATACGGGGTACAGGGTCTCGATTGCTTATGGATATTTTAGATCCCGAAGTACGAGTCCGCCTCATCGGCACTGCTGCGTCAGGGCAGACATCCATTTATACCCTCGAGCACAAAGCGCCCAGTACTTGGACGGTCGCCCAACCACCTGTGACCGTTGATGGCTCTGCACGACCTGTCCCTGGTGGATCGCTTGTCCTGGACGCGAAATCGGGTGCCCGGCGCCAGGCGGATCGTGTTGGGCTTGCGGCTATTCTCCAGAAAGACGAGGCTATCCATGGTGATTCAGTCCCGAAGTACATCTGGGTCTCCGCGGGTTCCAAGAGCGTCCGGACGGCGTTGAATGTTAATGGTGAGAGGATTGCGAAGGTTGAATGGAGCAGCAAGGTTGGCACAATCGAGCATGTTGAGGTTGTCAGACGGCTAGGTAAGTGTTTAATAATTGACCTTCCCTTGAAGGGTACTACTAGAGGTGTTCACGTATTCGTGGTCCTTCAGATTCATGTGCCTTGGTAGCATACACGAGTCACGGACAAGGGCTTGTCTATACTCTGCCACATCTTGAGCATATCCACACCCTAGAACTGCAGAAATCAGCATCAACAGAGTGAGTTTTCCAATGTCAAGCTTGAATGTCGACCTAACGCTTGAGGTCTCCCTCCAGCCCGCCTACCACCGATGACACAGGCGATTACACGACCCACACGACGTTCCCCGTTCCCGCGGGCTCCTCTTTCCGCCCGCTTGTTACTACAGAGCTGCACACACTCTTCAGCTCGAGACGCCTGGGTCCTTACGAACCTCCTCTCGTCGACCTTGCCCACGGTCGAGGCACGGTGCCCGCTCAGCCACAACCTATCTCCCTCGGCCCGCCGTCTGTGATGGGTTCTGTCCTCGGGTACATCGGCTCGTTCACGGCTGTCAGCGCCGGAGACCAGATCGATGCTCTACGTATGTCCGGCATTCTATATGCGCTTGAAGCAGGCTTTCCTGACCACGAGCACCTTTGTTTAGTCGCGGGACCCGACAGGCCTATCCCCCAAGCTGTATCCAAGCCGGCTATCAACTCAGATGCAGCGTCTGGATCGGGTCAGACCTCAACGTCCTCCAAGGCGTCACAGGTGTCGAGCGGTGTTGGGGATCTCTACCGCCGCCTCGGTGCTGCCCTTCAGGAGCGAGGGTGAGTCTTCGAGGGTTCTACCCATTCCTTCAGACCTAATACGGGGACTGTAGCGAGATGCTCGGAGATCTGCAGCAAAGTATGGATTCGTTAGAACAGGGGAGCAAGGATATGGTTGCACAAGTCCGTGGTCCATCTCAGTGCACCGTGTTTCCGTCACTAACGGTTTTTGTACCAAGGCCAAACGCCTTGCGACACAGCAGACGGCGAGGAGATGGTTTGGTTTCTAAGCTTCCCGACGAACATGCATACCGTACGTACTATTCCCGCAGTGAAGAAGTTATACGAATACCCGTGTACGCATTGGATCGAATGAACTGATACATTAAACCATAATACAACTACAGAGAAGTATACAGCATGTGTCCGCCTTACCGCACTAGGCTACTTGGGTGCCTCCGTGCTAGCCGGCTCCTTGCCAGTAGGTTCCTTCCTGGTAGTAGGTGGCTCCCGGCTAGTGAGGAGGCTGGTGACGTCTGCAGTAATCTTCTTGCGGTACTCGTTGAGCATCCCCCAGAAGCCGTCTTCCCTAGTCGTCTCCTTGCGGTGATCCCACTCCTCCGTGTGGCGCACCACTTTGTGCTGCTCATTGGTCTCGATGGTCAGAAGCGAATTGATCCTCTGTCGCCGCCGGTATTTAGCTGCGTTAGAGCTTCGCAGTGAAGGTACTTGCCTTGATGGGGGAGCCTTGAGGGTTCCGGTAGTAGTCCACCTCTTGGTCGATGAGGATCGTGCTCGTCGGCACAGAGGACGGGTTTTCCAGCACACGAAACGCAGGGATGTCCGCGCGAGGAAACAACTACGTATGCCCCACCGTCAGCGACAGCCTCGCGCCCTACATTGAGAGCGAAGGACGTACCTGTGCCAGACCGTTGAATTGGTGACGGATTTTGTCGACGCCCTGGGCGATCCCAACGGGGTCGTGGAATACCGCGTCGGTGGCGTAGATCTCGTACGTGCTCTGGGTTACAAATCAGCCTTAATTTCTACATCTACGCAATGCTACATGTATTCTTACGTTGGTGGGCTTGCAGGAATACAACTGAGGGTGCCGGGATTGTGCATGCGTGCGCTCAGCTTCAGTTCTCAGTAGACTGGGCTTGGGGCGATCGTACCTCCCTAACGCCTGCAATGATGAGTTGCTCGTGAGGCTCAACGTTTCTCTCTTTCAGGCTCTTGGATTCGTTTGGGGTGAGCCCGGAGGCGTTCTTCGCGTTGGGGTCGCTGAGAGGCATCGCTTGAGGTGGGGAGACTGCAAGCTTAAGGGCGCGAGCCAGACAGGGTTTCTGTGGGGAGAGAAAGGAATGGGGGAGCGGTCGAAGACAAGGGATGATTTCCAACAGAGCTGACTTATATATGCTGATTATACACTCTACGGACTTGGGGACGATGACGCAACGACGAGGGCACCATCGGGCATTGCGTCAGTGGTCAGTCAGCGACGACGCGTATTCGCGATTAACGCGACGCGTCTGGTCAGGTGGTCGCGACGACCTCCTATCCCACCTACCCACGTATGCCGTCGGTCCGCATGCAGCACCCTTCAGCACGCAAACTTCGGTACGGTCTTTGTGTGGAACACTTTCCGAATCCAAAGATCCAAGAATGGCCTAAAAGTACAATGATCCTCACTGGCAGGATACATACAACGCCTACAGGATCCAACGTACGTGAGTCGAGGGTAGATAACGTACGATATTGATGGCACTCGCGACACACCGAGAGATACAGTACTTCCCAAACTAAACGGACAGACAAACAGAGGCAGAAATGTTCAGTCCACCTGATCACCCCAGCTCCCGGGTATATGCCCATGGTCGCTACCTCGGCGGGTTCGTGAGGTGTTCCGATTGCCGCTTCCGGATGAATCGCCAGTCGAGGACCTTCTCGGGTTTCGGTTGTCGGCATTCGAACCACTGCTCGAACCTTGCTGAGATGGGCCGGAGAATAGATTATTGAACACGTTGTGGAAGACACTGCCTCCTGTGGTGTGGTTCGTTCCCGAACCAGACGATGACGAAGTATTGGATCGACTAGATCCCGCCCCTGGAGAGCCGGACGGGTGTAAGCTTGGCTGGGGAACAATTTGGTACCTATACAGCTCTGGATCAAAATCTACAACATCCTAGACTAATCAGGCCACTTACCGGCACACAGGACATGTCCCGCTAGTTTTCAACCATGGGATTATGCAAGGTTCGTGGAAGGGATGCTGGCACGGCAGCGTAACCACAACCTGCTCGTCTGGATCCTCCGTTTCGAGTTTGAACTGTTCCTTGCACACCGCGCAGTCCTTCTCCAAAAGAGGCGCTAACGCACTCGAGTCAGTGAGGGCGAGGTAAATCACAAAGACAGCTTACAGTCTATTTCGAGAACGTCCCGCGACAGCTTCGCCATCGCTTCTTCAGTCGCCGGGACAGGCTGGTGTGCATTGCTGTTCTCCATAATCTGGGTTATGATCTGATCAAGGGCTTTCAAGAAATTCAGGCCTTAACCCCATACGCCCTTTCGACTTAGGACAATATTTTTACCTTGCTGGTTGAAGACATAGTCCCCCCATCGCCCGTCCTCAGGTCCACCACCACGGGGGACTCCACGGCCTGGGGGACCAAGCATACCACCCAGCAGTTCCTGTAACGGATCAACGCCGTGCCCGGGGCCCATGAACCCTAGAAGATACTGTGCGAGCATCGGACCTGTGATGTTCGGGCGGTCCTGCTGGGTGCCGTCGGCGTTTCGTGGTGGCGCAAATCTAAGCCAACGTGAGGCGATGCGCGATGTGGGTATGGAACAAAACCTTACTGTGACAGCCTCGGGACCTCGTCAGTGCCCCCACCGCTATTCGGAGGACGCCCGAGGACGACAGTACGCAAACTTCCCTGGGGACCAGAGCGCTCTATCCGTATGGTGAAGTCGTTGTTGCGGCCCTGCGAGAACGATAAGGAAGTTGTCCGAACATGGGAAGTTTGATGAGAGGAGTGGCACGAACGGTTGTGAATGTCTGGGGCTCATTAGGAGAGCGAGGCCGATCTCCGGACGATCTACGACTTCCGGGACTTGTTGGGCGAGCGGTGGGGTAGGAGGAAGATGTAGCCGTAGGTGGGGGAGAGTTGGGTCCTCGGAGGATTGAACGAAGACCAGCCAGCCCTGCTGCGGCAGGTTTGAGGGCGAGGCATGATATCTGGCAGACAAGGCAACGCACTGAAAAAAGCATCCATATCTGCGGGGATGGGACCATCTTCCCAATGTGCAGGGTCAGTCATTTGGAAGTCGCGGGGGTCGTCGGTCGGGTTCTCTATCTGCGCATATCTCCAATGTGGGCATATGTCCGCACGCCAAAGAGGACACGTACCCTCTCAACAAATGTGCCATTACATGATGCACAATGAGGATCTGGGACCTAACGGGGTGGTCAGACGACCGAGGAGAAGAGGAAGAGGAGGAGAACACACCATCAGCGGCCGCATCTCTGAATGGCACTGGATGGGAGCATCCTCAGTCAGCAGCCTAGCAAGGAGGGGAGAGATAATGGACAAAAGACTGACCTCATGACAGTACCACAGAGGTTCCCTGGAAGACATGGCGAGTGAGGATGAGGAACACGAGGAAGGGTGGTGGTCAGAAGCAAGCTGTTAACAACAGGCGACTCGGAGGAAATGACGTCGAGGCGCTGGGCGCTGCTCAACCCAATCGCGATCATCCAAGCGCCAAGACTCCCATCCGGCGTCTATCTCCCACCGCACGCAAATAAGGCACAACAACGCGTACACGGCCACGTTCATTGTCGTGCGACCCAACTCTCTTTGCGGGCGCCTGTTTTTTCCCAACCACGACACGCCGCGCTCGTCTCGCGTCCATCGCGTTCCCTCCTTCTTCCTCCCTCCCGTCTGCTCTCTCCCTCCCCTCCTCCTCCGCCCCCAATGAGTCACCACTACCGGGGAGCCGACTACGACTATGATGACGAAGGCGGGGTGATAGACCCCGTCTGGCTCCTCACCATCTGCTTTGCTCTCGGAATTTGGCTCGTTTTCAACCGATACCAGTCTCTTCTCAATCGCGCTATCTTCTTCAGGCTCGCGCCTCCTCCCGTACGTCTCCCCACCTGTCCCCAGCTCCACCGCTCCCCTTCCCTCACCCCCGCGCGTATCCGCTCCCCTAGCAAATCAAGGAAACTTGGACAGCACAGAAGCTGCCCGAACCCTCCCTCGAGGCTCATCTCACCACTGACGGTCTCCTTCCCTCCATACCCCTTGAAGGCCGCAAATACATTACTGCTTACGATCCTGCTACCGCGTACCACCTTGATACCGTCCTCGCCGACACTCCGGAAGAGATCGCAAGGAAAATCCGCCTCGCCTACGATGCCCAGAAGCAGTGGATAAAGACCTCCTTCCATGACCGCAGGCGCGTCATGCGAAGCCTCAAGAAGTGGCTAGTCGACAATCAGGAGACGTGTGCAAAGGTTGCCTGCCGAGATACCGGAAAGACCAGTACGTCTGCCACCCCTAAGAATATTTCACCTTTGATGGGATTGAACATGCTGTTATGCACGTCTGACATTCAGTGCTTGACGCCGCTCTTGGCGAGATCATTACCACCTGTTCCAAGCTCGACTGGCTCATCAACCATGGCGAACGGGTTCTCTCCCCAGAGAAGAGGTACAACAATCTAATCATGTTCTACAAGTCCTCCTACGTCCACTACGAGCCTCTTGGAGTCGTGTCTGCTATCGTATCCTGGAACTATCGTGGGTTTCTATTCCACTTTTACGTGCCAACCTAATTTGACTTCGTACCGTGACACCCAAGCCCTCCACAATGCCTGGTCGCCCATCGTTGCTGCTCTATTTGCCGGAAACAGTGTTGTCCTCAAATGCTCTGAAAACGTTGTTTGGTCAACCACTTGGTTTGTCCAGGCTATCCGAGAGTGCTTGAGGGCATGCGGCCACGACGAGGAGCTAGTTCAGGTGCGAACATTGTCCAGTTCTCTGAGCACGGTACTTAATCCGTGGTATAGCTCGTTTGCTGCTACCCCGAAGATGCTTCTGCTCTCACGAAGTCGCCCTTCATCCGTCACATCACCTTCATTGGCTCTGAGCGCGTCGGACGCATAGTTGCTCAGGATGCCACCGAATACCTTACCCCCGTTACCCTTGAACTCGGTGGCAAGGATCCTGCCATCATCCTTCCTTCCACTGACCTGGAGAAGTACATCAGTCTGCTCATGCGTGGCGTATAGTGCGTTTCTGAACCCCGTCACCAAAGTGTCTACTCAACGTCCTCCTTGACAGCCAAAACGCGGGCCAAAACTGCATCGGCATTGAGCGCATTCTTGTTCATGAATCTCAATACGATGAGTTATTCCACTTATTCACTGAGCGCGCCGACAAGCTTCGTCCGGGCCACTCGCTCAAGAGCCCTGGAGATGGTGTCGCACCCGTCGCAGACGTCGGCGCTATGATCTCTGGTGAACGATTCCCCGGTCTCCAACACGCGATTCAGGATGCTGTCGAAGCTGGCGCGACCTTGACTGTTGGCGGTGAACCTTGGATGCACCCATACCTTGAAAGGGGCTCGTACTTCAAGCCTACGCTCGTTGGGGATGTTAATCCCGATTCGGATATTGCTCAGACCGAGCGTAAGTTGAGATGGGCGGGTGATGATTGTCCGGATACTTACCGTTCATATAGTATTCGCGCCTATCGGTTTGGTTATAAAGTACGAGACCGTCGAGCAAGCAATCGAAATCGCGAATGGTACACGATACGGTCTTGGAGCAAGCGTGTTCGGCCCCGTAAAGGACGAGTGTCTGAAAGTGGCAAAGCGCCTCCAGTGCGGCATGGTTGCTATCAACGATTTCGGGGTCTTCTACGTGAGTGATCCGTTTTTCCGTGCTGCCATTGAGGGTCGGTCTCGCTGACATGTGCCTTACATGTTCCTGTCTCCGCATTTGAAAAGTTGAAGTGCGTGCTGCCTGTGCGAGTGCTGTAACGATTGACTGCGGGCTGACCAGGAGACATCGCCACACGTTTACAGCCAAGATCTGCCGTTCGGTGGCACCAAGTACAGCGGCTACGGCCGGTTCGGTGCGTCGCTAGCACCGTGATGGACAGGAATAGCAGCCACTGACGGCGGGGGGCACAGGTGGGCCCGAGGGGCTTCGCGCGCTCACGAACACGAAGGCGATCGTGTACGACCGCTGGGGGTGGGCGATCCAGACGACAATCCCGGCGGTGCTCGACTACCCCGTGCGCTCAGTCACTCAAAGCTGGTGCGTGTCGTGTTTCATCTCTGTGCGATCAGCCGCGCGTTGTACAGTGCACCTTGTGTGCGCCGTGGACTCAAGTACTGGAGCTCTGACCGCTTGTGGGATGCCGTTGCAGGGATTTCATCAGCGGGCTCGTTGGTTTCTTGTACGCGGACGGGTGGCGGACGAGGATAGACGCGCTCACAAAGTTGATCCGTGCGTCTGGGAGGTGATCGGTCTCAGTCTCCGTGTGCGACGAGGACAACATCGCTCGTGCGTTTGGCCAGGGGGACGTGCAGCAAGGCTGGTGCTGTATCATGGATGTGCGAATGTACATGACGATCTAATTACGACTCGGATGCGCTCTCGGACTCGGGGATATGTGTGCCGATCCTGATAGAAGCTTCTCAATGTGCTTGAGGCTTATCCTTGTCGGGCGTTCCCTGCAAGAACCCGATATGTGTTGCGAGAGCGGCGAATATTTGAATGAAAGAAGCCACGGTTGAACACTTGAAGAGACTGCGGAGCATGTGTGTTGGAGAGGTGCTGGCGACGAACACGCGGTCGGCTCCCCCGCTCAGTCTCAGCGCTTCGTGGGAAGCCCACAACGTTCTTGTTCAGTTGTCATCCGCGTCAGTTCTCGACTCTCTTTCTCCAACCCCTCGTCCAATCCTCCGGCGAACGTTTCCATCCAGCGCGACCAACGTTGCAGGCACTTGGATGCTCTAGCGAACCATTTACCCCGCTCAGCATGGTCCCGTTGCACACAAAGCCTCCAGGGCCATGCTGATGGTCAACCTACTGTGATAAATATCCACGTGCAGACATGTGATGCTCCAAACAACGCTGACCTCCCCCGCAACGGTGGCCAAACATGACGCCAGAGATACCGAATCCCGCTATTGTGCCTCACCACAGGTCCCCGTGTCACCCAATACACACATGGTCGTTTGCGGCGTGCCCCCCTTACCAGGCCACATTGCTTCGTGAACCGCGCTGCCACACAGGCCGCCACCTTCCCCGGTATCTGCCCGCTTAGCCGCTTCTCACCATCTGCCCAGGGCGGTGAACGCTCCTTCGATTGCTCCCAGACGCGAACTTCGGACCCACACACAGCGACAGTTGTCTCGTCACCGTGTCCATACATTGAATCATGGAAGCCATATAAATCATCGCCCCGTCTTCGGCCAGGTTCCATCCATCCACTGCTGTCTCCCCAGCCCCAGGCCCGCAGCCGCTCGCTCGTCCTCTCCTCGGTCTAACGGTATAACCAGTGCTCGTCCGGGATGCTCGCCGCTACTCTCGCTTTGGGCGCCGCCCTCGCTGGCTCCGCTCTCGCTGGCCCGTCCCCCGTGTCCGTCGGCCCCCTGGACCTCTTCAAGCGGATCAGCTCTGGCTGCTCGACCAACGGCCCGGCGTCGTGCCACAACACCACGACGGAGGACCTGTGCTGCTTCGAGTCTCCTGGAGTGCGTATTCCACGATCTTCATGCATCGGGATAGCGACGATGGGTAGGGAGATTGACTTGTGCGCGTTGCGGTGCATTAGGGTTTGCTCCTCCAGACGCAGTTCTGGGACACCAACCCCTCAACTGGCCCGTCCAACTCGTGGACCATCCACGGTGCGTCTCAGATGTGCCTCGATGACCCCGCACAGTCTGATCTAATCTCATCTTCTACCACTCAGGTCTCTGGCCTGACAAGTCAGTACATGCAGTTCTAAGTGTTGAGGTGACATGGTAGCTGACATGTCTGGACAGCTGCGATGGGACCTTCACCGAGAGCTGCGACCCGTCGCGCGCGTACACGGGTATCTCGACCCTCTTGACCGACCAGGGTGCGAGCGACACCCTCTCGTACATGGAGCAGTACTGGGTCGACATCAACGGCAAGAACGAGCAGTTCTGGGAGGTTCGTCCCCGTTCTACTTTTTACCCGCGTCGAACGAGCTATTTATCGACGTCCAAACCCTGTACCTGCTCGTATATTTAGCACGAATGGAGCGTCCACGGCACCTGTTACAGCACTCTTGAGCCTTCTTGCCTGCCTTCTGGCAGCGCGAAAGGCGCCGAGGCCGTTGCGTTCTTCCAGACGGTCGTGAAGCTGTTCCAGACCCTCCCCACTTATCAGTGGCTTGCTGATGCCGGCATCACGCCGAGCTCCAGCAAGACCTACACGTTGTCGGCGCTCACCAGCGCCCTCAAGTCCGCTTCAGGCGTCACGCCTGCGCTGAACTGCCAAAGCGGCAGCCTAAACGCCGTCGAATGGTACTTCAATCTCAAGGGTTCCCTCCTTGACGGCACCTTCGTCCCCATCGGTGAGCTGATCCTGACCTCGGAAGCGCGCCGGAGAGGTAGCTGACGCCTCGTCTAGATGCCCCATCCGCGGGCTCTTGCGGCTCTAGCGGCATCAAGTACCCGCTCAAGTCTGGCTCCCCCGCTAGCACTACCACCAGCAAGGCGACAAGTACCAGCATGACGACGAGTACCAGCATGACGACGAGTACCAGCAAGACGACGAGTACCAGCACGCTCAAGACCACCACCACTTCCACTACGCCCACGACTACCACCTCCACCGGCGGCAGCTCGCCCACCGGAACCCCCAGCATCCCCACCTCGGGCACCATCGAGGCTGAAACTGGCGGGCTCCTCTCGAAGGGCACGTGGTCGACGCAGACGCTCGCGACGTACCACTTCACCGGGACCGCGCAGAGCTTCACGATGACCTCGTCCAAGGGCTCGTGCGGCGTCGACAACGACGGCTCGCTCTCGTGCGGGAGCGGCCTGAGCTCGACGTTCTCCGCGGTGTCTTCGGGCGGGCAGATCCTGCTCGCGTACGAGGGCTCGACGAACTGGTCCGCGGACAACGTGCCCAGCGGGTCCGACCAGGAAACCGTGTACGCGGACAGCGACCACAACGAGACGATCACGCTCGCTATCATCTCGGCTTGATTTCTGGAGCGCTGAAAGTGTACAATTTATTTAAACTCGAAAGTGGACCGGCTCGTCCTGTCTTGAGCGGATGCTGGGCGTTTGTGCGGAGGGGGAGCGGCGCAGTTGTACTGCCACTGTTTTATGTACGATGTACGCTGTACAGTACGTGGCAATGTAATTGTTATGCGAGGCTAAGCTGCGAGAGCGATTCCCGAAGTTCACTTCGATGTAGCCAACTGCGTGACCTGACGTTGTAATGTCTGGGACACAGGGCGCTTCCCGCCTCCACTTGCAACTTCCATGTTCGCCTGATGTGCTGCCGACGCACTTGGTCGTCCCTGTGATTCCCGCCTTTCTATGACTCTGTGATATCTAACTGGTTTCGTACCTACGTGCGTGTCTTCTGTAGCCAGGCTGGTACCACTCCATATTGGCAACCCTTGGGCAGCACTGTCTAGCACAACTTTCTACCGTCTCGTCACCGCGACGATGATTTCACGGCAAACCACGTCGGCTAAGAACGGCCATGCCTTCTTTCAACTGTGACGCCAAGACTCGAAATCTCTCTTCGAGTAACGCGAATGGAGTGGCCATGGCCACCTCGAATCAGGACAATTAGGACTTCGACTGAAGCCGAGCACTATCCTGAGAAACGAGGCGAGTGTATAACGTGAGTTGTAATTGTCTCTCATCAGTTCGATAAGGCCACGATCCGCACTATAGGTTGCGGTCCCTCGACAGGTCCCTTGAGCTTCGCGGCCCCGGTCATTAAGGCGCGCAGCACTGGGGCTACTACCCGCGTACCTCTGGCACGGAGGCTGACGGCACCGCCGAAATAACCCCAACGCCCCCGAGGAGGTCAAGGAGTTTCGCCTGGTCCTAGAAGACGGAGCATCGCCGACATAAACTTGCCCCAGGCACCGGCCACGACTCCGAGCAGACGGCGGAGAGGGGCAGCCAGGTCGACGAGCAAGCGGCGATAGCCAACGAGTGAGTCCGATTACTCTTTGACAGCTCCAGCACATTGGAGGTGCCTAATGTTCCTCGGTAGTGAACGGAGGCGGGAGAAGCTTGGTATTGTGGATCGTCTGCAGGTGTAAGAGGGCCGGAGGAGAAGATCAGCCAGTAATAGACGGGTTCCGCACCGGGTGGGTCGGAGTAAGGCTGCTCCCGTCCGCGGCGAGGAAGACAGGAAGCGGTTGGAGGGATGGGGATGCTCGCGTTTGTCGCAAAGCGTCCGTGGCTACGGTAAGTGGGCTTGAACTCGCGTGCAGATCATGCAAGAAACGGATCCGCGGATCTGCGCGAACATATCAGGTTTATAGTTCTAGCTCACACCGCATTGCACCGCACCGCACCGTATGTCTGGGCATCTGAATGTGGTCATACACCACGAACACACATCGTGGGTAGAACGCACTGGTGCATTTAAATCTAGGTATTACTAAGGTAACAAGGATCGTCAAGCTTGAGGTGTCCGTTGCGATGTCAAGAGAGAAATCTGACGATGATCGGATTGTCCTTTAACATGTGCGATGGCCAAAAGTTGAGCTGTTTTCTGAGATTGGAATGGTGACTTGGACGACGTCATCGGTCTATGACAACGGGATCAACGTGTCTCTGCGAATGACATGTTCATTACTGTAAAGTTTGCATCAAAGAAGCGCATGATCGCAGGCTGGTGGGGCCCAGTCATTACGGATATACGACTCCATACTCGCCTTCGAGACGTTCTGGCCAGCGGAGACACACGTACGTACGTCACTGCCGTATGTCGAAAATTTGGCTCCCGACAAGCTGTCGTCCCGAGGAAGCCCATCGATGGCCCAGGCCTGCTCGATCATTGGTTGACAACGCCGCACTGGCACCAAGCGGAACGAAAAGGCGAGGACGCGGGACGGTATCGGACACCGGAGTCTCATGTCATTGCCTCTACTCGGTTGCATTGGGCTTGAATTAGCGGACCGGTGTGTGAGACCGGAGTTGGCGCGGAGAAGAGAAGAGGTTGCAGGCGGGTTTTACGAAAACGGAGAGCTTAGATGGCCGAGGGTGACAAGGTGTGGGTGTAGGATTGGGAGCATGACCGTTGCATGACTGGGCGAAGAAGGGCTCACGAGGGAGAAGGAGCGGGAATGGAACAGGAGGAGGGTCGGGGAAGCTCTGAGGGGCTTGTGCTGCATCAAGTGGGGCCCTCGGAGGATGTCCGAACGCACGGTCGGCGGTGTGGCCACCGTTTTAGCTTGCAGAAATTCGGGACGATGGGCAAAAGAGGCAAGTCGGAGCGCTGAGGCGCGCGGCGAGTTTCGAATGGGGGACTGATAATGGTGATAAGCAGTGGTGCACCCTATGCCGAACGTCACAACGGCGGCCCCACGGCGGCACAAGGCACATCTGACTTGGAGCCATGCCCCCGGCTCACTCGCCGCCCACGGCGCGCCTGCAGGCCAACTCGAGCGCGAGAGACGATGCGCGCCACTGCCGACGCGGTGACGACGACAGGGCAAAGGTGCAGCGCTAGCGCTTTGGCTGCAGCAGTGGCAGCGGGGAGCGAATGCGGCAGGCGACCTGCCTGGGATGGGAAGGAGTTTTGAAACGCGTGACGTCATAAAGACGGGAGACGCCCGAGGAGGAAGGAAAAAGAGGACGAGATGCCCGGGCAGGAACAGGAAACGATCCCCGTATCCCTCTTGCCTCCCAACGTCCACTATAAATCACCCAAGGTCAGTCCGTCCCCTCTCCCCATCTCTCCTCTCCACGCCCGACGCCTCCGTTCTTCCTCGCCGCCCTCTCTCCCCACCTCTCGTCCTCGCCATCTCATCCCCCACCGCTAACAACAACATGTCCGACAGCTACTTTCCTCCCACTCCTCCACACGACGACGCGGGCCACGACGAACCCACCGACCTCAAGATGCCCTCCCTTGCTCATAATTCCGCTGCCCCGCTTCCCAATGCCCCTACTGGCACCAAAGATACCCCCAATCGCGTCTCCCTCAAACTGTCCCATCTTCCAAGTAGGCAGAAGATCAAGCCCGTATACCCCCGTTCTCCTTCTACGGTACGCTCTTACCCATTTGCCATCTTTTTATGCCTGCTCCTTCCCTTTTACTTCGCGTTTAACCCATATATGCACATGATTTCGCTAATACCCTTCGCCAGATTGACCCTAACAACCCGCCATGGCCTGCTTACCGTGGCTACCACGAGTAAGTACATCCGCCACTGTATACACGAGTGGCGTGTTTTACAGTTTCTCTCGCCAGGTACTCGTTTGCCTACGCCACCATGGGTCAGCGCTTGCCGACAATCCTCGGCAAAGCAATAGAGGATGTTGTCTTGACCCTCAACCAGGAGTATGACGAGGAGCGCATGGTCGACCTCGTCAAGTGTATCGAGCGCATGGATGCGCTCAAGCAAGAGCTCCAGGAACACGCCAAGCTTCGCCCTGTCATCGACGACGGCGAGGCCGACGTTGCCCTGTGGAACAAACTGGTAGCCAAGTACTTCCAGGGTGAGTATCTACATTCCGATAACTCCAGTTACACTTTAGACCTTTGAGTCCACTTTGAGTCCACTGTACGTTATGACGACATGTGTAGATCCTTCCCACGCTTTAGTACCCGCGCGCCTGGATGTTGTCTACCTTTTGTGGATTCTCCTGTTCCACTTTACGTACTACTCCCAAACCCGTTGCTAACCATGCCAAAATTACACAGGCAAGACGTTTATGAATGCTCCATGGTTGTTCGCCGAGGCCTACAAATACCGTCGTCTACAGGAGTGCTTTAGCGTTAGCAAGCATTGGAAGAACTACGATGTCTTCTTCCGCCAGAAGGTTAGTCATGGCATCTACTACTTGGGAGATCCGCATATGTTTACATATTCTTGCAGTGCGATACCTTCTCTCGGTCAAGCGAAGCCGTTTTCGAACTTTCGATGCGATTTGCAGAGCCCTTTACACAAAAGGCGGACGTGACCTCGGAGGAGAAGCTGGAGGCGGAGCGTCTGATGTTCCTGGAGCTTACTCAGAGTAGGTTGCTGGCTACCTTGAAACGCGTACAAGCTCAGGCTGACTTTGTCATAGTTTGTCTCTGGGGCAACTCGACTGATCTTTCACTCCTCATTAATATGACTGAGGAACAGATCAAATCTCTCCAGTCGACCGGCGGCGCACACCTTGCCGCTACCGAAAAGAACATCCTGGGAAACCACATGAAGCGCCTTTGGGAGACAGTGGTCAACCTGCGCGCGAACACGGGAGGCCGTGTCGACTTTGTCCTCGATAACGCTGGGTTCGAGTTGTATTGCGACTGCGTCTATGGTACGTGTCTGGACTCGCATATAACGCGCACGGTACCTGAGAGGCCTGGTCTTGTGCACAGCCGACTTCCTCATTCAGAGCGGGCTTGCGAAGGAGGTTCGCTTCCACGGCAAGCGCTATCCCTGGTTCGTCTCGGATGTGACCAAGAAGGATTGGGATTGGCTCTTGAACACGATGGTGTACGGTCATCTGTTCCCGAAGGCATCCGAAGAAGAGAAGGACAGTTTGCACCGTCTCGGCCTGCGCTGGAAGGTAGGCCCGTCGGATTACATCCGGAGTCGCATGCGCGTGCTTACGTCTTACTCCAGCAATACGAGAAGGAGGGCAAGTGGGTGTATGAGCAGCATCCATTCTGGTGCACGGGCTACACATTCTGGGAGCTGCACAATGAGGCCCCCGATCTCTTCCTGCACCTCTCGCGCTCCGACCTTGTCTTCTTCAAGGGCGACCTGAACCACCGCAAGCTGACGTACGACTGTGCTGCGCCACCCTCGACGGACTTCGAGATCGCTATCGGACCGATGGCATCGGCGGCTGGCGCTCCGAAGGTGTGCAGTCTCCGAACGATCAAGAGCGACGTTGTCGTCGGGCTAGGCCCAGAAGGCGACGAACGCGCGGAGCAGCTCGACCAGGACGAACCGGGATGGAAGATCTCTGGCAAATACGTACGTGCTACCCTGTTTTGCCCCTTCTCCTCTTTGTGTGTGGTCCTGACCATCCGTTTATAACAGGCGGTCGTCCTCCTGTCCGAAGGCCGTCCCGGAGAGAAGGTCATCTTCACGTAAGGTACTGCTACTGTCCTGTCGTCCATGTCTGCATGAGGAACGTCTGTTGTACGATATTGCAATTGGGCTTCGTGCGGTGATCGTTCTGCCCTGCGTCGGCATTATTGTACCTGTTGCGTTCTCACGAGTTTGTACCCTACCAGGCCTAGGCCCCATGCGCACCCTCTCATTGTATCATACCATCCCCTCGCTTTGTACGTTGTCTGTATCAGTCTCAGCCGTGTCTCACATGTAGTTCGTCATAGTTATCCGATAATAGATGTGCGGTCAATGTCGCATCTCTTGCACTCCAATCGCGCCATTCGCGAAGGTTGCGGCTTCGCGAAAACGATGCGCATATATGGACCGCCAATGGAGGCCATGCTCAGAATAGGTGGAAGTAGCTTACTTTTACATGACTGTCCTATCAACATTATCCAACGTTCACAAAGCTGGCACCTACCGAAAGCGACACCGTATGGGATCGTCGCTTCGAAAGCCGCTGCAGCCTACAGATATCATGGAAGGAGTGTCACGCGGAGATGGCGATAGCTCTGTCGACGTCCATCGGGTAGCTGTCGACCTCCTCGTCCTCATCCTCGTCCCCGAGCTCACCGAACATGCCGTCGTCCATCTCCGACAAGAGGTGCTCGACGACGTAGCTGTCCTGTAGTAGCTTCTCCATCCGCGTGAGGTGCCGCTCGGTGTATGGGATGAGTGCGTCGATGAGCTCCTTGAGAGCCGTCGCCCCGCGTCCTTCCACAGACGGCGGGGCAAATGCAGCACCCGCATCAGTCCCGTCTGCATCCAGAACGGGGGCAGCAGTTGCGGCGTCGAAAGCACGCGCCAGGTCGTCCGCAGGGCGCAGTTTGACGACCGCGTGCAGGACACGCTGAGCGACTGTGCTCGTCCTGGCGTTCGCGTTCCAGTCTCTGACGTACCGCAGGAGGCGGGCAAGTTCGATGAGGGGCAGCGTGCGGAGGACTTCGTCGACTGCAGCGTGGCCGGTGATGGACGGGGCGTCTGGAGAGTCGGAGGCAGAAGGGAGCGCTGCGAACAGGGAGTGGAGACGGCCAGGGTGTGCCATACTGAGCGCGAGGAGGATCGCGTTGCGGTAGTCGTGGAGCGCGAGGTAGTTTGCAAAGTCTTGCTCCCTGGGGGAGAGCGTGTCAGAGCTCCGTCCGGGATTGTGGCATGCGATGCCGGGAAGACTTACTTTTCGACCAGCTCGGCGCGCTGTGTCTCCTTCTTGAGCTGCTCCTCTTCCGTGCAGTCTTCCCAGAACGTGACGACAGAGTCCGCGGCGCCAGAGACGATGGTAGACTCGTCACTGCTGACTGCGAGAGCCCAAACCTAAACCCGAAGTAAGCGTTGGCCGATGCCAAGTCAGGGACCTCATATATTCAGAATTCACGGACCTTGTCCTCATGGTTGTCCATAGTCGCCGCACACGTCTCGTCGCGGACATTCCACAACTTGACAAGCCCGTCGCTTGCGCTGCTGACCATCTGCATTCCTGCATTGATGAAGTCTATCCGCAAAACCGAGTTGGTGTGCCCCTCGAACGTCTTGACACACGTGAAGTCGTCTAGGTTCCAGAGCTTGACCGTCTTGTCCCCACTCCCCGTGGCGAGAACCCGCTCGGCGCGCCCGAAGCGGACGCACCAAACGCCACGCTTGTGCCCCTTGCATGTTCCCAGAAGCCGCAATTCACCGCGGACGCCCGTGCCGCTCGTCACATACTCAATCTCCCACACCTTCGCGGTGCGATCTTGCGAGCCCGAGACAAGCAGGCGGTCGTTGGGTGCAACGTCTAGGGAGTTAATGTCCTTGTCGTGCGCCTTGTGCGTTGTGAGGCTCCTGCACTTGACTATATGCGCGTCATGCTCGTCGTCATTCGCCGAGGCGCTGAGCGGCACAGTCGATAGGTCCCACATCTTGACCGTGCGGTCCTGGCTGCCAGTGAACATGAAGCGTAAGTCGTCCCCGGCCCGCGTGCCGGAGCCAGAAGCTGAGGGCGCGGTCGCGTCGCCCGAGAAGGCCTTGCGAGAAAGCGCGATCGCGCCCACGCTCTCTGCATGCCCCTCACATATTGCAACACAGCGCCATTCAGGAACGCCCTGCGCGTCTCGTTCACCTCCGGTTACTGAGGAGCGGACAGGAGCCCAAAGACGTGCCGAGCGGTCCTTGCTACCACTAGCAAGGACTCGGCCCCCTGCGCCGTGGTCCAAGCAGAGAACAATTTCCGAGTGGCCTGAGATAAGGCGGGCGTCAAGGCAGGACGTTGAATACACTCGGATGAGCGAGGAGTTCGTGGCGAGCGCTACGTGGGTATCGGAGAAAGGAGAAGGCGTAGCTGCAGGCGTCTGGAGGGGAAGGTGCGGGGATAGGAATGTGGCGTCGATGATCTCGTCATTGAAGCCGATGAGTTGACGACTGAGCGTCTGTGTGGAGAGCGAGTGGAAGAGAATGTTCTGGTCCGCATGGACGGAGACGACTGTGGACACAGATGGAACGTAACTGACGATTTCCGTGAGCGTCTGGGCGCATACAGCCACCGAGAGGGAACAAGCTTACATGGCGTCTACGATTTGGCGTTGCTCTTCTTGGTCCTCATTGGTGTCGCCGTGTTCCTGGCCGAGTGTAAACAGCACGTTGCCCTCGCGCGCATCCCATATTTTTACAACCCCCTTCTCCCCTCCGGTGTAGAATCGGAGCCTCTCTGGACCAGAAGACGCGCCTGCAAGATCCTCGTCAGGGCGAAGCAAGCCGACTGCCTCAACACGCTC